>JACVRA010000064.1:0-293059 GCA_019828545.1 Paracamarosporium sp. OC-R06-R3 | reverse complement strand
ACAGACCTTTTGACTACCTGCGCCGATACAACAATTGGGGGCCAAAACGCTGTATCTTAATAAGTACTAAAGCTCCTATTTTAAAAATATAATAGGGGATTTGAAGTAGAGAGGAGAAGCTAGATATAAAGTCATAGATATTATTACTTTGTAGTTGTGGAGATTGCAAGGATCTGTTTTTCGGATTTTTGGTGGTTTTTGGGATGGCCGAACAGGTGATGTGGCCCAACCGATGATTAAACACGTTATTGGATATGCCCCTTACGTCATCATGGTCCAATGAGTGGGGAAAAGCCTCATCCAGATCTCAGAAACGGGACTACACAATGGGATGTATATTATTAAACTCTCCATTTACTCCATCAAATCACATCCGCATCGGTGGTTTAGTGGTAAAATTAGCCGTTGCCAAGCAGCTCAGTTCGAGTTGCACAAGCTCGGCTAGCCCCGGGTTCGATTCCCGGCCGATGCATATTTTGCTCTTTTTGCAACATTTTTATTCCTCTATTAGTTATCTAGGGACTCTATAGATCTGGGGGACTGTGTGGGACGCGCGGTCATGAAGCTGACAGGGTGGAAAGCGCAGTGCGCCGTATTCTTTCGCCAAGACGCACAGATTCAACAAGAAATTTCAGCAATGATCTGGACCTTTTTCGAGCTCTGTATACCACCTTGGGGCAATGTCATGACGCTTGCTCCAGCATACTCACGACCAATGGTAGCGTACCGAGTATAACAACGCAATCATCCCATGTCGGATTGCGTGATACTATCTATCCTGAGCAAACCAACGTAAGGAACAGGATTGTTTAACGAAGATGTGATGCCATTGCGCGTCCGTAAAAAGAATTTGATATGCCCTTGCCGTGAGTGCATTGTACAAACTATTCGCCATATTTGTACGTACACGTCCCACAGCTATCTGACGATGTCGAAATACGCCGCACAGGTTCGAGCACAAAAGAGAATACTAAATCTCTCTATACGAGACGTTATATGTGCATAAGCGGAAGTGCATGCACACGAGGTTGTTCCAACACACGCTCTAATAACTTGTGCACGCAGTACAAGATGCCCAATCACGAGCACACCAATGTCTTCAATTCCAGTTCAGGGTATCTCATCTATCCAATATGCCCATACTGGTCATTGCTGCTTCCAACCAAGTCTCGCCAATATCGACAACAACAAGAAACAAGCCCACCCGAAGTCCTATATGTACGTGTGCAAAACGCCATCGCTCCCAATGCAATTATTTCACAGAAGAATGCTCAAAGCAATCACTGAAAGGTAATCTTCAACAGCTGTCCCATGCATAAGGCGCTAAAGATGAGCGAAAGGAACAAGGTCAACAAACAAGAGCTACAGGTCATCACATAATAACACATTCGCGCTCAGGCCGATCCTTCCCTTTGCGCTTGCCCTTAACCTGCACACCCTCCGAGCCAGGCGGCACCGGTTCCCGACTCTTACTCCTGAAGTGTCTCTTGCTCTTGCTGCGAGACACGCTAGTGTCCTTGTACAGCTTCCCTGGGCTCACGGGAGGCTGAGGCTGAGGTTTTATCGTTTGAGTGCTCTCCGCACTGAGAGGAACCTCATTGACGACGATAACGGGGTCTTCTGCGAGGCCGTTGTCCGAAGCCACAAGTTTGTCTTTACTGCCTCTGCCTGTTAGCCGGGACAGCGTCATAGATAGTCGATTCTCGCCGCTTTCACTGGTAGGACGGCTCTTACTACCAGGTAGCCAAGCCTTTGAATTGCGCCGAGATGTAGACAGGAAACTTGATCGTTGTTCGTCTGGTGTAGGAGGTGGTCGACCCCGCGTGGTACCTTGCGCACTGTTGTCGAGATCTTCAATGGCAATACTACTTCGGTGATTGCTTGACATGCTATTCCGGCCCGGGGCCTCAGAATCTGTAATAGAACCCACTATTGATGGAGGCGCTTCAACCGAACTAATCTTCTCCCATTCTCCAGTGTCGGTATCAGTAGTAGTAGCGTCAGTCTCGGAGCTCAGGGTCTCCTTGGAAGGCGCCCCGGAAAGTGTTATGGATTGGGCTTCATCATAACTGGGAGGATCACCCCTAGATGCCAGCTCCTCGTCTATCGGCTGGACTTGGTAGAACAGCAGATAAGGCGATTCCTCACGTAAAGCTTTCTGAATATCAATTTCTGCTATCCGCGGATTCGACAGATCATCGAAGCGTAGCCAAGAATCCTCTTCGTCGCCCTTCTCAGTGTGCGATGTATCAGGGCGCTGTTGGGAAGGTGGCTTGTTTGCGCGTATTAGTGATACGTAGTGACCGGAGTCAACTGAAACCCCGCGATGACAGACAACTGACTGAAGCACCAGCTTGAAATTCCCAAATAGAGGCCCTTCATCCTGCATACGCTCGTCTGAGATGAAATGCGGTAGACCGATCTCTAGCGGTATATCGACATAGGTGTCGAGTCGTTTCGGTGTGCCGTTAGGTAGCATCGTATACCGTTTAAGGCAGATACCAAGAACAGGTCGCTTGGAAGAAAAGTGTGCGGCTACTTGAGCATCCGTCTTGGGGACGTTATCCGTGTACCAAGGGATGAGGCTGAAGAACTGCCATGCGGGCATCATGACTTCTTTTCTAAGGAGGGATGCTGACCGAGGGCGTCCTGAGGAGCTATGATCCAGCATTTCTTCCAAGTGTTTCTTCTCATCAAAACGACTGTACTCATTTGGTGTACCGTGAATGGTGTACCTCTCCGTGAATATACTGTCCCCTCTTCGGCGTCCCGAGAGGGGCCGAACTGGAGTGGCAGGTGATGGTGGGTCAAACGTAGTTGGTGTAGCTACTAATGGCGTATCCGGACCGGACAACTCCACAGTTTCAATATGCAGGGTCTCCTTCTTATCGGATTCTTTGGCGGTGGTTTGAATCGAAGGCAAGGTGTTCTGTCGTTGTAGGTAGCGTTTGACTTCGATCCGATTGTTGAAGTAATTTTCAAGGCAATCTTCGAGAGTGACGCCTTTGTCTACTTCCTCCTCCTCTGGAATGGCCACCTCCAAAAGTCTTTCATTGACGAATTTGTGATCGTCCTCCCTATCTTCTCGCCCAGTATGGTAGATGTCCATCTTCAGGGTCAGCAGAGGTAGTTCCAGTGAGCCAGTGATGAAAGTGAACGCCTCAGAGGCGTCTTGCTGGCGCACTTCTGCAGCTTCTTCCCAGCCACATTGTGCCAACGCATCCTGGAGGCGCTTCGTGAAATCAACCCTGATGAGCCTGCCTGTCCTCAACAAGTTGACCCATAGCCGCAAAATAGCCGCAAGCTTCTTTCTTGGTTCATCGTTGAATTCGTCATATAGCATTGCCTCAAAGCTGTCCATCCGAGCGAACATGGCGAACAAGAGCGCGTCGAGATAGCATGTCACCATATTCCGGTTTACGGCCCCGAGCATTGCAACATTTCCATCGAATTCTTTAAGTTCGCCTTCGAGAGACTCATTCGCGAGGATCAGAAGGTCATAGGCTTCGTCGAGGTTATCCGGGGACCAAGCAAGGGCGTAGTTGACTTGCTCTTCATGGAGAGTACTGATTCCAGCAGCCTGCAGACGCTGAAGAAGGGTCTGGATCCATCATTTTCAGCAGGTGATGTTGTTGCGAGTGTGTATGTACGCACCTTTCTCTTGTCGGCATCCTTGTCTGTAGACTTGAGCTCATCGTTGGTGAAGACTTTGTAGAGCTCTGGAGAGACGGAGGGTGGAGCGGGGCGTGACTGGAAGGTCAAATAGTCAGAGGGAGGTGTAGTCGATACTCGAACATAGTAGGGTGCAATGTGTGCGGGAAAAGGATTTGAAAATACGCAATGGGCGCTGCCACCGACAAAGGCCCTCCAGGCCGAAGACAGCTGCTGCAGACAGGTCGAGTCCGGCCGGTGGTTCAGGCTGTCGCGCAGGCCATTGTCGGCGGAGCATAGTAGATATTGCGAAGAATGCGAGGAAGAAGGAGAGGATGGACGTACTTTGCCGAGCGGGTGCTTCAGCGAACGCTTCTCATGGTGATGCTTGTCGCGCCGGCTCAGGAAGCGCGAAACGCCGTTCATGGTTGGCAGCTGGAGAAGGACTCAAAGCACAGGGATTGAGTATGCAGCTCGAGGAGGGGTTCCAGGCCGCGATGACGAAGACGAGCTGGGCACAGCTGGGCGGCCGGGGTGAATGCGGCGGGCGAGCCACGCGGCCAAGTTATACGGACGCTGGGGCGGTCTCGGGGCTGGGGGACGCCGGGCAGGGTGAGCAGGCGGGAGCTCCAGAGAGCGGCTCGTTGTTTGTCGCGTTCGCGTCCATGGATCGCCGCTGCAGTGGGACGGTGTCGAGGGCAGCTACGACCCGCATCATGGTGGGGTGGGGGGTTCCTGCCTTGCCACGGTTGGGTGGAGCCCAGCGCCCAGGGTCCGGCCGCCCCATCCCTGCAGCCCTGGACGCGGACCTGTCGCCGAAGATTTCGTGCAAGACCTCATCTCATCCCAGCCCAGCGCCGCCCATCGTCATCGCCCATGGCATTGCGCGAACTGCCTTTTCGCACGGCGTCCGCCCTGTGCAGGAACGCCCGCCCTGCCGTGCACGCCGTCCGGCCCGCTCTCCGCCGCAATGCCTCCGCCGCAGCCCTCCAGGAAGTCGAGGACTCGTCCTCCTTCGCGGTCCCTCCGCCGTCAGAAGAAGCCGTAAAGTCGTTCGACCCGATTGCGCGAAGCAGACTGAGGAGGCAGGGCAAGAAGCAGCTCCCGGCCAGCAGGTACATTACGCCCATTGGCAATGGGAGGAATCCAATTGACGCTCTCTAGATACCAATACCGTCCCCCCAAGTACTATCGAGGTCCCCTTCATCCGCACCAGCCTCCGCCCGCATCCAATCCCGCATCGCGTCTCTTCCAACCCGGCCCATTCAGTCTTCCGCGATTAGAACAGACCTACCAAAGCACCATTGCCGCCGATATCCTCACTCTCACATACCAGCACTATCCACCGGGGTACAGGCCGCCCAAGTTGGAGAACCGACTGCGGCAATGGACTGGCGACTCGCCCTACTTCAAGAATCGACCACTGAGGGGGCCGCGAGGACGTGGTGAGGAGCTGCGCTTGTTGACTTCGCCGCGAACCTTCCGCAACATCCCGAAGATAACAAAGGTCACCATCCACTCTATGGTACCCGAGGCTCAGGAGAACAGCGCGCATCTGCACGTTGCTGGTATGATAACCCAGGCGATCAGTAACGTTCGTGCGACAGCACATAAAGCTAGGCACAATGTGGTCGGTTGGGGTCTGCGCGAGGGCAAATACGTCTCGGTGACATCCCAAATGGAGCGTGAAGACGCGCAACACTTCTTGGCGAAGCTCGTGGATGTCGTACTCCCGCGTATCAAGGAATGGAAGGGAGTACCCGGCTCGTCTGGAGATGGAACAGGAAACATGAGCTTCGGTCTTACGCCCGCCCAGGTCGCCTTGTTCCCTGAGGTTGAGGTCAACTATGACGCGTAAGTTGGTTTTACTTGTACACTACTGCGCTATGCTGACTTGCACAAGCTATCCGCCCAAGATGATCCCGGGTATGCACATTACCATCCACACCGACGCCACAAACAACAAAGACGCACGCCTACTTCTCCAAGCTATTGGCCTGCCCTTCTACGGAAAGCTCAACGATTAGATAAACACCACCTGCCTGTACAAACATGTAAAAAATGTAAGACAACCGTGTATAATGGACATAGAGCTGCATCCTGCAACAAACCAAGACGTTGACAAGCAACCCTCTTTGTTTCCATTGTTTCTTGCTCATGCCTTTGTGCATATTCTTAGACTTTCGTTTCAATTGAACGTCCTCGTACAATGCTATTCCTCTTCACCGTCTCAGTTCCAAGTGCTGGCGTTCTTTGCGCCAGTAAGGTCCAGTACCTGCATCCTTCCACATTGTGTCTTCCACAAAGTCAAATAGTCCATCTAACAATCAAGGCGTTTTCAATCTATAAGTTTGCAATATGTTTCCCCAATATGTTTCCCCAGGCTACACTAAAACTTATACGACTAAAATTGTTTCGTCTCGTTGCTTCATTCTATCTACGCGTTTTCTAACACTCACTTCAATATGAGAATCTCAGCTACCACGTATGGCAGCCCTCCAAGACCTACAAGAGTCACCAAACACCACTCCAACGCCCGTCGTGGCTCCCTCATTGTCAGACGTCTTCGCAGTAGAAAGCAGTACTTTTGGTATACTACCCCCGACGGAGTGATTGATGCAGTCAAATCTCACAACGGCCGCCTAAAGCAAGTTAACGAGTACATCTTCTCTTCTTCCGATTTTCGCCATGAACACTACCCCACGACCTTCCCTGCCAGCAGCGTCTGGCCACCGCAAAATACCGACGACCTAATGTTCGCCATCGGCTCCGAGAACGCCCTTTGCGTAGGTGAGTCCTGCTACGAAAAAGATGTCTGCGACGATATGAATTGCACGCACACGCTCTCCGCATGGAAGGCCGCGAGCTCGGACTGGGAATCGTCGTTCGAGTTATGCATGACGGAGGATCGGGGCATAGGCGTTTATACGAAGCGCGCCTTCAAGAGCGGGACTATTCTGGGCTGGTACTCGGGCGAACTCAAGACGATATCTTCCATGCAAGGCACCGATGGCGATTACCTTATGGAGATAAACATTGGTGATATGGGAGTGGGTGACTCGCTGGATCCAAATACGAGTGTTTACATCGATGCCGAGCACAAGGGGAATTGGACGAGGTTCATTAATCATTCTTGTGCGCCGGATTGTGTGTTTCGTATTATGCGGGTGGGGGCTACGAGGATCATGGCGGTGGAGGCAATTAAGGATATTCCGGAGGGGAAGGAATTAAGTGTTGATTATGGAGAGGCGTATTACGGGTTGACGACTAAGAGGATTTGTGCTTGTGGGGTTCGTAAGTGCGTGTCGCGTAGGAGGGCAAAGTTGGAGAGAGCGATGGAGAGAAGGGCGGCTGAAGAGAAGCTGAAGAAGAAAGCTATAGAAGAGACGAAGAGGAGAGAAGTTAAAGAGAAGCTAAAGAGGAACGAGAAAGTCAAGGAGGTCAAGAAAAGCAGGAAGGTTTAGCCGGTGGTTTCTATCTAGCATTGTATACCCCGTGACATGAAGTTCAATACAGTCACAATAATCATTATTTAACCCTTTTTGCGGCCTGTAGGTTATCTCAATCATATTTGTCTGACTATCGGAGATAATTGATACGTTGTGTAGTATTAAAGTATCGATTAAACGAATGTATACGGTCAGCGCAAATTTCAACGAACCCATACCTTTCCGGCGCATGATCATGATGGTACGTCCTCTGTGGGCATCCTCATGCTGCTGCTGAGCACACCAAACGGGATCCAATCAATTCCATTACTCAGCCTTCCCATCCCAGGCATTATCGACCTCACGCTTCTCAGCTTTCCCGTCCCACGCAGAATCAACAGCTTCGCCGCGTCTGTAGGTAGTTTCAATATGGTATTTAAACAAGTAGCAGCAATGGGTTTCTATTCATACCTCTCGGCCTTTCCATCCCATGCGGAATCAACATCGGTACGCTTCTTCTCCGACTTGCCGTTCCAGGCAGCATCAGTAGCCTCATTGCGTCTGTGAATAGCTTTAGTAGATGATTTCCGTGCGTAACAGCAACTTATGTCTGTTGCATACCTCTCTGCTTTTCCATCCCACGCAAAGTCAACATCGCGTTTCTCTGCTTTTCCGTCCCAGGAGGAATCAACATCACGCCTCTCCGCTTTACCGTCCCAGGAAGCATCTACTTCCGCGCCTAAATCGTGTATATAACGTCAACATAGAGCGAAAATTTGGCACAGATACCTCATGTATTTCTTGAGCATGTGAAAAAGAAACACTGAGCTGTACATACGCTTCTCGGCCTTGCCATCCCAGGCGGCGTCTGCTTGCGAAACAGCGCGTCGAAGCGGCTCCCGAAGCTCAACAGAGCGAACTAAATATTGAATGCTCGTTAGTCCAATATGGATTTATGAGGAATCTGCGATCACTCACCACTCATTTCGGCTGGTAAGGCGATGACGCCGATGGCAACGGTAGCCATGAGGTAGAGGATAACCTTGGACTGCATGTTGAGAGCGAAGAATGTTATGATGTTTCAGCAGGTATTGAGTTTGGAATAGGAACGATTAGAAAGGTGGTGATGTCAATCTTGAGCTACAAGGGAGATAAGAGGAGAGACAGAGAGTGGTATTTGTACTTGTTCGATAGATTGCAATACGATCATGCCCAATCCGTCACCTTGCTCTCAACGACTCGATCCGTTCTCTCCTCAACGTGCAGTCCCATAGTTCTCCTATGACGTGATTCCTTTGGTCTGTGCTTGCATGTATGCAGGTGTGACACCACATAGGGAGTCTCTGATGTGTGTGCGTTCGGCCTGTCCCATTCTTGACTTTATAAATGGTATGATCATCCCTGGGGTGCTCCGTCAATTAATTTTGTACAAGCGTCTATGCAAGGTCGAGTATCAGAAGCAATGATGTGCTCATGTCTCAGTTACCCCATCCATTACGATACATGAATACTCTGCTATTCCCTGCAGCTTGGCACGTAGTAGCACCTGAGGTATTCGACACGCTGTGAATGCGATATGACAGCATTGAACTACCAACATAGGATCTTCAATGTCTAGAAACTATATCAGTTGCACCTGCTTCTTTCGTTAAAATTGACTGAGCTCTTGTTACGCACGTGGACCCGTATAAGCTATATGGGGTGTATCATTGACAAACCTCCATACGAGGGGGGCGGAGCGAGGCCCTGCGATACTCCATCTGTATTACGTGAGCTTGAGTTAGTCAAATGGGAAACTATCCTCGTCTCGAGCGCAGTGTATTGTTATATCTGAATACACACCGTGTTTTTGGCAAAAAGTTGAGAAGTATTCATGTGAAACAGATGGTAAAGTTGTGACTGGTTGTCTGCGGCTGGGCTGTCCTGTAAAAAGAATAGCGTTAGTATGCAGACAAGTTAGTGCTGACTTGGGCGATTTTGCGGCCGTAGGTCGCTATAAACAATTTCTATGGTATAGATTTGGATTGGATGCTACTATTCCTGTTACAGTTGTGGACTTCATACACAATGTGGTATTTGGGAGACTAGTAGCAAACACCCTGAAAGTGGTGTGGAAATCCTCAACCTTTCAGGAAGCGGACGAATTCCTTCAAAGACTATTTTGAGACGAAATGCGCCGTAAATTGCCCATTTAGGTACGGGCCCCTTTTTACTGGACCATCAGGTGTACAATCTAGTAACGTAGATCATGCATAGGGTATGGGTTGGAATGCCTCAACATTTCGGTTCAATAAGCTAGAGAGTCCATCTGTGCTTTGAAATGTACAACGCTATCTTTTCAGAAATCTCGGCTATCATGCGTCAGCTTTACACTTGTGAACGATGCGTTTTCCAGGGATTATGCGTTTGGTTACCGCAAATGCGACTTTAATCCATCGTGTATATTGTTTACACAGTTTTAGGTGGCTAAATAACCATAATGGATATCCTGTTATCCTGTAAGGTTACTATGCCAAGGTTTCGATGGCATGGTGTTGCTGACTTGTATCTCCGTTGACTGATTGACTTGATCGCATGATCGAAGTGTACACCACGATGCAATCGCTATTACTTCCATGAATAGATTCGGTTCTCTGCTCTGAATCATTCCAAAAGTTTCCACATGGCGCGAGGTACAGAGCAATGGGGAGCATTTAGCGCGTTACACAAGCACCATGCAGTCAGACATGCCAGAACCTGGCGTCGAAGAATTTGCAGCCCTTCCAGCACGACTTTGTAATTGGGGGAATTGGTTGCACAACCTGTTTTGATGAATTTGTGATGTTCCAGGTTGATCGTTGATTTCCCCGCAATGTTAGCCAGGGCCGTTGCCTTTGCCGCTTGCTCGCAGCGTCCAATGGTGTCAAGAGAAAGGGAGGGTTCAGCCGCATATTCCGGACTCGGACCGAGACACCTGATTTAATGCATCTGCTAACCCGGCCATTATCGAACCTGGTGAAACGCTGCCATTTCACATGATCGATCAAGATACCCCATGGAGCACCTTGCGTACGTCTTGGTAGCGTGCTCATGACGTGGTAGCCAGACATTCTAGACCTTGAACAACTCAGAATATTTATGATAACGCATGCACTCGATGTGATTACAGATGTTCCTTCCCTGCCAACAGTGACACCAAGCTTTCAGCCGTACCGGTGTGAGAAGCTTAACCTTCATAAATCTTTCAAACGGAATTGGTGATTATCCTCATTCAACTGAAAATCTTAATAATCGCGAGGCTTGTGCGTTTCTGGTTGTGCAATATGACCAGCACATCGTGTGGTCAATCCCAGTACCTTTGTGTCTCAAATACACGAACACACCGCCTGAACCAGACACCGTGTGTATACGAACTGCGGGATCTCCCATAGTGACCTAGCACCAAACCCAGCCAATGACGCAAATTGTGTTCGATGATCTTCTCAACGTGACTATCGATGCATCCATAGATGGTGACAATGATGCGCTCTCAGAGTCTGGGGGCATCCCCTTCCTCTTCTCGCATTCTCTACGTTGAGGATACCTCCCTGACAGATTCCTGAAAATTTCCAATTAAACCCACCATGGATCGATCATCTTCTCTTCCTACCAAAAGAGAGCGAGGTTTGTATCAACCCTGCCCCGATAATGAGTTTAATCCCAGCAGCGCCGATTTGGAGACCGCAACGTTTCTCGAAAAGGATGCGCTCATTCCTTCCACGAACACCACAGGACGGAGAATTAATTGCATTGTGTTCTTTCATGGTGTTATCTTCGGTGCTAACTTGCTATTCTTTCTCGCCGTCTGGGGGTGGAGTATATCTATGAAATGTCCCTATGGTCTGTATGGACCAGACCTTGTGCACAGCAAGTATTCGTATTATCTTTGTCAGAGACTAAAGCTTATCAACAATATTTTTTCAGCGCCAGCAAAAGCAGCAATAGCATTCGAAGCGAAGCTTTGGGACCGATCGAACATCTTCTTTCGGAACGGTACTACGAACCCAGATCGCTTGCACAAGCAATTTGGAGCTCCTTCAAAAAAGTCAGATGAAGCATGGGAAAAGATTATACAGTGTGAGGATACCTAGCTTAATCAAATGTATTTGTTATAATAGAAGACTAGATCAGAATATCCGCCTTTCTAAAGAGGAGATCGGCGAGTGGAGCGAGCACCCTGCTCTGGTGGAGCTAGCAGATGGCTCCGGCTACTATGCTACGCTGTCCGTCTATCACTCTTTGCATTGTATGCCCCACATAATGTTTCCACCCTCGATTAACATCATGGCTCACTTCCAATAGGCGTCAAACGAATTCACCACTACCTGTACTTCGATCACTACTATCCTGGCAAGAGTGAGAAAGAGCGTATGTTGATCGAGCATCACGTTGGTAGGTTTCGACTTTCATCAATACCGAAGTTACCTTACGACTAACGTGACCAGAGCACTGTCTTAATGTCCTTTTCCAAACCCTGCAATGCAATCCTGATCTTACCGTTTTCCCAATGCAGTGGGGTGCCACGTAGGTATCGATATACGCTCATCTTGTTTCTCTACTCACACTTACATAGGACCCGGATCCCGATTGGCCTCGACCAGGGGCACCATCAGTGCATGCAATGGGAGCGCATAGATAATTGGATGAAGGAGCGGACTTTCGAAGTATTCACACCTGGGCTTATTGTTCATCCTACACTTGGTGAAGCGTATCCAAATGGTAAAGGTGACGATCTTGGGATAGCACTCGATACGTTGCTGAAAGACAAACTGGAGCCGGATCATGCAGAGTCGAACACATGAGGTGGATCGTACAATAGGCACTCTCAGTGAGAGAAGTTTACTATATTCGATGTGAAGAGTTTGAAATGGTTTGTCGTAGGAACAACCCATTTTAATTTTGTCCAAGCAAGCGATATTCCATAATCATCTTCGTGGGTATGCCTTGGTGGTTGCTCGCTCTGGGCTGCCCTCTCATGCTCTTTTCTTTATCTGGTGATCCATTCGTATGTTGGTGATTGCTGGACATCATGTCTCAAATCACTTGTAGAGAATGCTCTCAAGAGACAGTCTTTTCGAGCTGAAACTATAGATATGAGTGTGATTCTTTTCGTGGCGTTCTGATCGAGGGTAATGCTCCCTAACTGCGTGCCCAGACTGACAATATCGATCTTAACTTCCGGAAGCCTCAAATTGAGAGCGAAGATAATATTCCTGTGCTGCTCGGATCCACCTGCCAAAGCGACATGCTTCATTGTAACGATGGTCAGGATTGTGTCCAACAAACTCCTCGATCTACAGTGGCGATGGATCCGCAGATGCCCCTGTCGTGAGAATACGTTATGGGATCAAGCTTGCGTATGTCTGTCCTCGTTTCATCTTTCTCTCTTGATGCTTCTGCGGTATCAATCCATCCTGTGGTAGCATGATGTCGTGTGGTCCTGAACGCTTCGTCAAGACAATGGTCACCACCCAGAACAACTCCTACTCATCACCGCATTACAATTGCTTCAAACCATGCAGGCTTGCTTTGCGCACGACGCTCTAGCACAGTCGACCTTCGCCGTTCGTCATAGTCCCTACCGCATATCTCCTTCCTCTTGATCGAATATCCTTTGTAGAACCCCAACCAGATATCCTTGTCTGTGCAGTCCAAACTCTCTCCCACCTTTGCACACTTTGGCGTCTGTTCCTCTAGTCCCGGCTCGTCCTGAATCCATGGCTTCTTCAAAGGCCAATCACTGAAATGCACAAATTTTGCCTCTTCCAATATTTTTGTTCCATTCCACTTTTCTTTCGTACCGAGGTATGGTTCGTGCTTGTTAGATTCCTTGCGGAACTCAGCGGTAAGGAGGTCGTAACGTCGATGCGGGAGGACGAGCGCGCTGTTCTTGTATAACGTGTTCAGAATGTCCATATCGAAGCCACCTTTCGGGTTGGAGGACATATAACGTTGGATGCGGGACCATTCGGTGCCCAAAGGCTCGATAACGAGGAGCTGGGAGGAAAGGAAGAGTTGGTCGAGCCAGTAGGCGCGAGGCATGGCGACGGGAGTGTTAGGGAGTAGGAACAGCTCGTCCATGGTCTACAAGGCCAGTGTTAGCAGCGAGAAAAACGTTTGGAACAGAGTAACATGGGAATGGGAGTGAAAAGGCAGAACGTACCTGTCGTACAATAGCGTCGGAATCTAAAGAGATTACCCTCTTGTACTGCGTCTGGTTAAATGCTAGCAACTTTGTATAACTGTCCTTCCATGTCTCATCACCTCGGTCTTCGAATGTGACTAGTTGTATTGGGACCAACTTCGCTTTGTACTGGTCTCTCGCCTGAATCAAGAAACGCGCTTCCTCCGTTGTCGCCTCGTTTGTCTTGGGGACCTTCCAATGTTCCGGGTACATCATGATGCGATCAGCTTTGGCACCTAGACGATGTAGCGCTTCAAGAATCATGAGCGAATTACACAAATAATTTCTGTTGGTGACGTATTGCACGTAGGCAAAGGACGACCAGTCGACGTCATCTTTCTGTTGCTGCGTTTGTGATTGCTGGGGCTGAGATACATTTGGCTCCTGAGTCTTGGTGTCTTTTGGCTTGCCGTCGGAGGGCTTGCCTCCGTTGAGCAATATGGGTTCATTCCCTGTTTCCTTTGGCTGACCAGTGCCTCCGCTCGATATGATAGAAGGATTTGGCTGGCTACCTGGAACGCTTTTGCTCGCTGTTGGGGTCGCATGCTGTATTTCCACTCTATCTGAGTCCAATGGAGGTCTGTCGTCTTTGAGACTGCTGTATACGTGCTGAGGCGAGAGATCCTGAATATGTGAAGATATAGTTGTGAACGATGATAATGCGAAGAGAATAATCGCTATTAGAATAAGTGTGATCAACGTGCGCATCCGGCGTGAAGACACCCACGTCGTCCATTGAGAGGAAACTTTGTGCGAAGAATCAGAATCACTCGGCTGTAGGGCAGAGTACCGATACGGGCGGATGCAATCAAAAGCCATGCTGGCGGATAAGGAATGAAAAAGTGGGAGGAAGACGGGCAGGATTACAGTGTAGGAAGCGAAGGGAAGGTTTATTGAAAGGAAAGATTCAGCTTTGAAATAAGCTCAGACTCAGCTCGGAGGGCAGATAGGAATAAGACACAAAAGGTGTAGCCAGGGTCAGCCGCCGAACCTGGTTCGTGGAGATATGCCACCCGCAGCATCCCAAATAGGTACATGGGCTGAGACAAACACATCAGCCAGTCTCTGAAGCTTCAATTAAAGACAAGTTGCTGTGCCGCAGCGCTTGACGCTCATCTCTTTCCTTGTTTCCAACCCAGGAGACACTCATTGTGGGGGTTTCTTTGAACAGCTGAAAAAACAATAGGGTGACGATAAAGGCTAGGAAGGCTGAGAGCGAAAACTGGTTCTCGGGATTGGTTCATTTTCGGATATGCTTGCGCGGCAGTACACCGCGAGCATCCAATGTGCGATTCGCAACTAAGCCGTCCAGGGTAAGTACCCGGCTCTGGCGCAACAGACCAGTCTGTGCATACGAGATGACGAATGAGACTAAAGAACCAGACTTGCGTGAACCCAGGGTCTTATGCAAACATTTCGAGGACTAGACAACTGTACTGTGAATGTGTCGTAAGTTCCGTAGGCGGACGTGAAATGTTGCAAGTACTCAAGTGGTCATTTCGATAGCGCATTAACGCAAAGGATTTAGGGAGCTCAAAGAGTAAGTCACTTGTCGATTGTATTACTGACTTCAAGCAATAGATCGTGCTCCAGGCGAAAACTGCTAGTACGCCGTAATTTTTATTGATGCTAAAAGCCAAGTGCAGTGGGACAAAGCCTTTTTTGGACCCGAGTGTCTGGCGCTTAGTTCGGCTATTCCTACTCGCCCGAACCTGGAACAACACCATGGCCAGAGCGATGAGGCACCACTCAAAGCCACGCATAAACGTCAATATCAGCGTCAGAGAGTAGTAGATTTTAAAGGTGTGTCACGACTACACCAACACAAATTAGTCGTCTCGAACTCCTAAAGGAATCATTGAACAATCACGCCACAAGAACTGCTTTCTGGCGTTTTGAACTTATATATATAAGCAGACACGTGTGTATGAATGCATCTGATCTTGTCTACAGCCATGCAGACAGCCCTCCTACCGCAATACTTACCACGATCCCCGCCACTAAAACCCTCTCAAGTCCTCCAACTCTCCCAGTATCGTTCTCACTCCCACTATCCCTCGCTGTTGCGCTCGGCGCACCTCCATCTTCTGTCAGACTCGTGCTCGTCGTCCCATTACTACTCGCATCAATCTCATTTGGCCCATTCCAGAAGGGGATGTCTGTAGGAACAATTTTGTTAATATTCGTCGGAATGGATCCCGTGAGTACAGACGGGATGAGACTTCGCACTTCAGATGGAATGACGCTAGCGAGCAGATCAGATACGTCCGTGGGGCAAACTATGCCAGTGAGGGCGGGAGTGGGCCCTCGCGCGAGGGCGCAGAGTTCCTGAAGGGCAAGCGAGGCTTCGCAGATGCCGGTTGTATTTTCGGGGCAATAGGAGGTTAGACAGCTGCTAGAACGTCAAACATGTTTCCTTCTATCAGTGGACCTAAGCACGAAGAAGAGGAAGTTGAACAGAGGAAGATGAGGTAGGAATTAAGGATATCAAGAGACGTACTTGAACCCAACGTTCGCATGGCTGCATGCACATTTCAGGTCGTCACCTTCACACCTGTCCATTTCTTGGGAAACGGAAGCGGAGCAGGAATCCCATTTCCTGTTCCAGCATTAGCCAGAAGCCGGTATAACCGTGGAATGCTGTGTAGACGTACGATCTAGCTTCTCCAGTCGCGCAAGCTAGGGACGCAGAGCTGGTAATGGTAGACATAGTTGGCTCATCCTGATCGTCGTTTTGTGGTCTACCAGAGGCGTAGCGAGATGCTACGATCGCTGCGGAGATGAAACTAGAGAATTGCATGATATATGTGTTGAGGCGAGCCACTCATGGAGAGCCCCGAAGCAACGAGACATCTATGAGAGAGCGCTAGACTTTATGACCTTCTATCATTCCATTACAACCTCTTATGCGACCACCTTCCCGCGCATCACACCAGTTGCACGCGAGGAATGCTGTACGCGCCTCTTGAGTGGGATGAACGACGCTGGAATGTGAGTTGGACAAGAGGATAAGGGAAGCAGAACACTTGGAGCGGTACATGGTAACAGCCAAAACATGGTTTAAGAGGGTATATGCAATTAGAATACATCGCCACCAGATAATTCCTCCACCAGAGTCTCCAGCTCTTCCTGGCGAAAAGGCACCACTAGCCTTTCTGTCCCCATCGAGTCCTTCCTGCTTTCAATCATCTGATGATCGTGGAACTCCTTCAAAAGCGTTCGGAAAGCGACTTCGCTTGTGCAGACAAACTCGTCCCTAGCCTTATGGTAAAGGGTACGATACTCCACTCCCTGCGTGGCTTCCGACACACCACGCTGCGCATTTTTCTTACTCTTTGGTGTAGTAGTGACGTCCTCATCATCAACTTGCTCTCCGTCATCCATGAACAGCAAGGCGAGCTGCTCAGTGACAAGAATACGGAACAGCGCTCTTGCATGTTCGGGTAAGGAACGCAAAACAAAGCCAACTCCGTCGCGCCCACCGATTCTTCTTCCGCTGCGCCCGAGAAGTTCATTGACATTCTCTACCGTGTCTATTTCGACATCGTAAGGAGCAAAGGTCGTTGCATCATGGAATAAGAATTTGTACTGTGCTTTCAAGCCCACGTCCCATAACAAGGGAAAGTTGGGCGTATCCGCTGTGCAGAGAAGGTTAATCGAAGCATGCGCCGCTAGCGAGGCAAGCATCGCCGGAATCGGAGATTTCCGCAGATTCGGCGAATCTACCGAGTTGATCACGACTAAAAGAGGATGCGGCAGTGGGTCTCGAGACAGATGATCCAAGATATGAGCCAACAGTGAAGAGGGCTGATTGGGTAATCTTGCGTTGTTGGGAATGGCAGCGGATGCGATCGTTGTAAGGATATCTTTTAGGGTAATGCCTGGTGCGTAGCCATTGATGACAACAATCTTGGGGGTCTTCTTTGTTCCCTTATAGGGTGCTTGGCCGAGGAGATGCCGGAACACACGTGCTGTGAACTCGCTAGCAATTGCTCGTTTCGAACCGTACCCGTAAAGGCAGATGTTGAAGCCTTCTTCCAGCTCGAATATCCACTGGTCGTACGCGCGACTGTGTAATTCCAGCAGGAACTCTTTTTCAGGTTCGTGATGATCCTCGTAAGATTGCATCGCTTCGAAATACTCATCGTGGTTCAACAGACTTTGGGAAGGCAGAGTGTTATTAGAAGTTTTGGTGCCTCCGGGACGGTTCTGCCAAAAGTATTCCTCGTGCGCTGGTAACTCATTAGGTGGCGTGGGCGAACGTTGCTTTCTCGCCCTTGCCAACTGATGCTTCCCCGAGCCTTTTGGCCGTCCTCGCCCACGTTTCGACGGTGTTTCTGGCACAGGAACAGCCTCCTGAGCAGCAGCTTCTGTGTCTTGCTCTTCGTTCTGCCCATGGTCTTCATCGCTCAAGATCTGCTGAGCAAGCGTCTCTTCTTCATCCAGTACTTCCTCATCGCTGTCTACACCATTGATTGTACGGTCGATCAACCTGCGATTGCTTTTACGGCGGGCGCTGCGGTCTGCGTTGCGAACGATGGTCGGCGTGCCATTCGGAGTCTCGTCGTGTGCTGCCTTCGTGGGCGTTGCGAATAATAGGCGGCGGTTGGATCTCGGAGTGGCATTGAACTCGTTTGCAAGACCCGACTTCTTCAAGATGGATCGTGGAGTCCCGTTTTCTGCTACCAGCCCCCTGCCACGCCTTGAGGGCGTTTGCGCCTCAAGCTCGCTCACGCTATCCTCCTCCTCCTCCTCCATGAGCTGCGTCCGTAATTTGCGTGGGCTAACATCATCAACATCTTGCTCGTCCCTTTTCCGCTTAGCACTTCCCATGTCGCGAACAGGGCGTTGATGTGCCGCAGTGTTCAGCTGCGAAAAGTCGCGTCGCGTCGAAGTCGGCGTTTCAATGTGCCGACCTCGAAGCTTGGCGAGTACCCTGTGCGCATTCCCCAAGCATTGCACCGATCACTCCAGACCTCACATCTGCTTCCCATCTCCCGCAACCCGACAGTAAATCTTTGCAGGGTCATGCAAACTGGATGAGCAACGCGTCACGCCCCCAAGTCCCACAAAATCGCTCAGCCTGATACCGACGGCGCCTGCCACAATATCGCTCATCATACAAGCATGCCGCCAACAGGGCAGAGTTCGGCCATTCTTACCGCAATGCACCACGGCAAAAGACCGAGGTCCACAGCACGCAAGATCAGCGGCAAGATTGTCCGCAACCCACGAACTAACCACCTTCCAAGCCTGGCATCACACTCAAGCAGCCTCTATGCAGATAAGACGCTGCTTCGGATTCTTGAATGGGCACCAACAAGAACCGTCACCTTGGCGGCGTGATGTTCAAGTCCTTTTTCACAAGCTCTATGAAAAGAGTCCACAAAAAATTGATCTTGGCCCTAGGAATTCTCGTCCAACTGGTCGGATGAGAGCTCTTTGGGGGCTAATTCTGTTAGCCTCGGGAAATGCATTGTGAAATCCCTCTGGCACGCGCACGCTATCTGCACCTGTCCCAGGTTTCGGCGTCGCAGAAGGCTCGGTCAAGCACTGGCGGCAACGCAAAGCAACGTCACTGGTGCTCGCTTGGCCCTAAGATCTGCAGCCCCTCCCGTCGCCCCAGTTTTGACCAGGGTGCGGCTCAAAAAGTCATCAAACCAAACGGGAATGCCGAAAAAGCTTGCTTTGGAGCCTGTTACCTCTCACGGGAAGGGTGCATACCGCCTTCTCTTACCACACGCTAACCCCCAGCAATTTTCTCCAGATCCACTATACCCCATGCGGGGACTCCGGTCAACCTCGCATCCAATGACGTTTTGAAATCTTCATCATGGGGGAACCACTTTGTCGGACACAATCTGCAAGTCCTGCATGGAAGACGCGCTGTGTCACGATCCTAGCCATGCTGGTGCCATGGGGTGCTGAAGGTGGATTGGACGAGTAGATAAAGGCCGTGTGCACCCCCCATAGATCTCACTCCTCACTTTCTTTGCATCGCGATCGAGCCCCCATTATTTTGTCGGACCTTCGCTAGATCATCTTGTCTTGACTGTCTAGATCCAGGAACGACACCATGGCCTCTCACGATCCCAACAAGGCCGATGAGGCCCCCACAAGAGAAACCCGTGAGGTCTACAATCCAGAGATACCCACATTTTTGGGCTTGTCCGACCGGCCCCTACGACTGCTTGTATCAGTCGTGGCTACCACTGGCTTCCTGTTGTTCGGTTACGACCGTGAGTATTGCCGAGCACGTGATTCCTGGACAAACACTAATGACACATCTAGAGGGTGTCATGTCTGGTATAATATCTGCTGATCCGTTCATGGAGTACTTTCCGGAAACATACAACAATGCTACATGGCAAGGTTTTGTGACAGCCATCTACGAAATTGGGTGCCTCCTCGGGGCTATTAGTGTCCTTGTCTGGGGTGATCTCCTCGGACGTCGTCGCGCTATGATCTGCGGTGCGCTGATCATGATCCTCGGAGTCATCATCCAGGTCACCGCCATCAAAGGTCACAAAGCTACGGCACAATTCATCATTGGTCGTGTTGTTACTGGCGTGGGAAATGGTATGAACACATCTACGATTCCTACCTATCAGGCAGAGTGTTCAAGTACCAAGAATCGTGGTCTACTTATCTGTATTGAAGGTGGCGTAATTGCATTCGGCACCTTGATCGCTTACTGGGTCGACTACGGTTGCCAGTATGGACCTCCAGATCTTACCTGGCGCTTCCCCATTGCCTTTCAGATCATCTTCGGACTGGTTGTCCTGATTGTTCCCATCTGGCTTCCAGAATCCCCTAGATGGCTTTTGACGAAGGATAGGGCGGATGACGCCACCAAAGTCATTGCTGCTCTTCAGGGGCTACCCACCGACCACGAAGAGACCACACTACAGATCAACATTATCGTAGACAGCATCCGAGCCTCCGGTCACAAGGGCGGCGTCACACCTTACAGTGCTCTCTTCACCGGCGGCAAGACGCAACACTTTAGGCGCATGATGCTCGGAGCATC
The DNA here is from genome assembly GCA_019828545.1 of Paracamarosporium sp. OC-R06-R3. Classification (NCBI taxonomy): domain Eukaryota; kingdom Fungi; phylum Ascomycota; class Dothideomycetes; order Pleosporales; family Didymosphaeriaceae; genus Paracamarosporium; species Paracamarosporium sp. OC-R06-R3. Next base: position 272,748 of record JACVRA010000064.1, on the reverse strand, counting down.
GTCTCAGCTCTTCCAACAGATTGGTGGATGTAACGCGGTCATCTACTTCTTCCCGCTCCTCTTCGAAAACTCGATCCATGAGACGAAGCAGATGTCTCTCCTCCTTGGTGGTGTGAACATGATCGTATACAGTATTTTTGCGACCGTTTCCTGGTTCATCATCGAGCGAACTGGAAGACGTAAGCTTTTCCTCATCGGCACTGTAGGCCAAGGCTTGTCCATGTTGCTCGTCATGGCGTGCCTTATTCCCGGCACACCATCTGCAGCCAAGGGCGCCGCCGTCGGTTTGTTCACCTACATTGCCTTCTTCGGAGCGACATGGCTTCCGTTGCCCTGGCTGTACCCGGCTGAGGTCAATCCTGTCAAGACTCGTGCAAAGGCCAACGCTGTCTCTACGTGCTCCAACTGGCTTTTCAACTTCACAGTTGTTATGATCACTCCAATCATGATCGATAACATTGGATGGGGCACGTACCTTGTCTTCGCTTGCATCAACGCCGGGTTCTTCCCTCTCATCTATATCTTCTATCCTGAGACGAAGCAGCGTAGTCTGGAAGAGATCGACCTCATCTTCGCCAAGGGCTTCTTGGAAAACATCCCTTATGTTCGTGCTGCGAAGGAGCTGCCTTTCCTTGATGACCATGGTGTTGCGGACATGGCACGCCACTACGGTTTCCACGACAGCGACGACGAGGCCGGTCAAATCAAAGCGGCTCATGTTGGTGAGAGTGAGAAGGATGTCGCGACTCACACGAACGCTGCGATGGCGTGAGATATGAGCACAAAGATGCAGGCTTCGGAGCGTCTACAACATGGGAACCCTGGTTGTGACGGAACGCGAATGGTTGGGTAATTTTACTTTCCCAGCTCTATACCGGTACTTAGAAGCTCGCTCGCTGATTGCAGCTTGAGCGTGCATATTACAGGGGGCAAACAAAATTTATGGAGATGCTCTCCTTAGTTATACCCTCCTATTATCTCAATATGATACGTAAGCCGAGAGTATACATGGATATATGAGTTTTGTGAAGGGGTTGAAATCTAACAAAAATATTCCGAGGGATATTCTATGTCATGTTTGGAGGTTCAACACACACCTCAGCATTATATGAAAAGGCAGTCTTAGGTCGTGTTCCATCCAAGAGCGCAGGTAAGGACCAAATGTGCTGTGTCTCTCCTTTTATTAACGACAGCTTTTGTCCCATCCTAGAGCTGGATCTCCTGCCGCTCATCTTGATACCGTTCGACGAACTCCAGGCCGCCACCGCATTCCCGATGGATGGCCTGACGCTGGGAAGCGCAGCATTGACGTGATAAGATAGAACGCTGATCCTCGTTCTCTCAGCCGCTCTTAGGATATCGAGTTGGGATATTCTAGAGTCTAAAGACGCCCGCCATTAGTTTTCGCACCTCTTGCAAAGGAAGGACATTATCATCAAACCAGATGGTGGAGATACTATTAATGAGCTTGTTATGGTTTATTCATATGCGGAATCTTAAGGATGTCATCCTTGTTGCTAATCTTTACGCAGAAGGAAGAGTCGGGACGCTAAGACGAGATACTTCACAAACGACCCACACCGCACCCACAAAAATTTGCCAAAAACATACAACAGCGGGGATTCGCTAATCGTCACCGACTTAACTACTAATCCGCCGGTATCCTGCTTAAGTACAGCTGAGNNCTCTGTTCTCAGGATCCTATGGTCGTATGTGAGAGTACAAGACCAATTGTCAGTATATATAGCTACAACATTTAATAAGCCGACACATATCCCACCATACGCGATAAAGATCGCGTTCATCGTAGCAGTGCGGTGACAATGGTAAATGCAACGACTGTCGACGAGCTAATCGCGCAGATCGCTGCGCGCACCGACAGGATTATACAATGGACCACTCCAGATCTTCCAGTGTCCAGTCCTCCTCGCAGAAGGAATTTACCCCGCAGAGCCTGCGTCAACAAACCAGTTACGTTGTATTCGCAACTCAGCAGTTGCAAAGATTGGCCTAACGGAACTGATCAAACCGCATCATGTCCGACAGAGAGCGGCCAGGGGTACTCTTGCAATCGCGAGCAGCGTGGTTCGATCAACTGACGGTATGCTGGCTGTGCAAAGGGCTTTATTTCAAATAAAGGGGACGCTCGACTCAGGAACGACGCGCACGTATACCGGTAGACGATAAGAAACCTTGTGTAGTGGCTAATACCAAGCATATCTTTGACCAGCCGTTACTTGTAGAAGGCAGGTGAGTAGGCGTCTATTCGGCGTTGTCGTTGCTATTTGATATGGTGAGAGAACTGACTGGGTATTCAGCCAAGTGCGTTTCGTCATGCAAAGATACAGCCAAGACGTGATGACTCTGTGTCTGATGCGCCTCTTGTATTGTGTTGCCTTGAGCTGCCCATGTGACCCCGAAGACGACCCTTACGACTCAGATCCAGACGAGTCGCATATGGTGATGCTGGAGAAGTGTATGGTGGCGAGTGCCTCCAGAACCTTCTCTCGGTAGTGTGCAGATATAAGCGTTGAACGGGCTGGGGTGAATGCACGCGCTCGAACGCCTTCCTCATGCAGGCTCGTCGCCATGCAGCACCACGTCAAAGGCGGCGGCAGCGCAGGCGGCCATAAGCGGCGGAGGCGGCCAAAGGGCAGTCAACAGAGACATGGCCTAAGATTAGAGCCGTGTCCATCACGAGCGTCCGAGGACCAGCGTCATGCGCGCGCCTGTCTCAGCGCCCGCGTCATCACCAGAGCGAAGGGTGACTTGCAGCAGTGCATGAGCTTACGGGGCTTTGTCAGGCGCTTTGATGATCTCACCAGCGCCGTGGGATGCTCGCTCGGGGCTTCGTCCGTCTCCGTCAAAAGCCTGCATCAGCCCCGCCTCCGCCGCCGCAAAATCCCCCTTCAGCTCGGCACTTGGACTCGACCACCTCCATTCCTCCCGCACCAGCCACATTCCCCTCGACGAGACACGAGCCCGCACTTCCCACGACGACGCGTTTCTGACCCGCCATCGCTGCTGCAAGGGACGACAAGGGCGCCGCCGCGCTGAAACTCGGAACCCGTGCGGAATCCCAGCGTCGCCGCGCGGGCGAGGCGGGGCTCACAGCAACACTCTCCCAGCACTCGTCGACGGGCAGATGCAAGCATGGAGCCTCGACGGCGGCCAGAGTACCACCTGGACATCTTCGCCGACCTGGCCTGCGTCAAGGACGTAGTCAAAGGTGTGCCTTCCCTTTCCTCCCGCCCGCGCCTTCCCCGATCGCGATCGCCGTTGCCCAACTTGGCTACGTAGCAATTTACATACTGACGCCCTTTTCCCGCCAGCAATTCTACACACCATCTTCTTCCACAGATACTTCACCTCCATATCGCCGCTCACGAGAGACTTGCTCGACCTCACCCTCCCCGCCATTGACGATGTCGACCTCGAGACCCTGATCGACCAGCGGACCATTGCGCTTGTGCGCGCAATTGAGAGCACACACCAGCAGAGAGGACGAGGGCAGCTAGTCGTACAGTTTTTTGAGAAGAGGCGGAGGAAGACGTATTTCTTTGGCAAGGCCGACGAGGATGTGTGCTGGGAGCAGTGGACGCTGGACGTGACGCTTGCCACACCGCGCACAGAGACTGGTATGCCCTTCCTTCCTCCTAGTCCCAACTAAGGCTATGATCTGACTAGAAATGCCTGTACAGACGTCCTAAAAGTCCGCCGCGCCATGACCAAATCCCTCGAGAAAGCCGCGCACAAGATCATCGGCATCGTCAACCGCGACAAGGACCACATTCCCCCAATTACTACGACCGATGCGAACCCCTTCCCCTATCAGGTCGTCGTGAACCCAAAGACTGCGCCCGATCAGAATACCTGGGGCCCAAGAATGGGCATCTTCTGAAACGTGTCCCAGACTGAGGTGGGGGCGGGGCAAACAATAAATAAGCATGACTCTATTGTACATATTACCGAAGTCATGCGTTGCGTCAGCAGAGACGATTGGACCCGCCTGACAGTCATCATCGGCTCGTTCAACTTTTCATTGCTATCAGCGTCCTTCAGAAAGAGGCGGAAAACAATTTCAAAAGTGCATTGCAGCACAGCTGCATATAAAGTCAGAGCAACAAGAGAAGGAAGAAGAGATGGGGCATCTGGTTTTTTGGAGAGCTCAACCTTTTCCTTACACCCCGTCACCCACCCCTTCATCACCCCCAAGAAAAAGACATGCTGGTGGTACAGTGCTCTCGGCTCTTTTGGCTACAGAGGATGAAGAATACGATGGTACGAGTCTCCCTTTGTTGAAACAATTGTTTGGAAGGAAAACTAAGATGAGATGTAATTACACAAGATACCCCTTTCCCCAATGATATCCTGTTTGCAACGTGCCGCTCTTCCCTTGACTACATAAGAGTCTGCTACGTACGTAGCGTATGTGCAGGGGTGGAAGTAGATCCAGACCTGCTTATGCCGATACAAAAGAGCGAAGCGACTTGGCTGCCGTGAGTCACAACACTATTGTTGCGAACTCTCCCCTCTCATCCATAAAGATGACACAGCAGAACCGCGTCGCTGCTCTATCCCGTTCAAGTTTCGCTCTCTCGTGCGATCCATTATACGTGTTGTCATTCCCTCTCAAAAGTACGAATTTGGCGTCGAATCAGCACACACTGTTTCCCACAACATCCAAAGATGCATATCAGACAGAAGAAAGAGACGGCACTGAAAGACAACTGGGACAGTGATTCCGACCCTGACACAGACACCGAACCGGACGCAGAATGCAGGACTTCACAACCAACATGCGGCTTCCTCCGTCTCCCAAAAGAAACCCGTCTAGAAATATACAAACATACATGCCTACCCGTCCACACAAAACACCGCTATCTCCACTACGACCCCGCGAACAGGTGGGGAAGAAACGCCCTAACGCTCGTGCATACGTACTCGTCCTGCGACGCGCTGCTGTCCACGTGTCGACAGATCCACTGGGAAGTAACCTCTTTATTGCACCTACTGCGTTTAGATCTCCATAGAAACACAATCAGAGTCATCGGCGACGTGAGTTGTCTTGATGCCGCGGCGTTCAAAGGCCTGATGCACTGCGCTACGAGGCGATTCCACGAGTGCGATGTGCCAAGGGAGCTTGTGCGGAGTTTTGGGCAGGACATTGTATGGGGTCTTGGACAGGATAAGGCGAGGGATATCAAGAGTCACGAGGAGCTTCACGGGCTGCTCGATGGGGTGGGATGGAGTGGTGCGCGCGACGGTGAGAAAAAAGTCGTCGAGCTCGCCATTACGGATCCGAGGCCCGGGTGGGGACGATTCCCTACCTACTGGACGAGCCTCTCGCACGATGTCCCGCGCTTCGATCACTGGGCGAGGACGAAATCGAGGGAGGTTAGGGTCGTGCTGGAGGTTGTGGTTAGGCCGGCGTTGCTTTCTGACGTTGCGCTGAGGGAGTGGAAGGTACAGTGTCCGCTGGATAGTCCTGGTGCGCAGGTCAAGAGTATGCCTGGTATTAAAGTGAAGAATAAGGGTCAGGGTCAGAGGATTACGAGGAGTGAAGGGGGTCTTGTGGATGTGGAGGAGTGGGCGGTTAGGTGGGGGGATAGAGAGATGTCGAGAGCGATGTTCAAGGCTCGACTGAGGAACGATCGGATGGGTGCGGAGTGAGTGTATTTTTCTGTTTTCTCGTGAAATAGTGAGTAGCGACGTAACGAGAGAAGGGACAAGGCTGACGGCGATGCAGGACGCTCACGCACCCTGTAGGGCCCGGCATGTACAGGGGATGTCTCTCGAGAAGAAAGAGTTTCAGGGGCGATTGGACGAACCCGNNGTGATGTATGAGAGACAGGTTCGTACATATTTGGGAATTTAAGAGCATGATTAAGGGGCGGGGAATGGATTTTGAGGTTTTGGGGATGGAAGAGGTTTGGGATGGTCGGATGCAGCCACCGAGTTCGAGATGTTGTCGCTGCCAAAGGCGTCGTATATACATATATAATTACGCCTTCAATATATATCTTGAGGCTATTGGTACATTCTCATGTTTAACATGGTCCAATTTTGTCGTATCGTGTTCACTGCTTGCTTTCTAGTATGGTGCACCATTGTGGTTCGAATGCACGATTATATAGGAATTTATTTGATAATTCATCAAAAGACAAGTTTTTTTTCTCATACGCATGGCGCATATCGATTAGACGAAGATAAGGAACGGTGCTGTATGTTACCACCGTACATACTCTGTACTATTACTGGAAGATGTTCAGTAGTGTGAGGCTCCACCTCCGATAGATTTATAGCGCTGCACCGCCTAACACGATCCCACGTAGCACTATCTCGTCACAATCAATGGTTGGATGCTGAAGCTGAACCAGGTGGAACGAAAAGCTGAGAATTACAAAAGACTTGCAAAAACCTTCACGGACCTACCCACAACAATCATCACTCCACCGACTATAGTCAGGCTGAAACCAACACTTCGCCGAAATATCTGCGAGCATCGTGGGCGAGAGTACCAAGAGAGCATTCGAAATCTGGAACCCACTTCGAGAATGGCATGCGAACAACTCAGATTGCTGTCACCATCCGGTTATTCCCAGGTTGCTGCCATCAGGCTAAAACCGGCAATGCAATGTCCATCTCTGGCAGGTGTGCCGCACCCCACATATCGTCAAAATAACCTTAAAGTGAGACATGGTCGTATATTGTATTCCAACCGTGGGGAGCCAATCGTCTGGTCATGGTTTTCTTCGTGTAGCCTCCCTTTACGGCCCCGCAGATGCCCACGTCGCACTCCACATTACTATTCTGGGGAATGCTGGTCGTTTCGCCTCCCTGATATGCACGAAGTCTAGCGTGCCAACCGGATTTTGAACAGTGCCAAGGTCGGTAGAATAGCAATACTTCCAGAACGGCTCAAAGGAACTTTTGAGGCTTCCACTACGTAGTCAAGGAACGGTACACTTTATGAACGGCGAGTTCTTCCATCAATCGCTGAATTCCTTCCCTTGAGTCTACTCCAGGTATGGTACACAAGGCTGCATTTTTGGAATCGAAGTCTGGCAGTGTGCTATTCCTGTTAACTGCAATGACATGGTGCTATGCAACGCAGTGTATGCATCTGAAGTAGTACTTTCGAACCCTTCCAGAACTTGTGGGTACGCAGATGATCTCAACAGGGTTTGTCACTTACACATCGCCACCATGAACAGCTGCTTCGAGGGTGTGGAATTGCTATCGCTTTCTCGCCAGTTCTGTTTTGCAACTGTGTGGCAAAAGGTTGGTCAAAATCGATAGCCAAGAGGTTACTTAATTACACTATAATACGTTCACGAGGCTCACTCGCCCACGAGGTCGGTTCATATACTAAATGATTTTACCGCCGGGTCTTGCAAATTGGTGAACAGCGTCCGAAAGTGGCCACCGTCCCTATATAAGCAGGCTACACACATTTTCAGCATATACAGTTCTTCAGTGGCACTTTCTCTGCAGCAGATACCGTCTCACCAACCATGAAGTACTCCATCGTCCTTCCGCTCCTTGCCACCACGGTGCTGGCTGCGCCCTTGGAAGCGCGTCAGGACACGTGCAAGGTCCCGACCACGTACCCTACTACAGCTAACTCGAAGCTGCCCAATCCGTTCAAGTTCTTCGACGGGACTGATGTCAAGACAAAGGCCGACTTTGAGTGCAAAAACAAGGAGGTGCTCGCCGCCATCCAGGCTCAGGAACTCGGCACCTTCCCACCAAAGCCGTCGACGTTCTCTGCCACATACTCTGGCGGCACTCTTTCGTTCACTGCCGGCGAGGGTGGCAAGTCTATTTCTTTCTCTGTCAGCATCAAGGGCAACACTGGTTCTTCGGTCCCCGCTATCATTGCCTATGGCGGCGCAAGCATTCCTGTTCCCTCCGGTATCGCGACGATCACTTTCAACAATGACCAGATGGGTCAGCAGTCAGGACAGAGCTCCCGCGGAAAGGGTAAATTCTTCGACCTCTACGGTTCCGGCCACAGCGCTGGTGCTCTGACTGCGTGGGCATGGGGAGTCGACCGTGTCATTGATGCTCTGGAGGCCACCACCGGCCACAACATCGACACCAAGCGCATTGGTGTGACTGGCTGCTCCAGGAACGGCAAGGGTGCTTTCGTCGCTGCCGCCCTCGTCAACCGCATCGCGCTCGGTATCCCGCAGGAGTCTGGCTCCGGTGGTGCTGCTTGCTGGCGCATTTCCGACTCCGAGAAGGCCAAGGGCAAGAACATTCAGACTTCTTCCCAGATCGTTGGTGAGAATGTCTGGTTCGGACCTGCCTTCAACGCGTTCTCCACCAAGGCAAACACATTGTCCACCGACCACCACCAGCTCGCTGGTCTCGTCGCACCCCGCGGCCTCATCGTCATCGAGAACGAGATTGACTGGCTCGGACCCGTGTCTACCACTGCATGCATGAAGGCTGGTCGCTTGATCTACAAGGCGCTCGGTGTGCCGGACAACATGGGTTTCACTGGCGCCGGAAACCACAACCACTGCTCGTTCCCAAGCAACCAGCAGAGCGACTTGACTGCCTACATCAACAAGTTCTTGCTTAACACCAGCGGTAACACGGCGAATATTGAGAAGGGTCCTACTGCGGATGTTGCCTCGTACATTGACTGGACTGCGCCGACGCTGACTTAGAGGGAGATTTGGAAGATTTCGTTGACGTGTCCAGTACACTCACTTGTAGTTTGTAGTCATCAATGTAAATAAGATGATTTGAAAGGAAGACAGCTTGACAGACAAACCTTTTCGTGTTGTATTGACCCTGTGATCCCCATGTAGATAAGCTCGCCACGATAAGGACAGAAAATAGATTGGAAGTATCCAGTAGCAGTCTATCGTCATATCAACTATCACATGTCTGGAAATGCTGTACTATGTTTCGCTTGATATGGGCTCAAGCAGTATAAGGGGCTTCTAAAGAATATCAATGGTGGATTTCATCAGACTCTTGCGATGAGAGTATTCGGTCGCGGATCCACACCGCTCAATCGGTGTTGGGCTCCTTGTCTTGGTGTCTCGAGTCACTCCACTCTCAGGCACTTCCAACGTTTTTCTTATATTCTTGAACAAGAGGTGAGAGCTGCAAATCATCTCGCGCCCATTTGAGCAGGTAATGACTCGGTTAGGTACGGAAGCTTGGGGATAGGATTTTAACCTATGGAGGGCTATTGTCGTGTGCTATCTGGCTGGCCAGGTCGAACTACGGACGCACGGGCCCCTGTTGTACGTACCCGGTCCCGTTGTGAGACACGATCTGCTGGACGATAGGCGAGGCCGTCCACATCAGGAGATGAGCTTAAATTTGGCTGTCAACGGTTCTGATGTCATTTTCTGTACACGGAGAATGCATCCATCCAACCTCTTGCTGTGGGTTCTTAGTGAGATACGGATTGAACACCCTTTGCCGATTTCTAAGCGGAGGACTATGGTCGTCGGAGCGAGTGGCTGGGGAGCTGGCAGAGGAGGTAGCGGTTTCGACGGCATGCCAGCTCACATGAGAACGCGTATAGCGCGTTCAAGGGCTGGTCCTAGCGGGACGGATGCATGAATGTGGAAGTGTCATCGCGTTGCCAACGCTAGACCGCCCGGGAGCTATTTCGTGCATGCCTGCGGCCCGACGCGACCACCCAGCACACAAACGGCGACGGGGCACGGTGGAGTACGTAGTGGTTTCTGTTTCTCTAACCGCACAGAGAAATCAGCGGCCCAGAGCACAAAGAACGATGGCGCATTGAGCGCGGTGGAGATCACGTGGTGGGGGACTAATCCCGTCCCGGCCTAGCGCCACCCGTTGAGGAGCACGTTGGCTTGGCTGCTAGCACCGCCGCGCTTCTTCTCGACCTCTTTCTCGCCAACCCCATACCGATCTCCCCCATCGCGCCTGCCCGCATCTTACCCCCGTGCGCAAAAAACTCCCACGACGCGTGCTGTCACTTTCCGCCCTCTCCCGCGCGCTACTGCGCCTGCACCCCTCGCCACTCCGATTTTGCATCGGCGGCCTCAGCTTGCCTCCCTTCGCGACATCACCCTCGGCGCCGTGGTCCATCATCGGCATCGCCCTCGGTCCCTGAGCGTGCACCACTACGCTCGATAATGTCATAGCAGTCGCCTGCGCGCGCCCAATCACCCTCCCGCGACTCTTCTCCCGCTTTTGGCGCGTCCGGTGCTGCCTCGCACTTCGCGCGACGACCGCGTCTAAGGCGTTCTTTCGTTTAGAAACAGCCCTCTTGCGCACCATACCACACCACCGTCCTTACAGTCGCCATGGCTAGCGTTCAAGCAAACCCAGGCTTTCAAGGCCCTGGCCAGCTACCCTCCGGCTTGACCAAAGAGATGATCGGACAAGTCTATTCGGTATGTTTATATTCGCGCCTCTTCACTCACTGCATCGCATAGCGCATATTCCTTGCGCACTATGAAGACTACTTCGAACACCTCTCTAATGACACGCAGAAATACCAGCAAATGAAGCAGAATGGCGTATCCGAGACCGACCCCGAATTCCTCAAAGCCAAGAACCTCCTCACGCTTGTGCAGAGGCAGAACAGTGCGCGTCAACAACAAGTGCGCTTGATGCAGCAACAGCAGCAGCAGCAGATGCAGCAACGTCAATCCGGCCAAGGCGATCAACAATCGCAGCAGAATGGCGCCGCGGCTGGCATGGCCAATGGCTCTAAACCTGCCGCAGCAGCCGATGGAAAGGCTGTCGCTCCGCTGCAAGTATCTGGCGCGACCTCATCCGGTCAAGTTGCTTCTAGCGACAATCAGACACCAATATCGGCTACTGCTGCCGCCCCAGCCTTCACCCCCGATCAACTTGTTCTCTTGCGCAAGCAGATTGCAGCCTTCAAGCACTTGTCAAAAGGTGTGGCCTTGCCCACACACATGCAGCAGCAGCTCTTCGCTACCCAACAGGCGAAGAAACAGAGTACTTCGGAAGCTGTTGCCGCCGCCAGCCAAGTGCTCGATAACGCGACTCGCCCTGCTAGTACTACGGCTGCCGGCGCAAACGGACTCGTTCCAGGCTCGAGCGCTCCTGTCAAGCACAAGCATCCGGATAAGTTTGAAAACCCTTGGGCTACTGATACTGTGAAGAACGATATCCATTATCTTGCGCATATGTACCGTACGAACCGTCCCTACATATCGTCCATAATGCCGCTTGGTGTCAACGTAGAAGAAGTGCGAAAGGAGATGAGTCTGATCGACGCGCGAGAGCGAGAGGCACGAGAAGTCATTTTGTATAACCGTCTATCCGCCAGGAAAGCAGAGCTGGAGAAGATCAGCGCAAACATCGGCTCATGGGACACCAGCAAAACTGACACACCAGAGGATGACGGCAAGGTGAAGCTTGCGTTGGTCATAGAGCAGAAGATGCTCAATCTGCTTCCGAAGCAACGCCTATTGCGGAAGCAAATCAGCCGGGAAATGATACACGCTGACAACCTCGCCATGACGGCCAACCGGACACTTTACCGCCGTCTCAAGAAGCAGTCGCTACGCGAGGCGCGTCTGACGGAGAAGCTTGAGAAGCAACAGCGCGATGCCCGTGAGACGAAGGAAAAGAAGAAGCATCACGACTTCATCGAGGCTATCCGCAAGCATCGTCACGAACTGGGCGAAGCTAGCGTGGGTCAGCGACAGCGATTGCAGAAACTGGGACGCACCATGATTACAACTCATCAGAGCATCGAGAAGGAAGAACAGAAGCGGGTGGAGCGTACCGCCAAGCAGCGTCTCCAGGCCTTGAAGTCCAACGATGAAGAGACTTACCTCAAACTGTTGGGTCAAGCCAAGGATACCCGTATCTCCCATCTCCTCAAACAGACAGACGGTTTCCTCAAACAGCTGTCCGCATCCGTCAAGGCGCAACAGCGGAACCAGAGCACTAGAATGGGCATCCCGCAAGAAGAGTCCTCGGACGAAGAATCGAGCGACGACGAGTCCGGCGACGAAGCTCGTCCTGGCAAGAAGCGAACAGACTACTACGAAATCGCCCATCGTGTCAAGGAAGAGGTTACACAGCAAGCGTCCAACCTTGTTGGTGGTACGCTCAAAGAATACCAGTTGAAGGGTTTGCAGTGGATGTTGTCACTCTACAACAACAACTTGAACGGAATCTTAGCTGACGAGATGGGTCTCGGCAAGACCATCCAGACAATCAGTTTGATTACGTATCTTATTGAAAAGAAGCAGCAACCTGGACCCTACCTGGTCATTGTACCCTTGAGTACTCTTACCAATTGGAACAACGAATTCGATAAATGGGCACCTAGCGTTTCGAAGATCGTCTACAAAGGACCTCCTAATGCACGAAAGCAACACCAGCAACAGATTCGCTGGGGACAATTCCAAGTCCTTTTGACCACCTACGAATTCATCATTAAGGACCGGCCTATCTTGAGCAAGATCAAGTGGCTTCACATGATTGTGGACGAAGGTCACCGAATGAAGAACCAGAACTCTAAGCTCAGCAGCACCATCACACAGTATTATACGACACGCTACCGTTTGATTCTTACTGGAACGCCGCTGCAGAACAACCTTGTCGAGCTTTGGGCGATGCTCAACTTCGTCTTACCTACCATCTTCAAGTCATCCAAATCTTTTGATGAATGGTTCAACACCCCCTTTGCCAATACGGGTGGTCAGGATAGGATGGAGATGAATGAAGAAGAGCAGCTTCTCGTCATTCGTCGTCTGCACAAAGTTCTCCGCCCGTTCTTGCTGCGTCGTCTGAAGAAGGATGTGGAGAAAGACTTGCCAGATAAGACGGAACGTGTCATCAAGTGCAATTTCTCCGCTTTGCAAGCGAAGTTGTACAAGCAGCTCGTCACGAACTCAAGCATCCAAGTGAGCGATGGCAAGGGTGGCAAGACCGGCATGCGTGGTTTGAGCAATATGCTTATGCAGTTACGAAAAGTCTGCAATCATCCGTTCGTTTTCGAGGCCGTGGAGGATCAGATGAACCCTTCCAAGCTGTCGAATGATCTACTTTGGCGAACGGCTGGAAAGTTCGAGCTGCTTGACCGGATTTTACCCAAATTCAAAGCTACCGGTCATCGTGTCCTGATGTTCTTCCAGATGACACAGATCATGAACATCATGGAAGATTTCTTGCGGCTTCGGGGGATGCAGTACATGCGCCTTGATGGTTCAACAAAGGCCGACGACCGTTCTGATCTTCTGAAGGACTTCAACGCACCGAACTCGCCGTACTTTTGCTTTCTTCTTTCTACACGTGCAGGTGGTCTCGGTCTGAACTTGCAGACTGCTGATACCGTCATTATCTTTGATTCCGACTGGAACCCGCATCAAGATTTACAGGCCCAGGATCGTGCACATCGTATCGGTCAGAAGAACGAAGTCCGCATTCTCCGTTTGATCACTTCAAATTCTGTCGAAGAGAAGATTCTTGAACGAGCGAACTACAAGTTGGACATGGACGGCAAAGTCATTCAAGCTGGTAAATTCGACAACAGATCCACAAACGAGGAACGTGAAGCCATGTTGCGTATTATGTTGGATTCTGCGGAGGCGGTGGAGAACATGGAGCAGGACGAGATGGATGACGAAGATCTCAACATAATCATGCAGCGAAATGATGACGAGCTGGAGGTTTTCCGAAAGATGGACAGAGATCGTGCAGCCAACGATCCATACGGCCTTGGAAAGCAGTTCCCACGTCTCTTGAGCGAGCCTGAGCTGCCTGACATCTGGCTTCAGGACGATAATGGCCCGACCGAGCCTGTTGAAGAGGTCCCAGTTGGACGAGGCGCGCGCGAGCGAACACGAGTCAAATACGACGATGGCCTTACGGAGGAGCAGTGGCTTGAAGCGGTCGATAATTCTGATGACGATATCGAAGCTGCCGTTGCGCGCAAGGAAGCCAAGATCGCTAAGCGCACCAAGAACAAGCAGGTGCGGATGGGACAGGACGTTGCCGACTCGCCAGCACCTTCACGCGACGAGTCCGAGGAGCCACAACCCAAGAAGCGTGGTCGGAAGCCCAAGGTGGAGAAACGCAAGGCGGATGAGGCCTCTTTGGACGGAGAACCTGGACCTCGGAAGCGCGGTCGACCGGCTCCCAAGGTGCAAGAGACACTCAACCCAGAACAGCGTACCGCACTTCAGAGAATCGTCAATGAGGCCTACGAAGCCTTGAACGACCTGGAGGTTACAGACCCCAATGAGCCAGACCTTCCGCCTCGTGGCATCATTGACCCATTCATCGAACTCCCCGACAAGTACGATTATCCGGATTACTACCAGCTGATCAAGAACCCGATATGCATGCAGATGATCAAGAAGAAGATCAATAAGAAGGAGTACCAGTCCCTCAGGCAGTTCCGTGCCGATATTGCTCTCCTCTGCAACAACTGTCGAACGTACAATGAAGATCAGAGCTTGCTTTACCAAGATGCAAACCTGATTGAGGCTACTTTGGATGCCAAGTTGACCGAGGCTACTGTGGATTATCCCGAGTGGCAGAACTTCAACGACAAGGACGACAGCTCGGTGAATGGAGGGCTCAGTACTGGTCTCCCTAGCGCGGTCGGCACGCCTCGGGCGATATGAGCGATTCAATTGTATGTCTCACTTGAATACAGTTTGATGAAGAGATTTACTGACTTTTGAAAGGCTGAAAGGTTCGTTTCATTGTCATAGACTCTCCGAAAGCATGGCTTGGTTAGCTAGCCGTTCCCGTTCCACATGCACCACAGGCCAGCCTCTATATGCGACTTGCACGCCTCTTCCTGACTTCTCTCAATGTCTTTTCCAAGCTGTACAATCTTTGTTTGGCTGCTGGCTGGCGCGCGGAATTTGCTTTCTTATCACCCTCATAATTGGGTTGAAACCTGATGGGATTGGGCGCAAGGGTTTTCTCAGACCTTCTACCACGGAACGTTTTCGGATACGATTGATGTGGTGATTTTGGGGTTGTGGGTATTCATTCAGGCATACAGATAGGATTTTGATACGGCCTTCGAGCCTGGTGCAGGGCTTTGGCCGGGACGCAGAGAAATAGTCTGAATGCAATGCATGTGCACATCACCATCACCTACCCACATCGAGTCCACTTCT
This sequence comes from Paracamarosporium sp. OC-R06-R3, assembly GCA_019828545.1. Classification (NCBI taxonomy): domain Eukaryota; kingdom Fungi; phylum Ascomycota; class Dothideomycetes; order Pleosporales; family Didymosphaeriaceae; genus Paracamarosporium; species Paracamarosporium sp. OC-R06-R3. The sequence goes on along the minus strand of JACVRA010000064.1, from coordinate 257,617 downwards.
CGGCCCACCCACGCCCTACTAAGCGCGCGTATCCTCTGTATCCACATCGTCGATGCAACACCCTCTAGCGTACTTCCGCACATTTCAACCCACGTAATCACAAACACACACCGTGGCTGCGACAGCCTTCCCTGCACCCGCAGCATCCTCTGCAGTCACACGGCGCGCCACCAGTCTCACGCAAGGCTTCTAGCACTGACGTCACGCTTTCGCAGCACCGCATGTCTGCCTGCCAACGTAGTCATATGCCCATGTTGCCGACTACGCTAAGCTTCGAAGCATGGGCTATGTATGCACGATATGCGTTAGCGTATGCAGCGACAATGGGGCTGGAATAACGGGAAAAAGAAAGGAGGGAAAAGACTGGGCTGGGCGGGGGAGAGCAACGAGGGGCGGGTTGGGCGAGTAGATCGGATCAGAACTGGTGGGTTGGGTTGGGTTGGGTTGGCCTGGTGTGTGCACATCATTGCAGGGCAGGGGAGGGAAATGCTGGGGGTTGGGGCGTAGAGTGGTCTGGAGGCGGTGTGGTTTAGGTAGGGGAGGAAGCGTGGAGTGGGGATAGATGAATAAGTGGATGGGTGTAGTTGATCGAGGTGCAGGAGCTAGGTTAGGGTATTTTTTTTCTCATCGCCCAAGTGCTGCTAGGCATGTGTTTTGCATGATTCCTACCATAGTCTGATTCAACTGCATTGGCTTTGTGTTCTGCCGCTTCGAACGCTTGACGTGGACGGGGTTTTCTGCACGGTGTGGAAACATGTTCACAGACACATCGCAATAGAGACTAGAAGCGGAGAAAGCTTTCCATGAAGTGTCATGTCCATAACTCATTTTCATTCAGTCGTGCCCGCTTGCGAGGGGCGATGCCTAGATAATCATTTCCCATGCAGAAACGCCTTGCTTGTGATGCTATATCCAAAGAAAAAACTCGTCCAAACCGCCAGCCCAGATGTGTATGTATGCTTGCAACGCCGTGTAAAAGCATAGGCCCGCGCAAGCCCTATGTATATCCATGTGCGCGTCAATGCAGGGAAAGAAAATTCAGCCATGTCACCACTACAACCAGCTCTTCTTTCCCCACTTCCTCGTAGTTCAACGCTTATTCGTAGCTACCGTTCTTCCGGATATCTCATGATGGACGGCGGCGCCTCGATATGACGGTTTCAGGATCTTCCTTCTCCTCCGCCACTCGTAGCGTGAGCCAAGCAGCAACAAGCGCACAGCAGCCTCCAAACCTCAGCACCCACGCCACGCTGTTGTCGCCGGGTTCTCCTCTTGGCTTCTGCAGTAGCTTGAATATGACGGAGCTAAACAACGTAGCAATGACCTGTGGCGCCGCAATGGCCACGTTGTGAATCCCCAAAATAACACCCGCTTGATCAGCACCGGTTTCAGCTGCATCGTCTTCGCCAGAAGCAATGCGGGAGGCTTCGCGGTCGCTCGGGTCCGGCCGTAGAAGGCCGCGGCGCATGGCGTCGCGCTTGGAGATCTCGGAGGAAAGGAGGGCGAAGGGTGCCCAGTTTGTGAGGGCCCAGGGGATACCGATGAGGCCTACCAGAATTGTCGCGGAGGTTGTGCTGCGGACAAGGAATGTCGCGGCCATGAGGGCTGCGAACATCAGATGTGAGATGAACCAGCTCCGGCGCAATGTGAGACTTTGGATCTGGAAGGCATTCCCGTACTCAGCGAGGCGTGCCGACAAACTCTTAGCATGTCGGGAGCTTCGGCTGGGTTCCTTGAGCGAGAAGTATCCTGAACCTGCTAGTCCACCAGGAGTTCCTGGTGTCATGGGTGTCATTGGCGTTGTTGCACCACCTGTTGTTTGGGGAGCGGAGTATGTGGGCGGAATGATAAAAGGAAGAAAGATCGAGGCAGCAAAGGTTGTGACGGCGAAGATGAGAAGGGCACCGGTCCCAACACGTGTACCTTTTTCCAGCACGTCGGAGATCTCCTCATCTGACATGTTTGGGTTTTTCTCGTATTCTTGGTCGAAGTAAAGGTCGCCGATGTAGGTGGTGATGTAGAACAAGAACGGAAACCAGCCGATCCAGGCTAGAAATTGTACTTCGCAAACTCTTTTAATCTGGAGCGGCAAGGAACGTACACTGCGAGCCAAGGATGTGAAGAAGCTGAAGAGGCCTTCTTGAGGAGCTGGAGGTCCTTCGAAAGTAGGGTCTCGCTCTGAGACTGTGACACAGCTTATACCGACAGTGATGGCCATGATGATGCACGCAATAGCACAGAGCACCTTGAACTGGCTGGAGCCGAAGAAGGGAAGGTACTTTGGGAGGTCGGCGTTTCCGGCAAGATAGCCTAAGATGTTGCCCAAACCGGAGGAGCGGATCATCCAAGCGTTTGCGGCTTCTTGTTGATGGGTAGGGGCGACGTCGACGATGTATGCTCGAATTCCAGCTTGGACTATTCTACAGTTAGCACATTTAAATTCATCGATTGCGTATTGGAATAAAGCAAGTACTTACTGACGTTGATAGCGAAGTCTAGCACGTATACGAACAGTACGGCGAAGAGCATGATGCTAGTCTTGACAAATTCGCCCTCCCGATTGGCGCCAAAGATGCCGAGAAAACCACCAACGATTTCAGCGGCCCAGGCTAACACCATCAGAGAGACAATGGTGGATGCTGCACCACCGACGATGAAGGGTCGTCTCTTGCCCCACCTTATGCGGCAGTTGTCGCTCTTCATCCCGACGTATGGTTGAACCAATGCACCTGACAAAGGACCAGCGATCCATACCAGCGCGAGCATGGACTTGCTGAGGCCCAGAGACAGCAGATATGGCTTTGCATCGTCAGCCAAAACGTTCCTACTGTCGGAGTGCGACTTACCGAGCCATTGGAGGTCTCTACAGACCACCCAATTTGCAGACCAAGACCACCTAAAGTGAGCAAGAACAGAAACAGGCTGCTCTTTGTCTCGTCCTGATCATCACCTTGCCAGTCTTCACTATCGACCGGTGAGATGACCTTGTGCATCTCGTCAAAGTCTTCTGACGAACGGGAGTGCATCAAGGGAGCCGATTCATTGATAACCTGCTCCATGGGCGGATCGAGGGAGTTGCGGCGGAAAGAGACGGCCTTGGGAGCATCTGTAGGCAGTCGGGGTCGCGGAGGGAAGAGAGGTGACTGTTGGGATGAGTGTGGCGACGAGGTCGACGAGGACACGAGGGCTGGACGCTTGGGCGGCATGGTGACTGAGGCGTGCTGAGCAGACGTGTTGTGTTGTGTTCGGTAGGTGGATAGGAATGATTCGCGCGGTCGGGGGGCGAAGTAGACGAACAGAACAGACGGGCAGAGGGTTGGCGTGGCGTGGCGTGTGAGGTGTGGCGCTAGTGGAGGGAAAGCGGGTGCAGGTGTAGAAACAGATATGCCATGCCGGTGTCAAAGGTCACTGGGAGAGGCTGGGCAACGAACGACTAGAAGAAGCAGCAGGGTGCACTAGCAGAAAGGGAAAAACGAAGGATGCAAGACAATGAGGTCAGCGGCAGTGGGGCGGGCAGTTGCGCGTGCAGGATGCAGACTACTCTGAGCTAGAGCGGGCGGTGAATGGTCATGCAGGTCTGGGGGAACGAATTGTCCAACGATGACGTTGACGCCGCGGCTCTGCACGGTGGAGTAGACGCGCGAACCGCAGCCGCGGCGCTAGCTGCAAGGGGCCAAGGTGGCTTTTCGAGACGTCTGCAACGCCTCCATGAGCGCGTGGAGACATCACCGGATACCAGCACACGGCCTACCGCGCGCACTCCTGCCAGGCCCCGTCCCGACCCTCTCCACACTCGAAGACGCCCGCTCCCCTCCCCGCGCGCAGCCCCGGTCCCCGCAAGCGCGAGCCACGGTCACGGCGGCGTGGCACGTAGCACAGAACACCCAAGGCTGCAGCTTTGTTGCTCTGCCCTGCGTTGCACCACCCCGAGCAGCCACCTTTCCTCTGCGCGCCAACCGTCGTCCATGATAGCGCCGCCTTCGTGAGAGCCCAGCATGGCGTCCGCAGTGGGATGGGCTGTCACAGAGCTCATCAGTATGCGCCCCAGCTTTTGATGCGTGCGTGCTACGGGAACTGACATGCTGGCAGAGCGAGAGACCACCGACGCAGACCCCGATGGTCAGATGCCCTTCCCCCACTCTGCACCGTCCTAACTCTAACGCGCCGACAGAGGCCCCCGAGGCAGGCCAGAAGGAGATATTCACATCATGGGGATTGTCCATCCTGATCGCCCTGCTCATCGTCGCCCTGTTCACGAGCTACATCCTGCAGACAAGGAAGATACAGGCCGTACACGAGACTGTCTTGTCCATCTTCGCTGGTATGTTCGTAGGCCTGATCCTACGCATCACAGCCGTGTCTTCGGTCCGGGATACTGTGAGCTTCGACTACCAGATGTTCTTCAACCTTCTGCTGCCGCCCATCATTCTGTCCTCCGGTTACGAATTGCATCAAGTATGCTCATTTCACATCCCTAACAGTCAATGGCTGACCATGACAGGGAAACTTCTTCCGCCACATCGGTACTATTCTTACCTTCGCATTCGCCGGTACCTTCATATCTGCAGTGGTGTTGGGTGTGGTGCTGTTTCTATGGACGAGAATACCCCTCGATGGCTTCAAGATCAACTTCGTCGAGGCCATGTCAGTCGGCGCGACACTCTCGGCCACCGACCCCGTCACCATCCTCGCCATCTTCAACACATACAAAGTCGAGCCGAAATTATACACCATCATCTTTGGCGAGTCCATCTTGAACGATGCCATCGCTATTGTCTTGTTCGAGACTGCCCAAAAATACAAGGATGGAGCTGAGAAGCTCGGCATACTCAGCCTGTTTGAAGCTATTGGCATCTTCTTTGGCGTCTTCTTCGGAAGCTTGTTCATCGGAGTCATGGTGGGCATCGCCGCCTCTTTGACCCTCAAATTCACATACATTAGACGCTTCCCAAAAACGGAAAGCTGTCTCATCATTCTCATCGCTTACTTGACCTACTTCTTCTCTAATGCTATCCACATGTCTGGTAAATGCGCCTGCTCCAAACCTCGTATCCAATTGCTAATACAGATAGGCATTGTGAGTCTACTTTTCTGTGGTATTTGCATGAAGCACTACGCCTACCACAACATGTCGCGCCGCACCCAATTGACTACCAAATTCGTCTTCCAAACCACGGCCCAACTGTCCGAGAACTTCATCTTCATCTATCTCGGCATATCTCTGTTTAGCTACGACGATTACAAGCCCCTCTTTATTCTTATTACCGTCATCGGTATCTGCGCCGCCCGATGGGCCGCCGTCTTCCCGCTCGCAAAAGTCATAAACGCAGTGAGCAGGTACAGGAGTCGACGCCACGGCGCGCCTGACACTGTAGAGGAGATTCCCTATTCGCATCAAGCGATGATATACTGGGCTGGCCTCCGAGGAGCGGTCGGTGTCGCGCTTGCCGCAGGCCTGTCTGGGCCTAATGCAGACACACTGCGTGCAACCGTCCTGATCGTCGTGGTTCTCACAGTCATCATCTTCGGCGGTACCACAGCACGTATGCTGGAGATTCTGGGTATTCGTACTGGTGTCGTAGAAGAGATTGATTCGGACGACGAGTTTGACATCGAAGCCATAAATGGTGGGACTTATTCCCGGAACAAGGGCCAGGGCTTTGGCCACATGCCGCGACCTTCGCAAAACGGATTTGCTCTTTCGAACGTTAACGGGCAAGAAGGCGCATACAGCAGTAGCAGTGGCCATACCCCTCCTTCGAGACCCACACTGGCAAGCAGGAGAGGCAGTAGTAAACCCCGCCGCAAAGACGGCGCGGATCAAGGGCTACTTAGCCCTGGGGACAGCGGCTCCTTGTCTTCCGAAGACGACAACGATCTTGACCTCCCGCCTAGCGCTCGGAGATCTCCAAACCGGGTGGCCTCACCTTTGCCTTCGGAGACTCCCTACCCCACGTCAGGCTCAATCAGACCCGGGACGAGCGGTGGTGCCGAGGCATCAAGTAGGGTAGCAACTGCGACGGGCGCAGTGAAGCAACTCATCAGCGACATAAGTCAGGATCCAGCGAACGCGTTCAAGCAGATCGACGATGGCTTTTTGAAACCGCATTTACTTCTTGATCCGAAGAGTGGAGGTGGAGGACCGAGCAACGCGTAGGTTTTTGATAGACCGAACAATGTATGAGCTTTAGTATGGCATTGGTGGCGTTCGAGGAGTTGAGCTGGCTGGTATGAAGCTGCGCAATGTGATGGCTTTTTTTTTTGTTACTTTGTAGCTGGAAATGGGATGGGATGGTGTTACCCGGCTTTTACTTGCGCGAATACATGGCTATTTGCGAGCGAGAGCATAGAGCGTTGTCATTTGCATGTTACCAAGTGCGTGTAAGCACGTTTGTATGTTGACGATTATGCATGCGTGCGTGCGTGCGTGCGTGGAGTATGGACTTCACGAAACGCAGATAAGCAAGGGAGAAGAGCACACGCCATGTAGTTTGCAAAGAGCGACGCTCAAATCAACTCTTAAGTTATTAACATTACTTTCTATCGGTATGTGTATGTGTGTATGTGTATGTGTAGCTTCGCAGCTCTAAGTCGCGCCGAAGCGTCTAACCAATACGCAGACGCGCGCATCTAATGTACAGTTTGCAGAACGCTCAAACCCAATGCAGATGCAGATGCAGATGCAGATGCAGATGCTAATGTAGATGTAAATGTAAATGTGAATGCCTGCCCGCAGCATGGCGTCCCAGCGGTCCATACCGTCGCTCTCACCCACTGCAGGCCTTCCGTTCCGCGACGTACACTCGGGTCCCCGTATTTCCTACCTCGTCTCGAAAGTCGAGCATGCTGGCCCGTGATTCTGAGACTTCTGCCTCCGCAGTGCGCATCTTGGCGCAGAACATGAAGTATCCGTCTCGGCGTCTCCGGGCTCTGCACTGTCTCCGCGCTTTCACCAGTCATCCGTCCCTAATTTGATTCATGTAGCGGTGCTCGCTGCGCCTGGTTAAAATCTTCATATCGCGCCACTGAGAGTCCTTCTAGGAACTGGCACTCTTGAAGTGCTACCTGGACTATGGGGAGTTAGTACATGCTACTCTCTTTTGCTGAAGTGAATGGTGCTTACCTAGTGTTGGTAGAGGACCTCGCGGGCGAGATGGGACGGGAACTGGAGGGTCTGCTGGAGGGCGTTTTGGTGGGGATTTGGGTAGGAGTTTTCGAGGGTGTCTTTGCGGGTGTTTGCATCGATGTTCTCGCGGGAGTCGTGGGCGTTTTGGTGGGGGTTCTTAGAGATAGGCTTGAGGATGTTCTTCTCTGCATGATGATAGGTGTTGTTGAACGGGAGTTTGAAGACGCGCTTGAGGGCGCTCTTGTGGGTATTTTGCTGGGCGTGGTATTGGGTGTCGGTGAGCGTGGCTGTGAAGACGCGCTTGAGGGCGTCCTTCTGTGCAGGAAGATGGGTGTCGTTGAACGTGCTTCTATTGACGCGCTTGAAGGTGTCCTTGTGGGTATTCTTCTAGGCGCACTATTAGGCGTTGATGCACGCGACCCTGTCGACACATTTGATGTCGTTCTTCTAAGCGTGTTGTTGGGTGCTGAACGCGTATGTGAAGACGCGCTTGAAACCGTTCGCGTAGGTATTCTTCTAGGCGTGCTATTAGGCGTCGTGAAACGTGTCTCTGATAAACCTGAAGACGTTCTCCTATGTAATTTGATAGGTGTCGTTGAACGCGCATCTACAGACGCACTTGAAGGCGTTCTTGAAGGCGTATTCCTGGGGCTCTTTCCAGGTGTCATTACGGGTATCTTTGACGGCGTTTTCGTAGGCGTATTCTTAGGTGTCTTCGGAGATGTGCCGGTAAATGACCCGCTCTCTCTCTTTTTTAGTAATGAAGAAATGGTAGCTGCGGCGAAACTGGCTTGCGCAATCTTTAGGCTCCAATCTGGAATGTACACCCCCCGTTCCTCGAGTTCTGATCCCTCGAATTCTGACTCCTCGAATTCCAGTTCTCCAATTTCTGACTCCTCAAATTCTAATTCCCCACTTTCTGGCTCTTCAGACTCCGGTTCCTCAATTTCTGGCTCCTCGAGTTCTGGCTCCTTGAGTTTTAGCTCCTCGACATCCGGCTCTTTGAGTTCTGGCTCCTCGACATCTGGCTCCTCAGTTTCTGGCTCTTCAGTTCCTAGCTCTTTGGTTTCCGGCTCTTCGATTTCCGGCTCCTCGGGTTCTGGCTCCTTGGCTTCTGGCTCCTCGATTTTGGGTGCTTGGATTTCAGGTTCTTCGACTTCTGGTTGTTCGACTTCTGACTTCTCAATTTCTGGTTCCTCGATCTTGGGCTCCTCGATCTTGGGTTCCTCGAATTTTGGTTCCTCAATTTCCAGTTCCTCGAGTTCGGGTTCCTCGATGATGGCCGTGTTTAATGAAACATGCTCCTCGGGTGATCCGTCCGTGCGTTCAGTCTCCACATCTATCTCAGAAATCTCCTGCACAGCCGGCGCGTATTCCGGGTACTCCATGAAGAAGAATGGCATCGTGTCGCCGACCTCATTGCGAAGCTGCTTGCTGGGTAGCTACATTTTTGTTAGTGCTTGCTGGATAGGTGGTTAGAGTTTGACATTGCATCCGCATACGTACCGTCTGCGCCCTGTCCTCGTCGCTCCCGCCCCACGAACTACTCCTCAAATTCCACTCGCTCAGGCTGGAGATCGCGTGAAATGTCCCATCTTTGCGGAGGATCGCGCACAGCTCGTTGCTGTAGGCTTCGTTCATGACTGTATAAAGTTGACGTGTTGAAGAAGCTGAGCAGCCAGAGTGTGAGGCTCAGGCAGGGGGGGGGGCCTCAAATAGTCAAACGGTGATGAGTTGAGGTGCGCGCGAAGGAGCAGACGCGGTTGAGTAGTAACGCGCACGTGTCTCGGACGCTAAGTTGACGATAGTACAGCACCGAATCAAAAGATTAACAGTGGTTGGTCTCCGTATTATCTATACTGGGGAAATCCACCGAACGCGAATTTTTGGCACGGCACGGTCCCAGTTACGTCGCTCGTTGGCTGCACGGACGCATACTTCCGGGATGCAGCGGGCGATGCTGTCTGTCAATTGTCCTGTCTGATTAGTACTTGGGCGTGTAACAAACCTGGATTGGAGATGGGTTCAAAAATTTGCTGTCCATTGCTTGGAGCGGTGAAGCGCTTTAGTTGTTCGTCCGAATTGCGTTAGCCATTCGTTTAGTGACAGAGCGCGAGGACACACCGCTTTCCAGGGGCTTCGCACAAGTATGGGGTTATCTATATATGTGACGATTAAAAGCTTCCTTTTGCTATACAAGGAACGGAAAAATTTGTACGAAGCTCTATGTAATGGAGCATACTGTTTTTGTGATCGACTTTAACAATATAGTCCCAAGTATACCCACGAGTGTTTTCTGCGGATTTGAACTCATCATAGCACCCTTCTGTATTACAATGTAGCTTGTTAATTAGATATCTCGACACAAGACAACCCTGACACCTCAACAACGCTACCGCTCTTGTAGCGAGGCCCATCGCAGTCCAAACGAGTCATCAGCATGTACGCACCTACTGGGTTGCACTCCGCAATATTTGACAAGATCATACTTACGAGCCGTAGAGCACAGCCTCACACGCATGGTGCATTTCACTAGCACCACCTCAAAGAATTTTGAAAATTATTCCATGATGTGAAAAGCACCCACCAATCCCGATTGAATTAGTATTACAAAGCCTATGTACAAGAGGGTATCAAGAGTCGAAAAGCATCCCATGCTGGAAGATAGCTTGCGCCCTCTCGTCTATATCCATTCCGTTGCGCCGAAAGTACAAGATAGGAAAGTTTTAGGAAAGTGAATGCGGCTGCTTAGACCAGCAGTTCCTCGATGCGCGCCAAACGACCAGGCCGCGATCGCCAACGACGCGGCCCATGGTCTTCCAGAAGCCATCCTTGGGGATGTCCATGTCGTCGAGATTGAGATGTCGTCGGTAGCTCCAAGCTTCTTCGAGAAAGATATCCTCATGCTTGGTGGGGTCATGGTAAGGTTGTAGGAAATAAGCCGATCGAGGCGCGATGAGGTAGACTGCTTTTCTGTCTTCGAGTTTTGGAAGTTTGCGTGTACGGCATGTTGGAAGGGCGGCGTTGAGTTGTTCGAGCATCTTGTCGCCAGGCATTCCCATCAGATCGACTGTCTTTAGCTGCTCGTTCTTGCCGTTCAAAAGCCAGATAGGAGGGCTGTATGTTTTCCACCAAAACGCATGGCTGACCGTCTCATTCGACTTTGCGATGTGCATTTGTACAGGTACAATTCCACCTTGGTGATATATGCCCATTAAGACACCGAGTACGACGTTGAACAGAATCCATGCTGAGATCCAAAACTTTTTCTGGACCCTTGGAAGAGATACAGAAGCCAGTATCAGCGGGACAGCGGGAAGTAGAAAACGAGCTTCCTGATGTGGGAAAATACTGAGGAGCGCAATGCCGGAGAGCGCAGAGACCAATGTCAGGGTGACCTGCGAGCGGCGAAGAAGGAAAAGAAGGGCGGTAGCGGGACCAAGCAGCTGTGGCAGGTTGACAAGGAAATGTTGGTAACGAGGGTGGAGGCCATGCTGGGCCAGGTTCGCAGAGTCTGAGTTGTATAAGAAATTATTGAGTGGTGTGATGACCGGATTATGGAAGACGTTTGAAAAGGTAAAGTCGCCAGGGGTATAGAATGCCGTGTCGACACTGATGGCTAGGAACGCAGTCAAGAATGCAAAGAGGATGATGAATGCCAGTGAGAATGGCCTGTGGTGTGTTAGCAAGGGGTGAGCGCTGTTGGAAGGGAGCGACGACTGACTTTCTCCAAAAGTGAGGCAGCAGAGTGAAGGAAGGCACGACTAGGAACGCAGGGAAGGTGATCCGGTTGAAGGTACCTGCGACGACAAAGAAGCCCAGCAGTGATGAAGCTAAGACGCCAGAGCGCTTCTGCGGCTTGTTAGCTGCATGCGTAGATCCGGAACGCATTCCGAGGCTCGGGCATACCTTGTCTTCCGCAATGCGCTGGATCAACACCAAGCTCCAGCTGACTACCAGCGTCTCCAGGCTGTTTGAGAAGGTGTGCGCCTGAAAAGTCCACGTCACGTACGACGAAGCTATCAGCAAGAGGGCGACGCGTCGGGCGCGCTGCGAGGGCACCAGCTCCTGTATGGCCCAGTCCTCAAGCACAACGCTCAGCGAGAGCATCAGCACGCGCAGCGTCCAGTAGACGACTGACGGCGACACCTCCCCATATCCGAAGCCCTCCCAGAGCCAGCGCAGTATGTACATGGGCCAGCCGTACGCAAGCCATAGCGGAAAGGTGCTGCGGATGGGATGCGCCGCCGTGAACTCCCACGTTTCGTGTACCGGATACGAGAAAACGCGACCTGCGCGTCGAGTGTTAGCTGTGGACCGTGGACCGTGGACCGTGGATGGTTCGTCGGTGAAGCCAGCGTACCTGCAACGACCTCGGGGCCCTGGAAGTTCTCGTCCGGGTGCAGGTAGCTCGGCGATAGCGCAAAGTAGATGCGCACGAGAATCAGGAAGAAGTAGGTCCTACGCCACATGGTGCCTGCAGAAGGTGCGATGGGGAGGGTGCACTCTGGGGCATGTCTGTTCGCGGCGGGTGCTGTCTGTGTCACAGTCGAGGCCAGCGAGCTTTATGGACAGGTGGTGGAGTTAAGCGTGATCAAACGAATGATGGTGCTACGGCCATGTGGATTGGATAAGGGGGATAGGCAAAAAGCACCCGATACACAACACGTCAGCATCGGGGCATACGTTGGATATTTACATGTTGGAAAAGTAAGAATAGATGACATGTGTTGCTAACGATGCATTCAGCCGCTGCGAACGAGTCGTCGCGCTCATTCCGGACATATCTCGCGCGCCGCACGGGATCGCGAGGTATGAGCAGGGCGTCGCCCGGCTGGCGGGTCTAAAACAGAGTTTCGCGTTTCGATGCTTTGGTTGCTTGAGTGGTTGTTGAGTGGTTTGGTTGTCTTCTTTGAGATTCCATGGCATGCCAAAGAGGATGATCCGTTCCTGCTCTGCGCCACCCTAGGATATACTGTGGTTTCTAAGCACAGGCAACGTGAACCGTACTGTTTGTATACTGTAATAAACCTCTTTTTGCAATTTGCGCGTGTATTGCATAGGTTGCAGCTGGACATAGCAAGGCAAGTGCAAGAACTATGCTGTGTTCTGTGTTCTGTTCGTTGGCTGTGTCTTCGTTACGAATGAGGCGGGTCAGGTTGGCCAGTGTGGAGTACCCAACATCCAGATGTCCAGCCGTGGCCTTGGACAACTGAGAAACACGGATGTGGCTGCGCCATGGGCGGGTTCGGAAGAAAGCCATTACGAAAGTGCAACAAAGTAAATGCAAGTAGACAATGAGCGCGCTACGTGACTGCTCGTTCCGGACAAAGCAACGGCAGCCTTGCGCCTTGCCTCTTTCGGCGGCTGGGGCCTGAACAACGCCCGCTCGAGCAGGCGCAGTCGTGGGTTGTCACCTTTCTGCCTTCACAATACCACCCGCAACCGACCTGCGCAAGCCCTTTGACAAGGCCTCGCTCTCGTATTTAATCCCCCGCCGCTCGTCTCAATGAGCCTTTTCATAACAAACTCACAGAGCAACTCAACGCCTGCCGCATCTCGCTGCAACCCCGCTTCAGCCTACCGTCCACCGCAACCTCTCAGTAATACACACATACCATAGCCGCCATGTCTGCTGCCGCTACTCCTGCCGACAGCAGCGCCACCAAGATCAAGATCACCACCTCTGACAACGCCGAGATTGCTGTCGACCGTGACGTCGCCGAGCGCTCCATCCTCATCAAGAACCTGTTGGAGGATCTCGGCGTTGACAACGATGAGGCCATCCCCATCCCTAACGTATGTACTTCCAGAACACCGTAACTCATCGATCATTGGCTAATACAACACAGGTTAACGAGGCAGTCATGAAGAAGGTTCTTGAGTGGTGCGAGCACCACCGCAAAGACCCCCCCGCTTCCCAGGATGACGACTCCGACTCTCGCAAGAAGTCCACCGACATCGACGAGTGGGACCAGAAGTTCATGCAGGTTGACCAGGAGATGCTCTTTGAGATCATCTTGGTACGTACACAGCCGCCTTATCCCCGGCTTCGCCGACTTCGTTATTGGACGGTATACTAACCTTGACACAGGCTGCCAACTACCTCGACATCAAGGCCCTTCTCGACGTCGGTTGCAAGACTGTCGCCAACATGATCAAGGGCAAGTCGCCTGACGAGATCCGCAAGACGTTCAACATCCAGAATGATTTCACGCCTGAAGAGGAGGACCAGATCCGTCGCGAGAACGAGTGGGCTGAGGACCGTTAAGCGGCTCCTTCGTCCCTACATTTCTCATGAAAACCACTCTTCAGTCTCGACGCGCCCCGATGCCACGGCATCTTTTCTATACCTGATGAATGTGTATAGATGGTTTTGACACGGCCAGTGTTAATGGGGTCCGTTTTCTTTATCTGATTTGCCTGCGGCTTACCGCGCCCTTACGCTGGCATCTATCACAATCGGCGGGCTGCGACTAGTCGGTCTCAGGTGACAGACGCGCACGCTCGTGGGAATGGAACATTAAGTATTTCGGTAAACGTCCACCAAAGAAATATTGTTCAAAATCAAAATTTCATTTTCGATTCATCTGTGACATTATGTAGCACGTGAAGAGTCACATCAACAGTGTTATAGCTCGCAATAAGCACCTTTTCTAACATTCTTGCCGTACTGTAGGCTGTTGGTATCGGTGTCCGCTGCGGGCTACGTGGACAGTGGTATGACGTGGCTGGCTTGTGTAACATTGGGCAGAGTTCTTGATTTTTTGTGTGACATTGGGCAAAGTCCTTGATTGTTTGTGTGACATTGAGCAAATTTCTTGACTTTTTGCGTGACACTGAGCAGAGTTATTTGATTTTCTACATACGCCATGCTAATAGACACGCCCAACACTAATCGGCTACAAGCCTTCTTATAATACGCTGAGCGCCACGCAGATATATGCAATGGTGACCCACCATCTGTAGCACCGTCTTTACCAGCCTCTCTTCGCCAGCTTCTCCTTCTCACCCAAGTCCCCACAGTTGATCCCCACCATCGCCTCTCCCAGATCCATCGACACTTCCATCAGCACCTTGGGGTCCTTGTAGTGCGTCACGGCCTGCACGATAGCCTTCGCCCTCTTCGCCGCATCTCCGCTCTTGAAAATGCCGCTCCCCACGAACACACCGTCGCACCCAAGCTGCATCATCAGCGCAGCATCCGCCGGCGTTGCGACACCGCCTGCCGCAAAGTTGACCACCGGAAGCCTACCCAGCTTCGCCGTCTCCTTGAGCAACTTGTAGTCTACACCAAGCTCCTTTGCGTACGAGTAGAGCTCGGTGGAGGACATGGCGGAAGCGCGCTGGATGTCCGAGTTTACGGTGCGCATGTGGCGGACTGCTTCGATGACGTCGCCGGTTCCGGCTTCGCCTTTTGTGCGAATCATGGCTGCGCCCTCGGAGATGCGGCGGAGGGCTTCGCCGAGGTTGCGGCAGCCGCAGACGAAGGGGATGCGGAAGGGGTGCTTGTCAACGTGGTGGATGGCGTCGGCGGGCGTGAGAACCTCGGACTCGTCGATGTAGTCTACGCCAAGGGCTTCGAGTATCTGGTTCCAGCTGTTAGACGCCAACAATAAGTCATAGTAGAGGTTGAACGGTACAGAACAGAAATGGGTGGGGTAGTTGGGAGGGAGGGGGACGCACCTGGCATTCTACAAAGTGGCCAATTCGTGCCTTTGCCATGACGGGTATCGTGACTGTCTCCATGATCTCCTTGATCATCTTGGGGTCGCTCATGCGTGCTACGCCACCCTGCGCTCGAATGTCTGCGGGGACGCGCTCGAGGGCCATGACGGCGGATGCGCCGGCCTCTTCTGCTATGCGTGCCTGTTCTCACCGTCAGATCTACTCCCGATTGCGCTTGAGGTGTCTGATCATTCAAATTGCTGCAAAGGTGGCAATGGCGTACCTGTTCAGCGTTGACTACATCCATGATGACTCCACCCTTCAACATTCTCGCCAACCCTGCTTTGACGGCAAAGTTGTTCTCGCCATCCTGTGCAGTGTGACCGTTCGTTGTAGGTAATTCCGTTGCCATTGTATCGTTTGATTGTCTCTCAAGTCTCTTAACTAGAGTCGAATAGCTGGAGTGGCGATGGGCTCTTTTATGTCCAAACACTGAAGTGAGAGGGTTGAGGACCGGCGAATGAGGTGAGTCAAATGTGTCAATGCAAGATGTACAGAGAACGGAAGGTCGTGCGGACTGTGAGTCAAAATAATCTGATGCTAAACCCAAGACCACTTGCAGAAAAAAGAAGCTGATGCATAAACAATTGCCCGCCGGAGGCGAGACCGCGAAGCCGCTGCCCCGCGCCGTTGGTCGCAACCCCACACAAGCAAAAGTCCGTCAGTAGCCATAGCCTCCGATTGCGCCGCACCGAACACCCCAATCAGGATGCGGGAACTACTTTGCGAGTTGTTGCTCTCCCTTGTCACAGCTTATGGCCAATGATTGACTGGTAGCCCGAATTGATGCATCGGTGGTTTGAGCTGATTATTGATATGAGTGTGTCGATCTACGTAAAAGAGCGGGAGCGGAGTGGGCCCTGCAGCCGTGAACCTTGTCTTAGCCAGATCGAGGATTCGGTCTGAGTCGAATGCCTGACTACATGGTATCATAGATGTATAAAATATTTACTAGTCGCGAAGTCGGACTTGGGGTGAGAACACAACGCCGGATATCATGCATACTGAGCCGCGGGATGCCGAGAGACCAACCCAAGAGCCAATGCTCCCGAAAAGCAAGACTAGACGCCGCAAACGCTATGTATAGGTCCTACAAGGGCGTGCTGTATTCCATTGTAATCAGTAGGGCGCAGTCTCACGCTTAAGCCAAGCCAAGGTCAGCGAGTCATTCTCGAAGAACCTGCTGGTCTTGTCGAAGACCTCCTGGTGATACTCGTTGATGAATAACTTCTCGTCTTCGGTCAATAGGCTAGTGTCCACGAGTTTCCGGCAATGTGGTGTCATGGTGACCCGCTCAAAACCAAGGTATGGCTTGTCGCCGAATTTATGCTTCGTCTCCACTTCCTTGATCAAGACCATATTTTCAATGCGAACACCGAATTTGCCGTCCTCGTAGTACCCGGGCTCGTCTGACACAACGTTGCCTACAGCTAGAGCAATCTCGGAATATTGAACACGAGTACCGATGCCAATGGGTTCTTCGTGAACGTTGAGGAAGGAGCCAACGCCGTGGCCGGTGCCATGCCGGTAATCGAGGCCCTCAGCCCATAAGAATTGTCTAGCTAAAGCGTCGAGAGCAAAACCGGTTGTTCCTTTGGGGAACCTCACTCGCTCAAGCGCAATGTTTCCCTTGAGAACAAGAGTGTATGCCGTCTTCTCGGTTTCTGTAGGTTCGCCAAAGTGGAGGGTGCGGGTGGTATCAGTGGTACCGTCCTGGTACTGGCCGCCAGAGTCGCAGAGATATATGGCTTTGGGGTCTATGACGGAGCATAATCCTTTCTCAGGCTTATAATGTATTACCGCAGCGTTGGCTCCGGTGGAGGATATTGTGTCAAAGGACAAGCCCATAAAGAGGTCGTGCTTTGCGCGGATTGACTCTAGCTTATCTGCTGCGTCTACCTCATCGAGTGTAGATTTTTGGTTGATCAGCTGGTCCTCCAACCATGCAAAGTATTCCGATAATGCGGCGCCGTCCCGGATGTGGCATCTTCGCATACCTTCGAGTTCGACCTCGTTCTTCACCGCTTTCGCGTCTCCGATAGGACTACGGACCTCATCCACGCGTTCTTCGCCACCAAGAGCTTTGTTTAAGGCCCACGACGCTCGGTTAGACGTCAGGAATTTCTTCTTCTCTGTTGTCTCGCCATTGGTTTCGAACGCTTCAGCGCTAAGAGCCGCGATGTCGCCGAAGATGGCATCGTATGGCTTTATGGTCACCTTATTGCCGAGATGCTCTTTGGCTTCCGATGTCAGCTTGCTTTCATCGATGTATAATGTGGCCTGCGTTGGTGTGACTACGGCGTATGAAAAGAATACCGGGTTGTACGGAATACTGCAGACAGTCAGCTTAAGTAGCACGAATGGCAAGATCAACGCACTCGCTACCACGCAGGTTGTATAACCACGCGATCTCATCCAGCATTGATGCGACGAATCCTAAACTCTTCCTCTTTTCTAGCTCCTTTCGAATGTCCGCGATCTTGTCATCGAACTTCTTGCCCGAATATTGCAGCGGCTGCACGATGACTTTTTCGCTCGGTCGTTGCGGTCTCTCTTTGCCCCACACCAGGTCAATTAGGTTCTCCTCCACTGCCTTGTAGTCGCCGCCCTTCTTCTTGATCTTGTCGGCAAGCTTGCGAGCATCTCCCGCCGTCACTACTGCCGGATCGACACCCACAACCTTCCCCCCTGCAACCTGGTCTGCCGTCCATTCTTGTATTGTGGGTACGTCTTGTAGCCCTTGCTTGAGGAGCTCCCAGTTGCCGTCGAGCTGTTTCTCGGCTTGGTTGAAGTAGCGTCCGTCGGTGGAAAGAGCGGCCTTTTTATGAGTGATGACTGCGTAGCCGGCAGAGCCCGAAAATCCGCTTATGTACGCTGGTCTGTCTCAGTACGAGCGAGGAAGGACATTGGTGGGGGTATCAGACCGCGGCGTGCATCACAAGGCGCAATGTACTCGCTCTGGTGACTGTCATGGGAAGGCACCACTGTCGGTTCGTTAGAGACTGGGTGTTATGTCTTCGGAATACTCGACCGTACTGTAGACGTCTATCCGACGTTCCTTCATGAGCCGACGGAGCTCGGCGAGCCGCTCAGAGGTGTTGACTTTCTCCATGTCGAGTAAACGGCGGACGGCTGAGGCGTGAAAGGCTCTTTGGGGGTGAAGGGGCAGGCCTCTAGCTACACAGGCTGCCGAAGTCGCGTGCGTGCGTGAAAAGAGGCGCGAGAACAGCATGAATGGCTTTCCCGCAGCGGGTCTTATTCCAGCTGCATGCGCCTGCCCCGCGACTGCAGCCATCGACTGGTCGCACCTGCCCGGCTAGCCTAGCGTCTTTCTACAGCCTCGCTCTTGCCAAGCCATCCCACCAGCACCACGACGACCAGAAGATCCTTCGCAGCACCGCCCTCCACTGGCGGATCCACACCCTGGACGCTGTGACGATGCTTGCGGGCCTTGTTAATTCGCTTCCCAGTCTCCCGGCGCACGAAAGCAGGTAGATGCATCCTGCCAGAGCCACGGACTGACTGAGGCAAAGCCTTGTTATACCATTCTGCGCGCTAACAAAGCGTGCAATAGCTTCCTAGGCTTGCTAACACCACAGCATATTTCACCGGGGAAAAGTTACAGGATTTGCTCATAGGTATGTGATCGTATGCTGGTTCCTTCGAGTCTAGCGAGTCATTCTTCCAGCGGACGACAACCCCAATCCGGGGTTCACTCAAATCAACTTGAAGCTGGCGACCATGGCTCGCGCGGTGCACCCGGAATACAGTAGACTAACAATCAGAGAACCAGTCAGCAAATTGGTCCGCTACTATCTGTGAACAAGCAGTCAACGTCGCCTAAACTCCCCACAACCACCATGGCAGTGCCACAAGCCCAAGCGCTTCCGTTGGCTCTGCCGGACATCGAAGGACTGGTCAAGACACTTTATGATCCTGGCCATGCGAGAAAGATCCCCGAGACGGAAGCCACGCTACGTGTCCTGCAGAGATCTCCTCAGGGTTGGGAGATTGGCGACGCGCTTCTGAACAATCCTGACGAGAATGTGCGATTCTTTGGGGCACTGACACTCACTGTGAAAGTCAATGCCGATTCGTAAGATTTTTGCGACCTCCTGAAGCTTATATCTCGTTACTAACGCCTAGTAGATCAGGTTTGAGCGAAGAAGAATCGACGCAATTACTTTCCAAGCTTATTGTGTGTCTTTTGCCACCTCGTGGTGATTTGTAGCTAACCTTTGTTAGCATCATCTCGTGACGCACCCAAGCTCTTCCGCCGCTACACGGAAATTATGCTCGACACTTGCTCAATATTTCACCAAGCCCATTTCATCATGGACAGAATGTATCCGAAGTTTGACACTTTCGTTCGCATTGCGACAGCCAACTCTGGATACCGAAAACCACCCTTCTACTTGGGATGTCATTCCTCCGCTACCTGATGAACAGCTATTGATCCTGTTGGAGTTTGCGATGAACCTGGCTGATGAGACAAAGAAGTTGTCAAACAGCCCTGAGTAAGTCGTTGATGATGAGAGGAATGAGATCTCGCTGATTTGCCCAAGTCGAAAGCCTCATGAACGCATGATAGTGAACGTAGAAGCTGTAGAGGTCTTACTGCAGGTTTCTTTCGGGAGAGGCATTAAGTACCTATCGACACCGCCTAATGATCCAAACTATGAGCGGTTGTTACAAGTTGGAGAAAAGTTGAGTGTCGCGTCTCTCAAATGCTTCCTCGTGGGTTCTATCTGTCACCAGTGATGCACATGCTGACTACTCTAGGGTTGGATATTCTATGCGCAGTCTGAGTTCAAACCTGTGCCCGAGAAACTTAGACATCTACGCTCAGTCACTGAGCTTTCCTTTTCCTGCCTCGAATATCATGTTGACGATGCCATGGAATTTGTCGCCGATGTACTGGAGGGCTACCCGAAATTCTTTGAGGAGAAACACCTGCATATGTTGTGGGCAGTAATAACTAGTCAATGGGGTCTTGATATTCTTAAAGACCTTGACGCTGAGACCGTCTCGTTGGCGCGGATAATAGTCGGTTATGGGACAGAGCTAGTCGAGACGAAAAAGCTCTATCAAGAGCCTGACAATGCTCACTATCAGCAAGTTTTATGTAAGTCTAGCACGGCTGTCTTTAATTTTGAGGTGTGACTGCGTACTGATCAATTTGTAGCCTTCTTGCACGAACTACTCAAATATCCAGACCCTGTTGGAGTCGAGGATGAAGTAGCTTTACTCGCACTGGACTTCTGGAGTACCTACATATCCGCAATAGCCGAAGAGTCTTTCCTCTATTCAGAAGAAGAATACCCTCCTTGGTTTACCTTTGCAAGGAACCACGTCTTCCAGGCAATCGCTGAACTGTTGCATAAAATTATTTATCCGCCTACGGAAGTCACTAAAACTTGGGATTCGGACTCCAAAAAGACCTTCAAGGTGTTTCGTATGGACGTCCGAGACATAACAATGGAGGCCTTTGAACTCCTACGGAATGAATTAACTGAGCAGTTCATCGATTTCTCCATACGCGCTTTGGAAACGAAGCAGTGGCTTGAGCTTGAAGCAGGGCTCTTCTGTCTGATATCACTCGCTGACGCGTTGACTGCCGTTGACGACAAGCTCAATCGATTATTCGAACGTCCTCTCTTCACGACTATATCCGAAAACGTCAACATTCCCGCTGTGACAAGAAGAACAGCAGTTGATCTTGTCGCAGCTTTCAACCACTTCTTTATGCGCAATCCACGCTTTTTACCCCAAGTCCTTCCGTTCCTATTGGGTGCTTTAGCTCAGCCGTCGCTGGCCCAAGGCGCTGCTAAGTCATTCGCGTCATTATGCTCGGAATGCAGGAGAACGCTAACCGGCGAGCTTCCATCTTTCTTCCAGATGTATGATCAATTCCTTACGTATTCGACCGCGGAGGAGTCTACAAAGAGCAAGGTCTTAGAAGGAATTGCGGCAATCGTGCAAGCCGACTCGTCTGAAGAAAAGCAATTGGCCGGTCTCCAACACTTGTTTCAGTATATTGCGCGCGATGCGATGCAAGCCCTCAATCTTACCAAAGACGGCAATGATCCAGAGCAAGGGCTAGTGCTTGCATTGACTGCTTTGAAGTGTTTGTCTTGCGTTGGAAAGGCGCTTCAAGCTCCAGATGACGGCGTTGTCGACTTGGATGGAACAAACATTGAATCGTCATTCTGGACACAAGGGCCCGGAAAGGATATACAAACCCAGGTCCTCAATTTTATTACCTATCTCACCCAGGTGTTTCCCGCAAACGATGAGATCATTGAGTCAGCTTGCAACGTTTTGCGTGCTGGGTTCAAAGAGATGGGACCAGGACCTTTTGTGTTACCCGCCGCTGCTGCTGTCGATTATATCACAAGAACAACTCTGCAGACGCCTAGGCTGACCTATGTATTGGAAACGGCCTGTTGCTGGGTCTCTTGCCATAAAGGATCCAGCGAATTCGAGTCACAAGCCCAGCGCCTTCTCCATTACGATCTAGGTATCATGCAAGCGCTTCAACACCCAAGAAATGAACCAGAAGTGTCCGTTGGGTGCATCGAACTTATTCAGAGTTTCATCAAGCAGAACGCTTCCATCTTGAAGCATGAGCATCCAGATATTTTGAAGGGCACTTTCGACTTCTCTGTTGAATGCATCAAGTCGCCAGAAGTCTTGCCAAAGAGAGCCGCTGCTGCCTTATGGCGAGACATTATCGAGAAGATTGCCAGTAGTGGCAATCCTGATCAAGCGATGTGCCAAGAAATTGTCGACCACTTCGGGCAAGCAGTCACGTTTGCCTTAATCGCAAATATCAGTGGAGAGGTCGATGCTACTAGTCTGGACCATATTGTTATTCCACTTCGGAAACTCATCCAGAACGACCGCCATTCCAAAGCCTACATAAGCTCTGCCTTATCGGAACAGCCGCTTTTGCAGAGAGTGCAGGGTGAGCAAGCGGTGCAAGACATGGTCCGGAAGTTCACTGAGAGCCTAATGAGGTATGTCTTCTAGAACAGTTTAATGACAGCAAGCTAACCTATATACAGGAATGCGAAGAATTCGACTGCATTCAAAGAAGCAGTCAAGGCATTCTGGCAGAGCTGTAAGCAGCTTCACATGCAATTTGCCCCGCAGACCATACATCCAGGGCATCGCTTCAACTACTAGAACGATCACCAAACGTTGCCTTGCACTAATATCCTGCTTTTCTCACATCGTATTAAAACTCTGTGAACGCGGCCAAAGCAAATGTTGCGCCAAAAGAGAGCTTAAATGCAACATTGTCCTGGATCAACGATCGTATGTTCGTTTCCTTAAACCTTCGTTGTAGGAATGAATATGGAACGAGATGGATACCGCGGTTCTCAAGGAACTATACAATGCGTCAGCTCTTGTGCTTCTCATACTTCTCCATGGCAAAACACGCATAGACCTGCATAGACGGCGGCGGAATGGCACATAGCATAGCCCCAGCGTGCTTTCGAGATATCCCCCTCTCCTTCAAAATAGCATGATATCAAATGGAACTCGTGCCATTCACCTCTATACGTACCTGAACACACACGATGCCCAGTCCTATCAGGACTGCTAATGGTTTGCTGAACACACTCACGCCTAGGCCGGCAAGGACGCCTAGGATGCTGCCGAGGCTGATTTGGCGGATTGCTCGAGGGTTTGGAGCGCCGGAGGTTTTGATGACAGGTGTTTGCGCTTCGTGGGCGTAGTTGTTCCGTAGATCAGACGTAATTTTTGATAACGGGTCAGGACTGTCGCACAAGATGGGTCGTTTGACTGTTTGTATTAAAAGCGGTGCCGAGAGGATGAGTGGAGTGGATAGCATGAGGCCGCGACGAAGACCGGGAAGCAGAAATGCCATTGCGCCTTGGTTCCCGATTGGTCTGAGATTGTTGTACGTCTCGCTGTGTTTCTTGTACTTTGCGATGGTTCTCTGTCTCAAGTACACCGCGAGTTTTTTCGGCAGATCCTCGTGATAGCTTCCGGTTACAACTCTAAAAGAGCGATTTCCAAGATTCGCGATCCTAGAGGGACGGAAGGTTACGGAATGGACTGACCTCAAGCTCGGGAATGTATGGTAGCGTCCCAATGGCGAGCAATGCATGGAGATAGTCAGATTGAAAAGGTGTGACCGGGGGATGTAAGCTGGGGTGAAGATGCCATGTAGTGATGTCATTGGCTGTCTGAGCGTGTAAAGCTAGGCTGTTTCTAGGATTAGCGTCAGACCCTGAACGCGATGTGGGAAAGTTGAGGACTTTGTGTCTGTCTCAATTTCATGCAGTCTCAGGATGCCGTGAACAATAAAATCCCGCGCCAAAGCGAACTAAAATACTAGGATAGTCGAACGTTTCTACGTGATTACCGCCACAATGGCGCTCCAGACGCTCTTTCTCGCCACCGCGAACCTCCTCATTCCCATCGCGATCTTGATATTCGCGACCGGCTTCTTTCCATACAAGCCATTTATGCCAGGACTGGCCGAGCATGAAGAGCTTGGCTGGGAAGAAATAATGGGTTGGGGGAAAGGGAGCGTACCCAATGCGCCCTTCGACAAGCTGGTATTCATGGTTGTCGACGCGTTGCGGAGCGATTTCGTCTTTGGGGAGGAGAGTGGGATGGGTTTTGTACAAAGGCACGTTTTTTGAGGGTTGAAATACAACATATAATCGGACCATACTGACTTGCGACACAGTCTGATCCGCGAAGGCACAGCCCTGCCTTTCACAGCGCACGCTGCCTCCCCAACCATCACCATGCCCAAAGTTAAAGCCATTACCACCGGGTCTATCCCCTCCTTCCTCGACGTGATTTTAAACTTTGCCGAATCAGACACTACCTCCACACTCTCCACACAAGATACGTGGCTCGCGCAGCTGAAGGCAAAGGAAAATGGCAAACTGGTCATGTACGGCGATGATACATGGTTGAAGCTTTTCCCAGGCTTTTTTGAACGTGCAGATGGCACAAGCAGTTTTTTTGTATCGGTCAGTAGTTCTAGTCGAGTAGGTAAAGAAATAGAAATTGATTGTTGTGTTTTGCAGGACTTCACCGAGGTAGACAACAACGTGACGAGGCATGTACCTGAAGAGATGCTGAATAGTGATTGGAATGCAATGATCATGCACTATTTGGGCCTGGATCACATTGGGCATAAGGCAGGCCCCAAAAGGTTATTATATATAGTCCATGTCGTTTACAGAGACTAACTTTTCGCAGCCCCAACATGATCCCGAAGCAAAAAGAGATGGATGGTATTGTCAGGGACATCTATTCAGCCATTGAAAACGAGGATCATCTGTCGAAAACACTGTTCGTCCTTGCCGGAGATCACGGCATGAATGAGGGTGGGAACCACGGTGGCAGCGCAGCTGGAGAAACTTCTCCAGCTCTAGTCTTCATGTCACCGAAACTGAAGGATATCACTCAGCACGCGAATAAAGAGAGCCCAACCAAGCCAAAGGATGGAGGTGGAGAGTTTGAATACTACCGCATGATAGAACAGAGCGACATCGCGCCGACGCTTGCAGGTTTACTAGGCTTTCCGGTTCCGAGGAATAACCTGGGTGTTTTCATCAACGAATTCCTGAATCTCTGGCCGAATAGTGAGTATGGTGCTTTGAGCCTTTTGACTATAGCTGATGATGTAGTGACTGATCGAATCCGGCTGTTACTTAGAAACGCAAGGCAGATAAAGAGGATCGTGGAAGCTACGTATCCGAGCCTAAACTTTGAGGACAAGGCACGGGCTATATCCAAAGAATGCGAACCGCCTCTCGTATGTTAGAACCGCGACATATGAATATCGATACTAATGGTTGCAGAGCGACGGACAAGACTTGGCGTGTAAATGGCATGGTGTCGTAGATATCATGTCGACTTCCAGCAGACATATAACCCCGGAATTAAGAGAAGAGCAGCTCTACTGGGTGAGTCTTCTAAATTCCCGCAATGCACTTCGCCGCTGATACTCTTTGCAGTTCATGGGCGCAGCCCAGGAGAAGATGTCCAGCACAGCTTCTAACTACGATGTCGCGCGTCTCACTACAGGCACCGTTCTCGCATTTTTGTCTGTTTTGATGGCATTGCTCACCCTTCCGTCTCCCCGACCCATTACATCCGCAGGCGTAGCTTACGCTCTTATACTCATCCTCTATGCCGTCCTTATGTTCGCCTCCTCATATGTCGAAGAAGAGCACAACTTCTGGTACTGGGCTACCTCCGGCTGGTTCTTCTACCTCTTCATTTCCGAGTCGCGCAAAGAGTGGCAGTCTAAGTTTATCTTCCACCCCGCAATTATGCTTCTGGTCATACATCGCATTGTGCGCAGGTGGAATCAAACAGGACAGAAATACGCAGGTGCAGACGACATCGTGCACAGCGGGATCTTCCACGGCACCAACTCGTTCGTGCTATGGGCTCTGGTAGGTGCCACGTACATGGACATCGCGATCCGGCTTTCAAGGCACGTTGCGCGCTCGATTGCAGTGTTCGACAAAGGAAGTAGCAGCGAAGATCTAAATGCGGTAGATGCGAACCGTTTCATGGGGTTGGTAGCTGTGCTGCCGCTAGGCGCTACAGCCTTTGTGTTTAAGCTTGCATTCACTGCGAGGGATGCACCGGAGCTTACGTATGGTATTAATCAGGGACTTATCCAGTGGGTGGAGGATCTAAGTTTGGTGGATGTAGTGAGGATGGTATTCCTTGGCACGGCGTTGAGCGCGGTGTGGATTACCATCTCAGAGTGGAAAAGAAGAAAGAATAGGCGAGGCGAAGGCAGTGGTGGTAAGCATCCCTTCTCTCGAACCACACTAAGATATATATGCTAACTGGACGCTAGACCTCGCAGTAGCCTTCTTCGATATACTCTCCCTCTTCTTGGTCACGCAAACCAAGGCCCACAACATTCCTCTTTACCTTCTCTTCCGCTTTCAATTCTTCTTCCTATGTAAGTTACCGCATTTATATCCCCATTTCGCGATGGTTCCCTTTCCACACTCCAGAAATCCAGGAGCATATACTAATTACACGAAGCACTTCTCGACCTCACTCCAACAGCAATAACAACAACCGCCCTCCTCCTGACCCAAACCTCCTTCTTTGCCCTCGGTAACTCCAACGCAATCTCCTCAATAGACCTCTCAAACGCCTACAACGGCGTCTCAGGCTACAATGTCTTAGCCGTCGGCGTCCTCCTCTTCTTGTCAAACTGGGCTGGGCCTTTGTACTTTACTGCCGCGTCTTCCTTGCTCCTCTCTTCACTAATGCGCCCACGTCGTAACATCGCCATGGATGAAGTTGATAGCCGGGACTGGGTACAAAAGGAGAGAGAACATCTAGCGAGTATGGCGAGAAGCGAGGAGGAGGGGCGGAAAAGAAGAGAGAGTGGTGAGGCTTGGACACGGCATGCGGGGCTGGCCACGCTGTGGACGGGTGTGGCGACTGGGAGCGTGATGGTGGCTTGTACTGTGCTAAGGACGCATCTTTTTATCTGGACGGTGTTCAGCCCGAAGTACTTGTTTGCGATGGCGTGGGGGATTGCGTTTCATTTTGCTGGCACATTGGGTTTGGGGTCGTTGTTTTGGAATGCGGGGAGGTGGTAGGCTGACGGGAAACAATGTGTTGGGGAGATGCTGCGGACGGACGGAGAAAAGAAACAAGATGAGGATCGTGGGACATTTGTAACTTGGGTCGTAGTCAAACCCCAAGAAAATATTGCCAACTGCGTTTCTCTTGCACTGATATACATTTCGAGACAAACCGGTGGCTGCGGTTGTTGTACTCCGGCTCTGTCTCCTGCAACAAAACTACTTGAACCACTCCTGTGACCTTCAGCCTTCCTAGCCGGTCTTGCCTTAGCTTTGGTACAAGGATTTGGAGATAGGAATTTGCACCAGTGAGGCAAGATATCAGGATATGACAACTAGTCCCGAAGATGCACTCCCACTCACAAGATTCTAAAGTAAATTATGCTATCAGAAAGGAGGACCATACAGGCGCACATGATCATGCACTGTAGTGCTTATCGGATCCATTTAATAGGTGGAGTATACGTCATTACACTGAAACCAGCTCTCGAGCCAACTTCAATGTTACACGACAGACATGTAGCCAATTAATCAATCAGGTTACGGCCCCCACATTACTGCTCTTCGATGATGACGATAACGAGCATCTACGCGACCCCGCACAAGAAGACCGAATCTCTCGTGCAAGAACAAATAAAGCTTGTTAGGCCCAGATTACTTGGCAGAGATTTACTTCCATCTTCTTTGCTACATCCGTTGAACAATACGCGCGACGAACATGATGCCCACTTCCTAAAGAATAGTTCACTTTATGCTCTCTATACACAACAGTACACCCAACAAGAAAGCCCATATCTAACTTCAGAGTCCAAAGTGATGATGCATTCGCATGAAGAGAACATGAGTGCCGCAAAGATCGCACCTCACAAATTACAACAAGAAGACCTGTCTTCGGATTCACAAGCCCAGTCCTCTGGTTCTCTCTGTATGAGTGCAGAAACGTGTCCAGGGAAACAGGAAGAACAGTTGCAAGCTCGAATAATGCCGCGCTTTCGCTTCCAACGTTCAACCCATTTCGGTTGGTGGTGGGAAACCGCGTCTGCCACTCTTTCCATCATTTGCACGGCAGCCATTGTTGCAGTCCTTCTCTCTATGGACGGTAAACCGCTAGCACATTGGAGAATTCGCTACATCAAACCTAATTCACTCGTTTCCGTTCTGGCACAAATCGCCAAGTCCTCACTCCTCTTTCCGCTCGCAGAATGTCTAGGACAGCTGAAGTGGATATATTTTGAGCAGAAATCAAGGCCACTCAGCCAACTCCAAAGTTTTGACGGGGCGAGCAGAGGCCCTTGGGGCGCTGTACTGTTCTTGTGGGACGTTAGGGGAAGGGCGGTACTGGCGAGTATGGGTGCGATTGTAACAATTTTGGCCCTGGCATTTGAACCTTTTGCGCAGCAGGCGTGAGTATATTTCCTGTAGATGAGTCGACCCCCTTTCACGACTAGAACACAGCTACTAATTAATCATAGTTTGAATTTCCCTCCTCGCGGGCACCAGTACCACAACTCCACTGGATCGTTCTATGTTGCTACCAAATGGCTGTATGGATATGATAGTAGCAGCGTAAAAACAACCGATCAAAACGGTGAGCTACCAATAGTCTCAAACTTTGATCATGGATATCCTAACATGACTTAGTCTACATACCAGTCACAGTAGGCGTTCTCGCCATTTTAGGAAACCAGGAATACAGTCCGACACCCAATTACTACTGTCCAACTTCTGAATGCCGAGTTCAGAATATAAGCACTTTAGGCATATGTTCCAAATGCGAGACCCAATCCATTAACATCACTAGTTTCGACAGCTGCAATGCGCAATGGATAACAAGCAATGGCCAAGCTAATACCATCACCAATGGAACTTATGAGGAATTACACGAGTATCTCAGCAATATCCCAGCTACGAAGCCTAACTATACGATTGGAATGCAGTGCGAGAAGCAACACGCGTATTTCCCTCGCATATCTTTGAACCTGCAAAGCGAGTCATTACCAGGTCTGTCAATGGCGACGAACCTATCGCAAGAGGGAGGCGTGTATACCCAATTTCAGGAGCTTCGGATTTCGAGCGACAATAGTTCAGCTTTTCGTACGGTGAACGATACTGATTTAGTCACCAATTCAACGTTACGATTCTGCGTTTACGACAGTCCGAATATCGAAGAGGAAAGTATAAAAGGAACGTCCTCAATCAGTTTCGCCAAAGCTTCATGCTTTTCGTCATTGACAAGACTCGCGTTATACAATGATATACAGAAAGTAGGCCAGATCAATGGCACTTTGCAAACATGTGATTTGCATCTCTGCGAGCACTATTACGACTCGATATCTATTCTCAGCGGACTCAGATCATTCACTGGGCCCAAGACTGACAAGATTATACCGCGTCCGATGGAAGGGCGTAGTCAGCATTTCAATGCGACCGCAGAATCGAATTCCACAATGATGTATCAATTGGACGTTGCTGCATTGAATGATTTGCGAAATCATTTCTTCCAGGTAGCCAACTCGAGTGATTCGATGATCAGGTATTATGCAGGACGACCAACATTACTCTCTAACGGTAGCGCACTTGATGATTTCCCTCTAATGTTTGATAGATTTGCTGTGGCCTTGTCATCCATTATGCAGTCTACTAGCAATCCTGACGGCGATCAGATTCCTATGGAAGTCTACGACGTCGATGTTTTTGTCGAAGTGCGGTGGCCGTGGATGGTAATGCCAATTTGTGTTGTTTTACTTTCTCTCTCGTTCCTGGTACTTTCGATTATGGATAGCAGCGGGAAAGACTATCTGCTCAAAACGTCGATTCTGGCGGTTATGTACCATGGGCTCAATCCGCGAGATTGGCACAGCGAGGTCAATAAGGTGGAGAAAAGCGTGCGCAAGCGAGCAACAGATAGCGATCTGGAGGAGCGAACTAAGAGCATAAGGGCAACTTTCACGTACGATGATGAGGGACAGATAAAGTTGAAGAAGGATTAATGGTTGGGCTTATACTTTCCCTTTAGCCTCTTTGTTATGAGCGTTTCTGCAGCTTCATTCTTGATCTTCGAAGATCATACGCATACGTATATTTAGCTTGTCACGGTCTTTCAAACATGGCCAACGTGCCCTGAGAAATTTTCTTGCTCGGTGTGCCTAGATACCGTGAGTCTTAGCCACCATACGTAAAACCCCTCCGTTTTCTGGGTTTAAGAGTCGCTCTGCTTCGCCTTTGATTGGCCCCGCATATTTTAGGTCTCCATATCTTCATCTTCCATTCTCCATTAACCTCAGAACACCTTTCATCATTAGTCGATCAATCCAGTCCCTCTCTACTGCTTCTCAAGTCGACCTCGAAACCCAAACACCGAGAGCGTTGAAAGGAAGGAGGAGATCGATTCCTGGGCAAGTTCTACTCGTGATAGCTTACGTATAGCCTGTTGGATAACAAGTCTATCTCTGCTAGGACTCCAATGGATTTTTCGCTTGACAGTATTGTGCCCTGATGTATGCGTTACAATGCTCCTTTGAGAGTATTTACAAGTCATGCTGTGGGTGCAACATCGTTCTGGCAGGATACCGATCAGAATTCACCAATTGACATCAACACAAAAATTCAATGATACAAGATGATATAGTACAGAGGATTCTTGTAAGGGCCGTCGTTGCTGCCGCCTTCGGAAATACCGTTGCTTTTATGGAGAATGCATATCGTTCTCAGCGCGACGTACAATCTGCATATCTTTCGGATGTGAAAACAAAGGAGCCTTCTTGTTATTGGTACTGTGTGGTATTCCATATATACAGTTTTCACAGCGGTAGGACCCGAAGCAAACCGGTACGCCGAACGTGCTTTCCTATCTTAGCCTCTCTCTCTCTCCTCTCACGTAGTCTCGTCATGATGGCCGTGGTGGTCATCCTTGAAGAAGAGCGCTTCGACTACGCAATATCCGGCAAATGCGACGGTTGCGATACCGAGGCCGGGAAAGGCGCCCTTGAAGCGGTTCCACCGTGTGAAGGGGCCGGTATATCGCCATTGCTCACTGTGCCGGTTTAGTATGGCCCACACGTGTGCACAGAGCCACATATAGACGTACTATCGGTGCCATGGGTCACCCTTCGTGTTTCCCGCAGCTTGCGCGAACTTCTTTGGGTCGAAGCCAGTGATGGAGGGGCGTTCGGCAAATCTGAGACTGTCGTAGCAGGTCAGCATTGGGTCTGAGAGACAAGGAAGGCATCTACTATGCCATTGAACGTTGTGCACTTACGGTGAGGGCCGCATTGTGTCGATACTGTGAGCGGTGGTGGTTGTACACGTTGCCGTCGTGGTTGGAGCTCAGTTCAAGGTTACCGCAGCACGGACCCTATCTCTTGGCACCTCGAGCTCCCGCGCGGTGGTCGCACAGCAGACGATCGCGTACTTTCACGACATTGTCGATCCGCGCGCCCTTTCTTCCCCTTCTCTGCTCTTATTATTCCGCTATTCTCCTAACAGATAGGAGTCGTTCCCTGTTTGCTCCAGAAGTCTCCCCGCCTCTTCACCGTCCCTTGTCGCATGTGCAGACACTCTCCACGACCGAATCCCCGCCTGCCTTCACTACGATAACCGCCCACGATGCCACCGCACGGGGGCCGCTTCCCCGGCCATAACCTCTCCAACCCGTTTGCACACCTCTCACAGCCGATCCACCAGCAACCGCAGCTCCAACAGCAACAGCACCAGCAAAGCATGCAGCACCCAGGCTTCGGCGGCGCGAACCCGCAGCATAACCTCAACCTCTTCGGTCACAACCAGGGCAACTTCCAGTCAAATGCGGCACTTGCTGGCATGGGAGGCGGTGCGGCGGGCTTGGGCACCGCAGCAACACTTGGTGGGGTTAGTGGAGGGACGGGACTAGACGGCCACGAAGCGCGCCTGCGTTTTGCTCACGGTGCTCAAATGCAACAGGATGCTCAAATGGGTCGCGCGCAAGACGGTACAAAGGGCATCGCTGGACAGCGAATACGCGAAGTGTGGCGGAACAATTTGCACCAAGAGATGGAACTGCTGCGCTCCTTGGTGGAGAAGTATCCGTATATCAGCATGGTCAGTGAACCTCTTCCATTCAAGCCGGCCAGGTTTCTTTTGTCGAGGTCGAGTATCTAACAAAAAAGGAAACCGTCAACGGCGGTGACTTCCAGAGTCTCTTCATAGAGCCTGAGAATGATGAAGATGTGGTATTTCATTTGTTCAACCCTTTGTGTTCATTCCTTGTTTGTTGGAGACAATACTCATATACTGTGTAGGACACCGAGTTCCCTGGAGTCGTCGCCCGTCCGATTGGTGATTTCAATTCGAAAGCATCGTACCATTACCAGACGGTGCGCTGCAATGTCGACCTTCTCAAAATCATCCAATTGGGGGTTACGCTCTTCTCGATCCAAGGCGAAGTGCCGCCATCACATCTTGATCCTTCCGAGTTGAACTACCAGCCAAAAGCAGTGCTACAGTACGCCAACAACATAGTAGTCTGCCCATGCACGTGGACATTCAATTTTCAGTTCTCTCTCGAGGATGACATGTACAACGAAGAGTCTATTCAGATGCTGAAGAAGTCCGGTGCTGACTTCCAGAAACTCGCAGATCAGGGCATCGATACACAGGAGTTTGGATCGCTTCTGATAACCTCTGGCATGATCCTCACTCCCGACGTCAACTGGATATCTTTCCACTCAGGCTACGACTTTGCATATCTGATCAAGATGCTCACAGCAAAACCGTTACCCGAGAACGAGGAAGACTACCGTAATTTAGTCGAGGTCTTTTTCCCACGCCTGCTAGATGTTAAGTATCTGTGGCGGCATGCAAATAGTCTTGTGCGCCGTGGCGTCATTGGTTCTCAAGCAACGAGCATACTCAACAACCTTGGCACCAAATCCGGTCTTCAGGATCTTGCCGATGAGTTAGGTTGCCAGCGCATCGGCAATTCACACACGGCCGGTTCAGACGCTTGGCTCACGGGTACCGTTTTTTGGGAGCTCCAAAAGAAGATCTTCGACGGGAAGGTACCGGACGATATGAACGGTCAGATGTGGGGTCTCACTGGAGTCGGACCGCCCGCTAGCGCGACCGCACAAGCTGCTGTCCTCGCTGCACAAGGACAAAGCCTTACAGGCTATCAAGGAATGAACGGCGGCATGATGTTCCACCCTGGCGGTGCAACCCACCGTGACGGACCCAGCACGCCAACAAGCCATCCGGCTGGTCTCGCATCCACCCCAGGCCCATCACACGGAGGCATGATCACGCCTGGTGCCACTGGTGCGTTCGGCGAGTTCAGGTATGGCGGCAAGTAGCTTCAATATGCTAGCCTACTGCAGCGCTATGTCGAACGTCTGGGAATTTGTTCTGGTCTGTGTAACTGCACGGCCCACAATATAATCTTCAAGCTCTCGACATAGAACTACGCTGAACGTGCTTTGTAACACCACCATGGCACCTTGCACCGCTATCTCCCTTAGCTATTAGTCATTTTGTGGCCACCACCGGAGTTCTCATGTTAATCTCATTCCTGCATCGCACGCTGCGTTATTCCGGGATATCATGCACATTAGTTGCCAATTTCGGCACCAACGTGCTTGGGAATACAGCAATCGTATCCTCGTCGACCAGTTCCGGCTCGATCACGCAATCGATTGTCTTGAAATGACTACGTTTAGTTCAATATAAGTCAACCACCCAACAACACCCAGGCGCGGCGGTCACAATCCTTGTTCAGCCCATGTCCATCCGCATAGCGCTCTGCCCGGACCCTCTACTTAGACCACGAACTCCTAACTTCTTTCACCTTGGGTCGAATCGTTCTATTATGAAATTCCACCCGAAATTTTTCGCTTCCAAGCCTGCTCGAGCTCCAATCCCAGTCTCGTCTACTCAATGTCTGGCTCTACTCGATCTGGGATGCATTAAAGAATCAATTTAGGAACGTTCCTTCGCGCAGTCTACAGAGAACACGGTGTACGGAGCGCTGCAGAGCCTTGGTCTGTCTATGTGGAAAGGTGAAGTGGCCCTAGAGGAAGGTGTTCGTCCGGTGTTTACTTGCATTGCATTTTCATGGCGAGTATGGAGTTATGGATGGTTACGGATTAGGGTGGCGGACTGGGTCGGTGGCTGGCTCCGGCGCGAGCTCGGGCGTGCAATCGACTTGATTGTTAGTGTAGTATAGGTTTGAATACCACATGCATACCCTTTTTTTGGTTCTATGTTAAGGGCACTGGTTGCACGGTGAAATTATGTGTGGTGCTTAGTTTTTATTGATGCATGCAATGCATCTCATCGTTCTAGGCAGGCCAGCTCGCTGTAGCAATGCATGATATAGTGAATGGATCAAGACTGAGCTGATAGGAGTAATCGGGAACGGATGTTTGGACTGGATCAACACATAGCATTGCACACGGCCCAGGCAGGCAGACCCTGCTACCAGTAAGATGGGAGACGAGAGATTCTTTCCTTTATTCATAGATGACGTGCGTGCAAACATGAGCATCAAGCGTATCCAAACGCACCACAGGCCAGCCAGCCAAGCTCGACCCGACGTTTGACTTCGTGTCACAAAGCCACCTATTCCACCGCATCGCACCCCCAACGATGCCGCCCATTCATCTCAACTCATCAGTCACACAAGCAGCCCCCTTGCTCTAAGTCGGTCGCATCTTCCCTTTCCCTTTCAGCCCTCCTTCGCCCTGTGTCTACTGTCGAGCGGTTTCCTTCCAATGATCCACTTGTAGCTCGCGCACCAGCCCTCCCGTATGTTGCCGAACCTATCGGTCCCACTCGCCCAGTCCATAATCTCCTCCTTGCCAACCTCAATCATCTCCTGCACCTCCTCCTTCGTCCAGTGGTCCTTGGACGCATCGCCCCACATGGTGAGGTACCGCAGCAGCATGCTCTCCAGCATCTCCATGATGCATACCAGGTGCATTTTCCCGATTGTCCTCTGCTCTTCGTCCTCAGGCCACTGCCCTATGGGCACATTGACGTACGTCTGCTGGATGTTCGTGAAGCCCGCGTCGTCGAGGTACGTCGGGTGCATGTAGAATGTTCCGACGGGGCGGCCCGATTTGAAGGCGGCCTGCATGACGCCGAGGTACAGCTTTGCTAGCGTGGGGAAGGGGAACTGGTCGACGCCTTGCTCGATGTTGGGCAGCGACATGTCGAAGTCGACGACCTCGACCCACCCGCCTGGGTTGAGGTTCTTGTAGATCTCGTCGTAGACGCCTTCCCAGTAGGCGAAGACGCCCTTCATGCCGCGCATGTAGATGAGGTCGAAGGGCTCGCTGAAGTGCCACCCGGGCTGCGCTTCGGTTTCCAATGCGTACGACTCGTACGCCGAGTCTGACGGCGTGTGAGGCTGTGAGGAGTCGCTGGCTGAGACGTGGCCCTTGAGCTTTGATTTCGAGGCCGTCAGTGGCTCGCGGTTTGCGTAGTCGTGCGCCATGTCGTAGCGCTGCAGCCGTTGTGTGAGGTCGTCAAAGTCGTCCTCGACGCCCCAGACGTCCAGGTCGTCAATCTCCCAATTCACGCCCGTGCACCCTACGGACTCTTCTGTCGTCTCGATGTCCCAGACGGCCATGTCGATGCCGACAATCTCGGCGTGGGGACATTGCCGCGCCATGGCGACGGCCCAGTGCCCTGGCCCCGTACCCAGGTCCAATATTCTCCTGGTGTCAGCTGTTATGGGGGTGGTCGTGAGTTTGCCTTTTAAAGCGGAAGTGTATATGCGGTGGTGGATTGCCAGGCGATCATTCTCAGCTTGGTCGCATGGCATATAGTAGCTGTCGTTCCCATACTCGCGTCCATTTTCCAAGACGAACTCGACATCGTCAGACTGCAGAGTGCGCGTTGAACGACTGTATACGCGAGCCTGTCAGCAAACTGTCGTGAGGTCGCTAATCACTGCACGGAACCACCAGTAGCGAGGTGGCAAGCAGCGGCGCGACCGTCTGAAAAACAAGGACGAGCAGTCGCGGACACGGGCTGACGGGATCTGACGAGAAGAAAAAGTCGTGTCTTACAGGGATTCTAGGGATGTGGAACTGTCAGAATCAGTCCTCGGGCGCTTGGGCGGTATGCCTGTGTGATCTGTCGCCAGATTTTCGGGTGGTGGCGGTCCCTCCTCCATGGTCCTGGGCCGAGGGACCGGCGGAACGACACAGACTCTCAAGCGACCGGCAGCCCTTGCACTCGTCTCAGTTTATGCAATAATTTTCCTCGGAGACTGGAGAATCCAACGGTCCCGGACTATTCTGGCGCGTTGCCCTGGGGGAAAAGGGGTGAGTGATTGTTGTAGCTAGTCGGCGACCTGTTAGGTAGCTTGTTGTGATTGGCGGCGCAGGACCGCAACCCAAGGATCCACAGAGGAGCAGCTGCGAGGTTCCGAAGGAATGTCGACGATGTTTCAAAGAAGAATCGGATCGCAAGCCCGCCTGTTCGTCCTCGGAGACTGGCGTGCTCGCGCGAAGGCAGTGCTGCCGTAGGCTCTCCGGCAGCGCTGGATAGGATATACGTTGGCCAGCAGTCAGCGACGCGGTGAAGGATCAATACGATACGACATGCAGGAGCAAGCCTCGCGGTGACGGCGATTGTGCCCGACACAGACGACAGGACGATGGGCGCAGCAGGGCGACGGGCGCGAGGGAAGCGTGCGTGTGCGCGAACAAAGAAGCCTTCGAGGCACCACCAGGTCACGGCTTCGGGCGGTCAGCAATCAGCAGCATTCCAAGCACGGCGGAGGAATGGAGGAGTGATTATAACGGCGATGCGGCGTCTCCTCTGCACCGCAACGTCAGGCGCAATATAGGCTCTGGGAGCAATGCTGGACAATGAGGGGCTTGGGGGACCCTGGCCACGCATGCAGAGCCTGTTGCGGACGGAGAGGAAATGGGCGTAGCGGCGGGTGCGGGTGGGATTAGAGGGATTCCTGGAAGGGTTCCAGAAGAGCTTAATGAGTGGACCAACTATTTGAATTGCACCCAGAGCCGTTGATGAAACCAAGGGCAATGCACCGCTACTGCAGCGCGCAGCCCAGATCCCGGTCGGTGCAGCAGACGTCGTGCTGGCAGGAGGAGGAGGAGCAGCAGAGGGTGGCAGCACGGGAGCACGGGAGCATGGGAGCATGGGGGCATGGGAGCAGACGTCCCCCGCCCGCCGCGCGCCTTGTGCCCAGCACGAGCGCTGGAGGATTCCTTGCCCTATGACTATGGGTATGGGTGCGTCGCAGGAGGAATCGCTGGCCGGCCGGGCGGGCCTGCGGCAGGAAGAAGCACCGCGGGACGGCGCTCGACAAACCGCGCCTTCGGATTCGCGCCGGCTCCCATTTGTCAATCCATTGGGCCTCGACGGCCCTCCCACAAAGTGCCCAGGAACGCTCCCGCTCTCCAACGCTGCGTGTCAGCCGACGCCGCCGGTACACGCCCTGTCGTCATGCCCTGTTGGACGCAGCAACGCCGCCGCCCGCCTGCTTCTGAAACTCCGATGGCGTACTGGCCCATCCCCTCCGATGCCAGCTCGGGGGGCATGTTGCAGACGCAGGAGCAGCTGCCAGCACCGAGACGAACCACCAGTTTGATTGCATTACACGGTTGAGTTGCATGGCGGCATGCAGGGGCAACTCGCTGCTATATCTCGTTGGCATCACTCGGTTACAGCCACACGCCAAACCACTCGAGTACCGCTGCCATTCATATCGCCTATCCTGGTGTAACGCTGGCTACTCAGATTCATCTCCGTACTGTACATCTTTGTCTCACTTCGCCCCAACAAGACGCGCCTAATCCACCTCCTGGCCTTCGAACTTAGGTAGCCGCTTCGAAATATCTGCCCACTGCTCACTGCCGTTCACTAGGCTGGAGATCGCAGAGCAGATCTCATCGAGGCTAGCACGAACCTGTTCCGTCGAGTCTCGATCCCGCAATGTGAAGGTGTTGTCTTTGACGGATTGGAACTATCACACGTTAGCTTCAAATCTGGAATACAGACGGCTCTCAATCCCCCCGTCATGACAGAACAGGGGGTACTCGGCCTTGTAAGTCGGCGCTCAGAGAAAACTTACGTCAATAGTAATGCCCAAGGGTGTACCAAGCTCGTCGTTACGCGAGTAGCGCTTGCCAATGGAAGCGCCCGAGTCGTCCACTCGGCTGGAGATGCCAAGGTCTTGAAGCTTGTTGCTCAATTTGCGTACAAAAGGCTTGAAGTCACCGTGCGAGCTCAAAGGCACAATGAGGACCTTTGTCGGGGCAACCGTAGGAGGGAAAGACAGGACACCGCGCGCTTCATCCTGCTCGCGCGTCCAGTAAGAGTGTTCGCACAGTGCCTGTATACTTCGTTAGTGAATGCCTCATATGCATTGTACAGCCGCTGGACAGTAATTTGAGCGCAACCGGCCTCTGTTTTGGGCATCCCAGAGGTTACAGGACACTCAATCCTTGTCCTAGGACCATGTGACATTTGCTTACATAGAAAATTCGGCCAATACCAAACGATGGCTCGATGACGTTGGGCGTGTATTCCCTCACGTTCTCCACGCGCGTCCGCTTCTCGATTGTGATAAGCTCCTGTGGCACTTCTACTTTGCCGTCACCAACACCAGGAACATCGATGACGATCTTGCCATCCTTTTGAAGATCCAACGAGAGCTTCTCACGGAGGTCTTGGGAGAGGGCTTCGATGGCAGCTTCCACGGTCTTGCCGTCCTTCTTGAACTTGGGACCGAACTTCTTCTTGTCGAGATCGCACTGCCACTCCTCGATCTTGAGGGGCTCCTTGCGAGGTTCTCGCACTACGAGAGGGGCACCAGTCTTCTTCATATGAACAGACAAGTCGTATGCGCTACGGTCGGCGCAGCCAACGCATTCGATCCAGCCATAAGACGTCAGCAACTCGGCATCCCAGCAATCCGCCGCGTAGTGGGCCATCTCGTTAGCCATGTGCTGTCTGAACCGGATTTTCTTAGGATCCACACCAATCTTGAGAAGGAAAAGCTGGATGCGCGCAAGGAAGTAGCCAAGCGTCTCATTGTCGACAAGACCAGTCTCAACAGCCTTGCCAATGGTTGTGGTCTCGATGTCAGCCTTGCCAGACAGCTGCACCTCTCGGTTGAGAAGTTCAAGCTCGACATCCTTGACCTCATCGAAGTGAGGGTGCTTCTTGCCACCCTCAGGATCCACGAAATGCTCGATTTCCGCCATCAAGAATTCTCGTACCCGCAATAGACCCTGACGAGGAGAAATCTCGTTACGGAAGGACTTGCCAATTGATGCGGAAGCGAAAGGCATCTGTTGCTGGTTGAAGTCGAGAAGCTTTGCGAAGTTAAGGAATTGACCCTGGGCGGTCTCTGGACGAAGATAACCGGGGAGATTTGAGGATGGACCGATTGAGGTCTGGAACATCAGGTTGAACGCGACAGGAGGTGTCAGCTCGCTGTTGTTCGCGGGATTGCGAACATCGTACTTCTTCATGAGAAGCCCAAGCTCTTCGCCATTGTAGTTATCAATCTTGTTGAGCACTTCCTTGTACTCGTCCCTGACGGCGTCGTCCAGCTTCACTGCAGCGATGTTCTTGACCTTCTTCTTTTTCTTCTTCGGGTCTTCCTCTTCCACCTCGACTTTCTCGCCACGCGCCTCCTTGTCACCCTTAATCCTGGCTTCGAGCACCTCCTCCACAAGATGGTCAGCGCGGAAGATCTCGCCGGTCTTGGGGTCTTTGCACATCCAGTCCGCAAACTTGTCTACGTGGCCGGAAGTCTTGAGAACATCGTGCGGGGTCAACATGGTGCAGTCCACTAGGTCAGGTCAGTTTGTATTCTTCCGACAGTCGCGTGCGCATTACCTTCAAGCATGTTTTCCCTCAACACGAAGTGTTTCCTCCACACATCGATGATGTTGTTTGTCAAGGCACTGCCCGGAGGACCGTAGTCGTACAAGCCGGAAACGCCTCCATAGATATCGAACGAAGGGGTATAGAACATGCGGCGCTGCGAACTGTCAGTGTGACTCCTCGCGATGCCCGGCTTGAGGTGCCTTTACCCTCATAAGAGACTCTAGCGAAGCCCTGTCAAAGGGCTTGCCCTTAAGGGTCGTCATTTCGGGCGCCATGTCGACGGGCTGCTGCTTCCGCTTGGGGACGTGAAAACGGTGGCGGGGCGGTGTTGTGGTGAAGCTCCGGGCGGAATAAACACAGCAAGGTGGGGTAGTGGTATTAAAAAAGGGTTCACGAAGAGAAGAGAAGCAATTGGCGCGCAACGCTTTCGAGAGCGAGCGCATACACACGACCTCCTCCTTTATAAGGACGGAGAAATGACTCAATGAAATACTGATACAATATATTACAGAATGATGCCTGAAAAGCAACGGCGTGACTCAATGAAGCCCTGACTGGTTTCCAAACGCCAAGAGTTTCGGGAAAATAGAATCCCCGACCGCCGCCAAAAAGTTCGCGGTTCCGGTCGCACCAGATCAACGCTTACACTTTGGCAGTCAAAACACGTCTGAGGTTTGTGCCGCGCGAAGAATTGGCAGAGGGCTCTTGTTGATTTTGTTTCACAGTTTTTCGCCAGCATGGCATTCTCTAAGAATCCATCTATGCCCGCCGGCATCAAACCAAAGAATAAACTACGCCGACAGAGCGCATACCTCGCAATCAAGAAAGCCAGGGAGTCAGCTAAACGAGACGAAAGATTTCGCAGAAAGCGCGAGGAGGCCAAAAATCCCTCGCTACGGGAGGAACGACAAGCGCGCAATGTGCCCGTAACGATCGACAGCAAGCGGGCTTGGGACAGCCAGAATGTGGGCGATGAGGATGATGCGCTGGGCTGGGCGATAGATGTTGAGCGACTGGCAAAGAAACGCAAGCTAGAGCAGGAGGCTGCTGAGAGGGGCGAAAACGGCGAGGAAGAGGGCGAAGAGGGCTTGCTAGAGAAGCTCAAGAAACGTGACGCAGAGGATGAAGAGAATGAGGACGACGAGGAATCAGACGATGGGATGGACAGCATGCTGGACTCGGGCTCTGAAGCAGAAGATGATTCGGAAGACTCTGATGCTGCGCCTGCAAGGTCGAAAAGAAAATCAGAGCCACCAAAAAGAGCCTCAAGCCCTGCCATGTCTACCGCGACAACCACCGCCACAAACATGGACATTTCCCCCGAGTTCCTCAAGCAGAAATTCCCTGCAGTGTTCGACCCACCAGAGACGCCCAAAGTTCTTGTCACAACATCGCTCAACTCTACCCTTCATCATGAGGCTCAAATCTTGACCACCCTCTTCCCGAACAGCACCTACATTCGACGATCAGCGCATGCCCACGCGCATAAGTACAGCGTCCGCGAAATCGCTAAATTCGCTACGGCTCGTGACTACACTGCACTTGTCGTACTTATGCAGGCCCATCATGTCAAAGAACCGGATGGTCTGGATATCGTGTTGCTACCAGCGGGCCCGCATTTCCATTTTAGCATATCTAATTGGGTAGAGGGAAAAAAGCTTCCGGGGCACGGCAAAGACCAAGGGTTCTATCCCGAGCTTGTACTGAACAACTTCCGCACGCCTTTGGGTATGCTGACGGCACATCTCTTTAAAGGCATGTTTCCTGCACAGCCCGAACTCCAAGGTCGAACTGCGGTGACACTCCACAATCAACGTGACTACATTTTCTTACGGCGTCACCGTTATGTCTTCAGGGACAAGAGAGCAACGGAAAAGAGCGTTACAGGGACAGATGGGAAGCCCGTCAAGGGTGTAGAAGACATTAAGGTGGGAATGCAAGAGATAGGCCCGCGTGCGACGCTCAAGTTGAGGCGAATTGATAGGGGTATCCAGTTCAAGAGTGGGCAGGAATGGCAGTGGAAAGCTCATGCGGAGAAGGAGAGGACAAGATTCAATATGTAGTTATGTGCCAAGCCCTGCATCAGACATCGAATTTCACAAATTTTCTGCCAGCAACGAAACATCAGGTGCTACGGTCTTTTTGCATCTTCTTCGTCCAATGAAACACGCTCCTTACCATCCAAGTACCCGGATGTTGAGCGGCTTCCCTGACTGCTTACCGCCTGGTGTGAAGTCTTCATGGTAAGAGACAAAGGTAAAGTAGAGCTGGCTGCTTAGCGTGAGTTATACCAACATGTACCTTTCGCATTAACTAAAAGCCCCTTACTAAGTCTTCTATACAACAAGCTCAAGCAAAACATCCCAGTGTAAGACCAAAGCTTTCCAACTTCAACAGACAGCTCTCAATTAATTGGTTAATATGACAAGATGGTTGATCACGATACATGACTTCGAGTCGACGCAGCTACATGCTCGAAAGCATCGTGCTTGTTGGAAGCTACGCCCAACGGATTATGCATCGTCGGTTCACTCTCTTCGGTTAAGAGGGAGAAATGAGCTCCATATGGACAGCGAGGCGCTACGATTGCATGATGGCGAGTTCCTTGCTGGAAAAAGTGATTTGGCTTGGAAGGCCTACCTCAATGGCGGTTGAAGACGAACAGTTGGAAAGAGATAGCGTGTTCGGGTTAGATTGTATGATTTCTTGACGCACAGAATGTGGAAGCAGGATATGTCACAGTTCAGCATCAATCCTTTTTTGATTTTGTTTTTTAGAATAACGTTGCTCTTGCAACTACCTGTAGTACTATAGGTATAATCTGCAAACGGCTCTGTGTTGGGTCCTGTACAAGATGAGACCAGAAGCGAGACAAGAGTAGGTACGTGTGCGTGCTGGACCGCTAAAGCCACAGTGAGTAGCCCAGTGCGCTCCATATTCGCGACCAATACTAAGCATACAGTTGCAAGAGAGTTTACAAAATGTTGAAATCAACAAAAAGAGACAAGAGAGAGGTTACTACATCTATTAAACTCCTCAACCGCAGCAGGTGACTCATGAGAAAGAGAAAAAGAGAAGTGCAATGCTGAAACTGCACCGTAACATCTATCTCATCATGGCAGATTCATCAGTTCCTCCAAGGCTTGCTTTGCAAGGCACATACCACAACATATATCACAGCGTCGAACTTGTTCACATCAAGCATCAATAATTATTTATAGCAAAAGAATGAAGTAAGGTGGTCGAGTACGCAGTAAACCCCACAAACATCATTCTTTCATCTTTACTTCGTTATTGGGCTGAGTATATATGTAGCCGATTGGTTTCTATTTCCCATTCATTTCGTCATGTATCTTAAAAAGGGCATAGTATCAGGGCCATCGAAACAGAGGATCCTCACTTTCGCATTCTGTTGCTGCTAATGAAAGATTAGGTCGAGAGACTGTATGTACATCTATGCACAATTTTATTCACATACAGATAACATCGTCACGTCACAGGATCATCCATTGGATGTTGACATGGAGTTGTTGTAGTACACAATGGTTTGAACAATTGTAGAAGAGAATCATTCCCATCCAGATCTCGTCATATAACTTTGTGTCGCCATAGGACAGTCGGTGCACAACTCACTATTTGAGTATCGTGAATAAGTATGAAACGGCTCGGCAGACTGAAGTGAAACTGTAGAAAGAACGGGAGCATCGAGCCATAGATAGATTTCACATGTTAGAAAACTGTTTGCGGAGGACAAGGGACCCCAGCAGTGAGTGGAGAGCGTGTCGAACAGAGACGAAAACAGTTGCTCTCATAATACTCACCATCTCGTCAATTTCCAAAATCCATTTTATCTCGACCGAGTCTTTCGTGCCTCTCCCCTGCATCACTCATATGCGCGCCCTTCCCTTGATCTAAGACAATCAATCCACTGCAAACGTGAGCCTCCTCACCCCTATATCTGACGCATCCGCGTACCTGGTCACCTCGGCACAAACCCTTGAGAAGAAGAAAAAATATTGCCAGCCCTACCCATTGCAAGCATATACATGCATCGCTGACTCCACCCCGCCCCATCCACCCCTGTCCCCATCTGACCACATCTGACCACCATCGACCCATCGCCGTGGATTCGGCCCCCTAGATTCGGCACCTAGATAGATTGCCGGATGACGTCCATCTCACTGTTACACCAAGTAAGCCGCGTGGGCGGTATCTGAGCGGATGGCGCTCGGGACGGCGTTCGCTTGACCGATTAAAGTGCGTCAGCTTGAGATGGTGCTTGGAAGGAATGGGAATGAGCCTGGTTGATGGTGCTTATTGTTACACGAGGAGGGGAGGTCGTGTAGATTGTGAGTGACGGATAAGGGGACTGAATAGTTTAGATGTTGTAACTGTAATAAGGATAACAGGGAGTTACTGTGAGGCTGAGTAGGTACGATGGTAGGAGACGATGCATCCGTCTGTACCTTACATTGGAATGGAACAGTGGGTAGCCTGGTAGTTGACTGCATCGCATGAGGTTCGCATCCTACCGATAGAAGTGCAAAATTAGTCAGAACGCGGTGCCCCCTGGTTTTCCCCAAATGCAGCCCTGCATACAGATAGGTTGAGATTGACAGCTCAATATTACACTCAAGTCAGCATGATCCATATTAAGCAATACTTAATTGTCTATCTTATGACCATTGAAAGGCTGGTCCCCTGATAATGGAGAGTACATGGAGAGAACGAAAGTTAACCTACCAAAACCAGACTATTTCGTGGAATGGGCACAGCCATTACGCGTGCCGGCTACCGCCATAGCAGATTCTAAGCATGCCAAGTTAATTACGTTCAGTAAGTACTGAGGAAGCTCATTTGTAAGATACCCAGAAGAACACCTCGTACCATGCGATATGCCCGCAGGTACCTTACAGCGATCCCAGACAACAACCTGATCTGTAAGGCTGGCTTTGCAGGGTATATACCCCACCCAGAGGTCTTCACCGCCATATAATTCTTCAAGGACGCGATTCTTAGGTCAGGCGTGCCACTTCAGCTCTTCAG
Organism: Paracamarosporium sp. OC-R06-R3; assembly: GCA_019828545.1. Taxonomy (NCBI): domain Eukaryota; kingdom Fungi; phylum Ascomycota; class Dothideomycetes; order Pleosporales; family Didymosphaeriaceae; genus Paracamarosporium; species Paracamarosporium sp. OC-R06-R3. The sequence continues at coordinate 213,250 of JACVRA010000064.1, read as the reverse complement.
GCAGACAGCACTGCACGCCGTGCATGAACTTTCTCTCCAGCTGTTCGTGTGCTTGACCGCAACAGACCTTCCGGGGTAAGTACTAATCAGCCTCAGGTCCACACAATTACACGCCAGTATGCAGTGGCAAGGGAGCAGTCCGGGTAAGCGGAAGCGTTGTCCAAACCAGTATTAAAACGTCGAGACCGGATTTTAGTTTATCCAGGCCACGTCTCTGATGAAGCGGAAAATGCCGCACAAATTCGTCATTCAAACATTGCTTTTGGCTTTGACTGTATTAGGTTGCTAGACGAAATGTTGGATTTGCAGCACGCTTGATGGGACCTCGATGAACCTGCCAGTCTGATCCTCTACGGACAAGATCGTTTGTGAGTGAGACAATTGCAAACCACGACAAGCTGCAAACGGTAATGGGTAGAAGCCGACGTGAGCGCATGCAATATTCACACGTGCGAAGGAATCCTTCTCCGGGAAGCGCAGTCGCTACACGCGCACGACCAATATACGGCCCGTACATGTCCACCTGCTGGGTCATACCACAGGGATTCATGCATTGCAGATTTACCGAGACCGTAGTATGCGCAAGTCCGAATTTTCTCTTACAATTTTTGGAAATATTGGTCCCGAAGGATCGTCCCCCCATGTCACTACCTTGGCATGGAAAGGTACCCGGACTTCGGACCTGCATGCGCATGCGTTTTCTGCGGAATCGTGGGACCTGGGTTGCATGAGGCTGGGTATTGTTCTCTTTCGGAAAGCCGACAATCGTCGTTACGGATGTTTCCGCCTCTGTTCTTTTTGGTATGCGGTTTTGCGTATTTGTTGTAATCCGAAGCTGATTTGTTGCTGGCTTAATGCTCTGCGTAAGCTAGATTACAATTTCTTCAAATAGTGTTCCTGTATGTGTGTCGTACGCAACTTTGGTGGGCAATAAGTATAGATGATTTGTGAATGGTTTAAGGATAAGAGGAGCGATTAAATCTTTAAAATGCAGATTGTCTGTTGAAGTTGTTTTCGCTATCGTCAGCCAGGAGCTGCAAAATGTCAACAGAGCGACAAGGAAGCGGTGTTGTGGTAATGTCGATGCTGATGGGCGTCATCGAACATCGAGCGTTTAAGCGCTTAGTGTAGTTACGATGATCGTAGTCGAGCCCTGCACCGGGTTGATCCGCGTGTTTGAGTAGAGATTCTTAGCTAGAATAGGAAAGATCGTGGCGGATCAAACACCGAGTGGATGGTTTGACCGGTTCGCAAGGACACGAAGCATCCCCTTGTGTCTCTTAGACGAAGCTATCGCCGGAAGTTGTTCAGTCCGAGGGAGAGGCCTTCACTGTTCTGGATAAGCTGCATCGAGGCTGAAAAAAACAGCGCAGAGGAACGGAGTGGGTCGCGAAACTGGGGAACAACGATTTTGGAAAGTAGACCGATAATGGCAACTTGGAAGGACCTTGAACAAGACAGCAGATAGGAGACAGCGGAACGCGAGTGCGTTCCATCATGTTAGTAAGTAGATTACTGTCCGTGCGGTAGGGCGACAGGACTCTTGATTTTATGATCGCGTTAGTCTGGTACATTGGGTGTAATTGGCCTTGTGATGGCCATTACTCAATACTAAACATGTATTTTATTCGGTGCATAGTAGTAAAATCATCAGCCTCTGGCGGCGCCGAGCACTGCTGTCGAAAAAAACATGAAACAGTGAAACAGCCCTACGCCGCACCACAAGCGGGGAAGGTCTTGACTCGGCCGATCCAGAGCCTAAGATCGAAACTGTGCACGGACCGAAGTGGTTCTGAGCGTTTCAGCCTTTAACAAAGTCGGGCACAATTCTTGAATGATTTTGTGCAACATGCGTAGTTGAAATGTCTTGTTGTCATCTCATAGTGCCGAGTATGCACGCTCCTAAAGACGATGAAGATTCATGCTGCATCATCGCCATCGGACATGTCGTCAACATAACTGGAGTCAGGGTGAATATGTGCCTAGAAAAAGGTACTATCGCGTGATTCCAGGGACCATTGACCCTAAGAATTACTGCACTTGTGGCGTATTCGGAAGAGTCATAGCTGCTTCGCAGTTGGGAAAGGAGGATGACTTGGTAACGAGGCTGTACTTGCTATGGAAAGGTTGAGGAGCGAAGTGTTGTGTTAGTTAACCGCCAAAAGAGTGTGCTAATGTTCTAAGACGCCAGTGCTTGTAAGCGGACGCCACTACCAATTATCGCTAATCGCACTATTCTTTGAACTAAAGTGGTCGAAGGTGGTCAGTGGTGCGACTGCTAACTGTAGTGCTGCGACTATCGATTCGTACCAAGTCTACTATGTACTGTGCAGCTCTTCATACGCTTATACACGGCCATCGTGTGTACATGCGAACCCTAACCTGTTGCTCGGAATGGATGGTATTGGTAGGAGAATGCCTTACGATCACGAGGTGAGTCACTTCAAGAGTAAGAATGAAAAACGTTCTACACAGCTTCAGCTATTGGATAGGAAGGCAATAGAGATGAAACACTCATTTGTACTCCAAGGGGTCGGTGGATGATTCGTATAAAGTTATGGCAGACCTTTGGCGATTGTAGTAATCGCGCATGCATCTGCAGATGAAGACCCCGAGCTGCAGCAATGAGTTCTTTGAACCAACGGCGGATTTCGGCCAAAATGCTGGAACGGCTTGGCCAAGTACGGGGCTTGAGGGCACGCAAAGTCGTGGGGAGGCTGCAGGAGCTCTGGAGTGTTGACGTGGCCTTGACGAATACCTGTGGCAGAGGTATACTTATGTAGAGATGCATAGGTTCGCTGCGTTCAGGGGTTGGATACGTTGAGACGCAGGCACGCCAGCTCTGGTCTTTAGAACCGAACGTTGAGCTTCAATGGCTATCGAGACATGTGTTTGGTCACTGCTAGAAGAAAGACGTGACCTTATTCCTTGGATCTTGTGTTTGAGCGACACAACAATCTGAAAGGCGCATGCAAGCTCCGGTGAACAGAGAGCGAGCACATGGGTCGCATGCGTGCTTGTGGGAGTGGGCTGCATTGATCGACTCCAGAGACACGGTTGGGCTCGTTTCCCGGGACCAGAACTACGACGACACGCACGAGAAGGGCGTACGGCCCAAGGTGACGATTGACTGGGTTTTGGGCAACGCAAGGCAATGCAAGGCAACGTCATTGGGGACGAAGAGAGGGTCCTGGCAAATGCGGTCTAGGCAAGCTTGCAGCGAATGGGTGCGATTTTCGACGACGCAGGTACCAGGGGGCTAAGCAAAGGTGCCGGTAGTGTCGGGATCTTCAGGTGTTGTTGCAGGAGGCGCGAAGGCACTGGCGCTTTTTTGCTTTGTGCACCGCTGCACCACTGAGGAGCTGAGCTGCAGATGGCCCAATAGTACGGGCGTCGTGGCAGGCCGTCGATTATCGTGAGAAGAAGCGCGCGATGGACACGGCGCCAAAGCCAACGCGGCGGGAAGCTCGACCATCGTAATTTATTGCTCCGGTACCATCCCGGCGGAATGGAGAAGCTGGAGGCTGATGGCGGCGAGTCTGGAAGACATGGTGAGGAGCTGGCTGCTGTGGAGGACAAGGAGGGGTGCTGACGACGGTCGAGGGCCACGTCTGACGGCGCACTGTGCTTTGTGCACGCTGCACGCGGCGAGGCGTGCCATTGCCCGTGATGGCGAGCATGAGGCCGGGGGAGCGGGAGGTGTCGGTGTGATAGGTGATAGCGGTCCACGGGTTGCTTGGGCGGGTTGCAGCTCGCTCTTGCCCATTGTTGCAGGTGGTTCCTTCCCCCACTGGCCCCGGCCCTGGAAAGGAAAGCACGGCAGAGCGAGTCCTGCGAAGACGGCCTTGGCCGCATCCACGTACGCCCGTCCCACAGCGGCTCACAACACCCACCCACCTCTCTGCCACGGCTGCGTTGCACCATCCCACCACCACCGCGTGGCCGCCGGCACTCGACTGCAACCGTGACTCGACGCGGCCAACTGCTCGCAACGTGCCGTGCGTCCAGCGTCCAGCTCCCGCGTCCAGCGTTCACCGTCCACCGTCCACGCCGTGGACCAACGATTTCTGCAGTGCCCGTCGATTCTTGCCCGAAGCGGCAGGCCGTGGCCCAGCGCCGCACACGAACCGCTTGTGGTTGGCCGTGGAAACGTGCCGCAAAGAGCCCCAGAGCGCGTGAGAGAGCGTAGTCTCGATGCTCTGCTAACCACAAGTGCGCAGACAATGTCTGCGTCCTGAGGCACGCCTCAGGCCATTAGATGCTCGGCAGCCCTGCAATAACGCCCTCCGCTATGGCTGAACTGTCACCTGTCGGGGCGGCTTTCGAGACGAGCGTGATGCTCGTCGGCTGTTTCAGCGAGATCGCTGGTGGCTGAACGGCTTGCTAACTGCAAAAGGAACACCATCTTGTGCTCCGCACCTTACTCGTACACGCTGTACGCTCTTTGCTCGTGGACTGCATCTCCCTGACCGACTCGTTGCGCCATCTGTGAGGCTTCGCAGTTGTGCTTCTCCTGGCTTCTTCGACATCGGGCACCTGGGGGGGCAGTGAGTAGCCATCCTTTGCCCGCTCTCCACCAGAGCACATAAGCAGCCCACCTCTTTGCATCCGGGCCGCGCTGCTCGCCTGACGGCCGGAAGTCGTTCGGCCCTAGCATCTATTCCTGTCTGTCCCCGTTGCGCCAGCACTTGTGCGCATCGCTTCGTTACGTTTCGGGCGCACAGCATCTAGGTGACCTCGACCTTGCCCACGCCATTTGTCTCCCCATTCAGCATCTGTGGTGAGACATTCTATGCCGAGCCGATTGTTTTGTGCAGTGCACGGCAATAGAAGTCTACGCACGGACACAGGTCCTCGAAAACGACCTCTATGCGAACCGGCCCACTGACGGTCCCGGCGGACATTTAGCCGTTTTATTTTCAAGAGCACCCAATCAACGCGTCGAATTTTACCCCTGTAATGTTGTAATTGCCCTGCACCGTTTTGTCGGGCCGCTGGCTTCAGGGCTTCGATACTCAGTGGCTGGAGCCACCCTTTTTCCTAGGACCCCCCTGTCCGTGACCCATGATACCGCATCCCCCACCCTGACATCTATCCTGGGCGGAGTCAACTCGCCCACCTCGAACACGGATCCATGTCTCGAGGCCATCCTCTCGAGTAGCATGCTGAATCCCTGCTAGCACGCTAACTTCGGCGAGCACAGAGCACAATTCACACCCTTCTCCACATCCCTCTCCGCTGCTTTGTGGACGTCCTGCCCGTGTACTTACGGATGCTATCCCTAGCTCTGCTCGCATCCTGCTACCACAAAAAGTTTCTCGACTGCCTCTCTGACGGCAAGATGCTGTGCTACCAACACAGCTTCTAAGACGCCTGTACACCCATCCTTATCCCGTCGAGGTCTTACACTACCAGACTTCAATACGCAAGTCTGGCATATATCGTCCTGCTCGATCCTCTCGACGCATCACTGGGCTCTCCGCTCATCTTTTGTCAATCACTGCCGCCTCAATTCTCATTCCTTCGGCCTTGCACCTTGCACCTTGCACCTTGCAAACGCCCGGCAGCGCATCGTCGCATTGATTCTGCGATACAGCCTGAGGCATCCTCCCTGTCAGCAACGCGCTCCATTGTGGTCTACTCTTTGCCCACTGCGCTTCAATCATTGCTCTGGTTGCGGCTGGTCCGACCTCTATTATAGGTAAGCCTATAGTCCCCAATCCTGTCGCGGCTAATTTACTCGCTTCCTCCTCTTTGTTGTTATTGTTTTCCTGGGTCACCCCCCGGCCTTTTCGTGTTGTTTTCGTCAAATTCAGCCGCGTGCTTTGGGGTATCCCGGGCGTCGCGCGTTATACGCTGGCTTCAACCCGCTGACACGTCCAGCGGAATACCGTTCTCATAAATCTCCCAGCCACGCGTACGCGACAGGCTCTCAAATTTCCCGTACACTTGAAGTCCTCCATGAAGGTGGCCTATACTAGTTTGGCCAGCGACTTGCGGGGCACTGTGTTCAGCGTTCATCATTCCCTGATCTATATTCGCCAGTGTTGAGGTCATTATTCCTGAATCCCTCTTGATATGTCGGCCATGTTTGCTTTACCCAAAAACAACGCTTTGACCGCCTCCAACCAGTCGTCCGTGGATTCGCTCATTACAAGCAAGTCGACTTCGACTTCTGTGTCCGATGTTGGGGCATCTCAAAGCTCAGAACTATCTTATGGGGGACCACATTCACCAGAGCAGCGCGCAGGATCTTTTCCCGGGAAGAGACACTCCGTCTTCACTTTGCGATCTCGCAGCAACACGGCAACTTCAACCGCATCATCCCTCGCGTCTCCAACTTCATCCAATATGTCCGGGTATGATGCTTCATCGAGTCGGTCGCTCTTCAAGGGTAAGAAGGGTAAAAGGCTGAGCGGATCATTCTCGCATACACACGAACAGGATGAGCTACAGACAGGAACCAGGAGGGCCTCGATGTTGCGCAAGACCAAGAAGCAGGGTGAGCAACTGGAGAGCTCTAGTAAGATATCCCATTCCTCGCGATTGTCAGCGACTAATGACAATAGCGCAAAACCTCAAGAACCGCATTTCGAGCCCATTCGACTTCCAGCATCTTACGCATACCAACCGACACCATTTTGCTGCTCTCCAAGAAGCCACCGAAAATGAGCTCGTCGCCGGCTTCCGCGCGGTTCGGGCCTCACAGACACCTCGTCGCGATCTTACTGGCATAAAAGTGCAGAATCTACACTCTTCGGACTGTTCAGAAGAAGATATGGCAACTCCCGAGCGACGATCCATTTCCGCTCTGGAATTCAGACCGTCTCCCGACTTTATCGATCATGTTGTTGATACACAGGAGCCCGTCCCATCCCCAGAAAGTTCAATTAGACCATCGCTTCGGCAAAGTCGCTCTGTGGAAAGTTTCTCGCGACCAGGCATCAAACCTCACACGCATCGCCATACTCAATCTGCCAACCCACCACCTCGTGTATCATCTCGGCATCCGGCTGGGAGTCATGATAACGTACAGGATACTGTCACGATGCGAGCGAATAGGCAGTCGGGTGTTTGGGACAATTATGCTCCATTGAGCCCTACGTGCACGGGTGGACTACTCCCTAGCATGGCAGAAGAGCCGGACTACATGGGTCACGCTCTAACCACGCCCGATAATTCAGCGATACATCCAATCACTCCGCCATTTAGTCCTGGTCTGGAGGATGTTGCAGAAGAACCAGAGCGCTTCGTGAGCCCTAGGCCTGCACCTATACCACCCAACAAGTCCCCAAAATCACCTCGATCGCCCTCACATGGATCTTTTTCCTTCAGTCAGCGATCCCCTGTTACTAAGTCGCACGCTCGAAGAGACTCACATGTACTTCCGAAGCAGCTGAATACACAGAACATAATGCGCCCAGCAGCGCATATGTCGGAAACTCTAGCATCTCCTAGTCTTGCTCGCAGATACTCGATTCGAAAACCGCCTAGTGCTCGAAGGAAGTCAAACACGTGGAGAGTGATTGAAGAGTCTTGGGAAGATGACATTGATTACATTTATGATAATGCTCTAGAGGCCGAGTGCGAACTCGACTGGGAGCACCCATCCGGTAACGGAGTCAATGAAGACGGACACCATACATCTGAGCAACAGCTCCAACAGGCATCTACCATCATGTCAAAGCCTCGCACAATAGCTTCCCCAGTGAGCGAAGAGGAACCAGCTTTAAGCCCTCTCGCCGGCAGTTTCCGCTCATCGCTGCTTGTCCCAGGTATGAACAATGTGCCTGAGCTGGAACCAAGGTCTGCCATCTCAAGCTCCACAATAGACACGCGCGTACAAACCCCCTCTGATTATTTCAACCCTCATGGTTTCCCCCACGGCCCGTTCAGTGAAGGCGATCGCTTTAGTTTTACGCCCTCGCTTCTTGGTTCACAGGATATCAAGGAACAGATTCCTCGCGAGGATTTATACGATAACCTCTTGGCAGATTACGAAGGACTAGACAGGCACTTTCCACTTCTTGAACCAACCCAAAGTGTTGCCAGCTCTACACGCAGCAGCCACGTCCGAGCCAGCAAGCGCAGCTCGTACGACAGTAGCCTCATGTCCAGCGGCCATGGCTCAGGATCGTGGACAACAGGCGTCCGTCGTTCTGCGAGCTCTGCAGGGAGCCTTCCAGAGCTTGTTCATTCATCCCGAGCCCCTCGTCAAGATCTCTCTACGGCCGTTGACAAGCTTTCACAAGAGATCGGCTCGTTTACAATCCAGGATGAGAATGATCTGGAAGATGATGAGGCAACTCCGCCTGGTCACGCTTCACAAGAACGAACGTTTTTTGCCTCAGACGATGAGCAAGAATCGACAGACTTTGCGCAGACTACTCTCAATGTAAACATGAAAACATCTCTCGAACTGGCTCGCCAAGGTTCCAATGGATCCTCGTCTCGGGCCCGAACACATCACAAGTACGCCACTTCAGAAGGAGCCGCCAAATTTTTTGCCCAGCAAAGCGCGCCCTCGGACGTTCGCACTGTGAACTCTCGTAGCAGAGCCGGTAGCGTGCCCCAGAAAAGTCGAGGACAATACTTTAGCCTCTTTCCCGCTCCACCCAAGCACTCTGCCGTTTCTACACCAACTTCTCCATCGGGCTTCACGACGAACTGAACCATGTTGTTCGTTGCACCTGTGGTGTGCTGCACACTGTACACGCTGCCCGGCGCTGATCACCTTTACCGGCCTTCGTTTCATATGACCTAACGACGTTGCATAACTTTCTTGTATATTTTCATGATCACGATGGGCTTGGTTGTTCTTTCTTTTGTCAGCATTTGAAAAGGTCTGGAGTTATCTTAATAGGGGTGTGAAGACAAAACTCAAGGCGCCAGGCTTGGAGTTCCCGGTTCCCTTGTCATTCCTGTTTGAGTCTATCGTTTCGAATCTCTTTTATCGCTCGTTTAGCTGGAGTTCATTTACGGTGCGGCGTTTCATCTCTGCAGCTTGAACGCTGCGTCGAACCGAGTGTTGCACTCGCTCTGTATTATATGCGCCCGCGCTATCGGGTCATATCGACTTACAAATTCCCTATGTCAGATTAAAGAGGCGGGTGCAGGTATGAACCGATGAGCATGAGGTGGTTACGTCTGATCCAATATCTACTTAAGACGGGACGGGTCAGTTGTTTGTAGTTGATTGTCTATACGAGATATTGCAATATCATTTTGCTTTTCTCATCATTCTTCTCATGTTTAGTGCGTCAAACGGTTGAACTCTGGTGGCTTGCGGCGTTCATGTTGCGTGCACGTTGTGCAACATCGCGTAAACACGACAATGCTGTGGCACGGTCTTGCTACGCGTTTCCTAGTCGTGCCGCGGTCGCTCTGCGTGTTTCACCACTTGCTCTCTATCTCAAATTCCCATCTCAAACTGCACGACGGGATAGATAGATGTCCACTAGTTGCACGACCGTCGCTGAAACATTCCATTTCTTCCACATCGGGCTATCCTCTACAACACGCACGCACCAATAGACTAGAATCGCTGCTCGCGTGCCGCACTTGTCTCCTCGTATCGGCCCACGCCACAACAGAGGCATGGACCGGATAAATATGTCGATAGAACACGCGAACCCAGAACTGTCCTCTCGATAGTGCCGGTCGGATTTGGCTTCTCATCTGCGATTAGCCTTCGCTTGACTTCCCGGACCGTGAACATCAACGGTTGCCGTACCGAAGCTAGCATCGCGGGCAACTCGTTTAGGCGCACGATGCAGGGTGGGTTGCGAGTAAGTGGTTTAACCGGGCGAGGCGAGGGCTCTGTGGATCTCGGACAAGCTTGTGGGACCCTGGCCTGATTCCTTAACGACTTTGCTTTAAGGTTGGGCCTATAGCCGAGAAGAGGGATGCACAAGGCGGTGCAGTGCAACGACGGGATATGGTAGATTTCAGAGATTGGCGAATTGGATGATGTGAATTATCGTATTTTCAGTGTTGGGTTGGCGATCTTCGCCATGCACGTGGATGAGATGTGCCTCGTCGCGGCTATGGCAGTACGGCATTTGCCGCTTTTTTGCAGATATCCACATTACGAGATATATTCATTGCTTGTTCTCGCGTCGCCTTGGTATGCATAAGCTTGTCGTCAAAATGTGTTGAGAGGAATTGTGCCTAGACGAATGGGGCTATGTGCATGGCCGACTGCGGCGTGCTATCGATATAGAGGTTGACGCGCGTCTGTTTAATCTACACTGCAGGCGCCACTTTATAAAATCGGTCCGTGGAACTTATACGCCTCCAATTGTTTATTGATGTGTCCTTTTCAGCGAACTCGTGAGGGCTGTATCGCTGCAGAGCAGTGCGTGCTTGTCCTTGGCGAGGGAATGTGCTCAACTGTTCGAGAGTGATGTACTCACAGAATTTGAGTTGGATCAATACGTCAGACGAACTACTTAGGTGTATGTGGTAACACTGATATTCATACGTTCCATAGTTCGTTTCCGTCCGAGTCTGCATCATGCTATGACAGAAAACTCTCCTATTATACAAGTCTACACTTTATTCGCTCTCATAGCAATCAAAGACACCAGAATTGCACCTACTGTTAATATATATGCGCTAACGCCGAACGCACCCTGAACGTCCATCCTCAAATACGACCACAGTACTCCAAATATCAGACTGCCCGTGAAAAACATGACGAAGACCAACAACGTAATTATATCACCGTCCCAGCCTTCATGAAAGTAAATACCCCATCCTAGAGCTGGCTCTTCCACTAGTTCCTGGAGCTCACCACATATCCGTTTTGGCAGTCGATTCAGAACCGAGATTGCACGTTCCGGGATACATGACGGATGTGAATAGAAGTGCTCAAGAACCTCTGGTAGAATAGGCGGTCCATATTTTGGTAAACCTGTAAGCTCGCACTGATACTCTGCGCCATCGGATGGCTCCACAAGAGACTCTGGTGGGACGCATGTGCAGCCGTGCTTACAACATTCATCATGGTGACGGACCTCTACCGACCCTCCAGGGAAAAGATTCAGCTTGACAAAGTGAATGCCTTTTACGGTTTTCAAGGAAAGCAGAGTGCAGAATCGACCACGCTTGTGCTTGTAGAGGCGGCGTAGGAAGCTGAAGAGTTGACGATCGGTATCGATAGTTTCGATACACTCCTGATGCAAACTCTTCCCTAGTTGTGCGCTACGCATGCATGATAATAGGTGTAACACTCTAGATGGCTGAGAAGATCCTGCTTGGACCGATTGTACGGTGGCGGTATTGACGTTGTGTTGCGGAAGAGTGCTTTGCTTCGGAAGCTGGCCGAATGTTGATGCCAGTCTAACAAGGACCCGCTGAAGCCAAAGCCTGGGTTGCGGAAGAATGAATTTTTGATTAATACTTGTTGATGAATATCGTGTCACAGTTTCTCGACCACTTATTAACCTCAAGCCAGTCATCTCAATTATTGTATCAGCGGTAATATGCTGGAATGCTTTCGGATCTGGGATTGGAACATCAAGAGTGAAGGTTTCTCCGCATGTCTTTCGACGGTTAGCCATGTAGCCCATAAATGGCCGTAGAGTAAGACCAGGATTACTTACGCACTGCCGCTTTAATCGCTCTTTTCCAGGTCCGAGCGATGATTCTAGGTACCCCGCAGCGGCCAGTATTGTCTTGAATTTGTTTGTCAAAAAAACTGTTGTCGTCCAACCGACCCAGGATTTCGATTCTAGCACATGGAAAGCCATCAACGACACGCAGCCAGGACCAAGGATATGGGCAAGACACCCAACTGATTCCCATAAAAGCTTATCGCGAGCGGATAGTTCCTCCTCTTCGAAGATGTGAAAGACAACATAAGCTGTCGTAATTACGCATATTGACCTTAATTGAGCCCTGTATAGGAGGAAGTTCCAAAATCTCATACCCTTCGGGTTTTGAAACCTCCTCAACTGCCAGAAAACTGCCAATCTCCATAAAGGCAACAGGAGCTCTGAAGAAGCAGCTGCCAACAAGAAGGAAATGTGGACTAAATACCAGGATGGCCCAGACAAACCAGTTCGCCCGAGCGCGACAATGAAAAGAAGAAGAAATATGTCGGAAAGCATCGAGTTTACGGTCATCCAAGTCGTCTTCAATTCGAGTACAAAATTGTGATATTTTGCACTTTTTGTAACGACTCGAGCATCTCTGCGTACCACCTGTACCTTGTTCGTGCTTGTTGCAATCTGCTTATCTTTGAAGAGCCCTCTTTCCTGTGAGCTTGGCTGTGAACGGAGCCTTGCACACCTCTCACTTGGGGATTGTCTTTTCATTATCCACGGACAGCTTCGGATTGGGGATTAAGAGGTAAAATGTGATTGACGACGTTGAAAGTGGAGGATATGGACGAGGCCGGTGGAGCTTTATACCAATGCCATACAGTGGTTTGACGCAAGGCAGATTCAAGCCCTCAGCCTGGTCTCCCCGGACGAGTTGCCACAGCTGTGTTACGCGAGGCTCGGCGATGCAATTGGTGAGAAGCTCGCTTTTAGCCACGCTCTTATACTAAAGAATTTAGGCATCGTTATCAAGAGCTCAGGTGGTACTGTAGTCGGAGGATGGGAATTTGGAGGCTATTCATGAGAGCCTTGCGACAGCTTCGACTCTCAGCCTGACCAGTCACCAGCCTAACACTACACACATTCTTCAACCGCCCATATCACAACGTCCGAGTCGCTCATACGCTGCAACCCCCTTGAGTACTGCAGAGCCCTCTCTTGTTGGGCATCATTTTCAGTCTCAGCCACCCTGCGCTGACTATGTTTCCTGCATCTACATTCATATCATTCGATCGGTTCATTATCCCAGCCTCAAACAACCTCGTCCGTTCTCTACAAGGTCCAGCCTCACCCCGCCAATAAAAACAAATTCGCGTTCCTACACCATGATCCCTACTCCACGGTCCCCAGAGAAACCATATACTAGGCGAAGCGAATATCGATTACTTTTATACTACAGATCGTTTTATTGGACAACTATGCATCATCTCTATGATTCGCGCCGATGAGAATCACCGTTCCAGTAAATCTGCACGCTATTAATCTATAAAGGCGCGGGAGAACATTCAACGTGACCACACCTTGCAACGTTACGAGCGAGCCGTGGTAAACTAGCGGACGCCACACGTGAAACCCGTCCCAGGAACCCGTCACAAACGACCCGCCGCTCTGGATCAGGGTCTCTCGAGCACATGCTCTTCCACCGGCTTCTCCCGCAGTGAGGGTCCACGGCGCCGGAACAAAAGCCACTATAGCTTTCTTAGCCAGACAAAAGCGGGTGTGAGAACCCTGATAAAAATAGAAGGCAGAAGGTAGTTGTCGTATTACAATAGGGGTATACCTAAGGTTGCTCTCCTCAGAACACAAAAACACGCTTATGCAAATTAAAAAGATTCTAGAGCCGATGACAAAAGACCGAAGACAGGACCAAGCACCTACTGTCCTCGAGCAATACCATCAACGCCGAACGTATGCAATGCCAACCTAGCACCCAAGCAAAGAGTGCTCATCTATCCAATCTCATCACGCAAGGGCACCATCACGCAGCGGCGCTAGGTCCAAGCTCTCCAGGAACGTACCCCGAGTATAGGCCCTCGCGAGAATATTCAACCTGGCCTCAGCCGAGATTGCCTAACTCCCATTCACAAGGCCATTGCCGTTATTCTCTCCGCCCATGTACCGCTGCATGTAAGAAATGTAGTCGTATTTGGGGATGTCGCGGTCTTCCTGCATGTCTGGACCTTTGTGTTCGGGCATGCTTGCGATAAGGTCTTCGATGATTTCGTCGGGGACAAGCGAATGACGGAGGTCGAGCTCGGTAACGTATGGCTATGTTTTGTAAGCCTTTGCGCAGTATATGGATATAGTTGAGAAGAGTGATGCTTACCTTGCCGTCAGCGACCTCCTTGAATGACTCGAACACCTGCTCCGCTGTGTTCTGGTCTTCTGTCTCGTCAACCATGAATCGAATGAACTGCTCAAAGGTGACGTATTCACGCCCTCCGCTGGTGTCGCGGAACTTCTGGTGCATTTCATCCTCGTCGTACACGAGACCTAGACTGGCCAATGCTGCCGAGAACTCTAGCTCTTGAAGCGAGTTTGACACATCACGGTCGAAATGTCTGAAAACAGATTCAAATTCTTCGAGTTGTATGGGCGTAAGGTTCGTCATGTTACGAGCGACCATCTGGTTCTCCAGGAAAGCCAACTTCTTCGATACTGACGATTTCACCAAACCAAGCTCGTATTCGAGTTCGTCGTAAGTATAGGTTGTGTAGTCGTTCTCTTCAATGTTGGCCTCAACGCATTGCTCGTCTAGCGAAGCGATAAGGTCCAGGTATTGGTCTAAAGGTGCGAGGTTATCACTAATCTTCTTCGTGTGTTCCAACTGGTCTTCAACGTCGCCTTCTAGACCCGAGAGTGATATTGATAAAGTATTCAAGGCAAGTGCAAAATCATTAGCTTTGTCGGCAAATGATTTCCGAAGCGCGTTCTTGATGTCACGTATCGTCTCGTTGATGACTTGTGAGCGATCGCGTTCGGCTTTCATAAGATTTGTCCATGCTGTATCCAAGGCTTCCAAGCTGAGATCCGCTGGGGGGTCGTACGGTCGCAAACGGTAGGTTGACAGTTTAGTTTTGATGTTACCCAAAAGGCCGACAAGATCCGACTTCTCCGCGACCCATGTGCGCTTCTTCTTCCGTTTGTACTCTGTGAATTTGCCGGACTGGGCTTTTGCATCGGCGTACGAACCGTCGAAGGTAGCCTCTTCCCATTGCTTACGCTGCTCAGCGATCTGTCGCAGGAGCTCACGCATTCTCTGTTCGAAGTTGTTTTGCATCTCCCAAGCGCCGTGCATGTTCTGTACGAACTTCTCCACTCGGCGGCCGGCATTTTCGACGCGCTCCATCTGTGAGAAGGCGTGGAACCAGTAAGCAATGTAGGTCATGAGGGAGCGCTCGTCGGGTTTGGCTACGTCGCAAACGTCTTCTACGTCGAGCAGGTCGGGAATGCCGATCTCTTTGGAGGCGATGTCGAAAGCGAGCTGCATGTTTCCGCGATGATCGTTTTTGTCTAAGCTGTCGTAGTCGATCAGGTCAGGTCGGTGGATATCCAAGAGAGCACAGCTGTATGTCTGTCAGTCCTTGTCCGAGAAGGTCTTTCTATAAACCCACAATGCGAGCCCATCGTTCCAACTTGTCGAAAAGTCCCGCACTTCGACCTCATCATAGCATGCCGTCTTCCGCTGGCACCACAACAGCAGGCCCTCCTTAGCACTTAGACCCTCCTCGTTGATATCACTGATGGTAAACCGTAAAATCAGAGTCCATATCAGTCCCAGTATAATCTTGCTGTTCCCATCGACAACATCCTCTGCACCAATGTTGGTCATCTGTATGCCCCTCCTCTTGATGTAGTCGAGGGATTTGTTGACATTCTCGAATTTCTGCACGCGGAGTTTCGGCCGAGAGGCATAGCGGCCGAGCGATTCATTGCTTAGGATTTCGAGGAGGTGTATCAGGGCAATCTGGGGCAGTCAGTAAACAAGGAACGGCATACGGGCATAGAACGAGGGGCAGGCCGGTGAAAAGCGCAAAGGGGCAAACTGACGCCGTCGGACAGGTCTACGATCAGGTCGTTGATTTCGAGCTCGCGGACCTTCAGTTTGCTGTTAAGCCTGCAGAATGCGATTAGTATGGGGTCGAGGCAGACAGGGCTGGGACTGGCGGGGAGGGGTGAGACGCACCACTTGGTGAAGGTCTTCTGCTGGACCTTGACCCATTGCTGCTCAAGCGGGGCCATGACGGGCAATGTACATGGAGGCTACGAGCTCGGTGGGCGTAGAAAAGGGTGCATGCAGTAGGAATACGGGTGGAGAGTCTATTGGGTGCGCGGTGCTGCTGCTTGGTGGGTTGCGAATCGGCGGCCAAAACAAACGGGGCTGCCGCGAGGCGACTGGGTCGAGGCGGGGGTCCGCAGAACACCGTTGTCAACCTGTCGTTGGCTCGCTCACCACCGCGACATCAAACCTTGTCCGCCAATCCTCGTGGGTAGATTACTCCCAGCTCAGAATTGATTTTCGGAGGAGCAGAAGCTGCTGTCCAGTCTGCCTTTGCAACGCTGCTTCGTCGCTGCACGACTCCTGGAGCGGGCAATTGCATGAATTTGCGCCTCCCTCGTCCTGCAACCCTCGCATCCCTTCCTGGCGGCATCATGGGTGTCGACAGCGCTGAAACTGCTCCGTCGCTTCCGTACCATGAACCGGCTATAGTCACCATCCTTGTCCAGTCGTCACTTCTGCTTGTCTTGAATGTCGTCAACGCTGTGCTCGACCGCCTTGTTTATTGTGGGCTGCTGGGTCAAGTCTTGATAGGCATCGCATGGGGCACGCCCGGTGCGAAGTGGCTTTCCTCGGAAGTCGAACAAGTTATTGTCCAATTGGGCTATCTTGGTCTGATCTTGCTTGTATATGAAGGTGAAACACGCCCGCCTAGCCCTGGGGAAACCTTGTCACACCGCATACATGCTCTCTATCTCAGTTTATTGACGCTCAACTGGAAGACCCAGGATTGGAATTAAGTGCTGACTTGAGCAGGGGGGCTATCTACTTCCTTCAAATCCCTTAAAGCCAACCTTGTTCTGTCCTCCGCTGTAGCCCTTACAGGCATCGGAGTACCAATCGGCCTGTCTTATACCCTTCAATCGCTTCTAGGAGCGACAGCAATCCAAGCGTTTGCTGCTGGCGCTGCACTATGCTCGACAAGTCTGGGTACCACCTTTACCGTCCTTGCATCGAGTGGCCTATCATCGACCAGACTGGGTGTGGTATTAACCAGCGCTGCGATGATGGACGATGTCGTAGGACTTGTAATGGTGCAAGTCATCTCGAATTTAGGCGGAGGTAATATCAGTGCCGTCACTATAGTTCGCCCCGTTCTAGTCTCGGTCGCATTTGCAGTCATCGTGCCCCTGACATGCCGGTTCTGTATCAAACCTTCGACCATCTTACTGAACCGTTATCGCATGATTCATCCGGATGGTCGGATCAATAAGCTTTTACATCTAAGACAAACAGCCTTTTTACTCCATACCGGTCTTCTCATAGGGCTTGTTGCGGGCGCCAGTTATGCTGGTACGTCTAATTTGTTTGCAGCGTACATTGCGGGGGCAGTGATTAGCTGGTGGGATAGCGAGGTACCTCATCCCCTCAAAGAAGACAAAGAGAAGACACGCTCGAAAGGGAAAGCGGTAAAACTGCAAGAGCGGAAGGCAGATCAGCGTGATGCGCCCCACGAGACAGAAGCGACCTCAGCGGAAGCTAATCAACGTGGTCAAGATGATGTCGAGCACGACCGTGAAGAAGAGCACGACGCGGATAACAGATCCCAAGAAGAACCGAAAGTCGAAGAAGATACCTCGGGTACCGCTGTCTATGAGCGATACTATCAGCAAGCTGTAGCTCGGATCCTACAGCCGTTGTTCTTCGCTTCCATTGGCTTTTCCATTCCGATCACGCGGATGTTCCGAGGTTCCATTGTATGGCGTGGCGTCGTCTACACAATCCTGATGGCCTTTGGAAAACTCGTTTGCGGTCTCTGGCTTGTTCGCTTTTCTTTGGCGCCTCTGAAAGAATCTTTGAGCGAGACATTAGCAAAAGTGAAGTTACCTTCAATGCCTCACCTATGGGGAAGAAAGGATAGTAGCACTGGGCGATCACGACATGCAGATGCACAGGAAAGGCAGCAGAATCCTAGTGTTAGTTCGAACGTCCGCGAAAAACCTGCACCAAAGCCGTTTTCTGTGCATCCGCCCCTCATCCTAGCTTACGCAATGACAGCCCGTGGTGAGATAGGTTTCCTGATCTCCTCGGTAGCTGAGTCAAACGGGGTGTTCTCATCAGGAAACACCACGGCTGGCTTGGATTCGGACATCTTCCTCATTGTAACGTGGGCCATTGTCTTATGCACGATTCTCGGGCCGCTGGGTGTGGGTCTCTCAGTCCGCAGGGTCAAAAGACTTCAGGAGAAAAAGAACAGGGAGCTAGAAGGATCTGGAAGGGATGTCCTCGGCGTGTGGGGTGTGGAGTAGCGAGACTGCGCAATTCTGGCGTTTGGCATGTTCGGTAGTTGGTGACCCGAGATGTGGAAGATGCCCCTTCGGGATGGTAGTCACCTGGGTTGTGGCACAAACGGGTACTGTCACTGAATGGGGATTTTGGTGTGCCACGCTCAGACAGTGAGTGCTGATGGCTTTCGATTTGCTGCGTCTGCCAATACAGGCGTTTGCGGCTGCTGGTAACTGGCAATCTCGGCCTGGAATCTCGAAGCTACAGAGAAGGCACAGTCGGAGCATAGAATAATCTTGAAGAGTGTACTATAGGTACGTACCTCGGCAAGGCTGTCCAGCCAAACACTTACACCTATGACGTCTTACATCGGAAACAAGCGTTGTGCTGCATGCTCTCCTGCCGTGGCATTTGATACACATGGCTAGCATTGAAACGCGGAAAGACGGCGGGTATGCGTACTTGATGGTCTAGGCGCAAAGCAGTAAGGGATCGGATAAGATGGCTGGGAAAGGAACCCGAACGACACGCCATAACGATCTGTGGTTGAGGGTGGAGCCGCACGCTAGAGCACACAGGGTCTGCCGAAGGCCAGTCGAGTCGAGCAGATGCTGACGCTGACGCTGGAACCTGGCGATGGAAATGATCGGGTAGAGGTACAGACAGCAAGGTTTGGGCAGAGCGTTGGCTGGTCGGTTGGTGGGGTTGGAGCAAGCCAAGGGCGTTTCAGTTGGGCGTCTCTCTGATTCAGGCGAGCGTCTGAAACGTCGAGTAGGGCAGAGATGGAAGAGCCGCCGGCGCTCTCTGCGCTCAAGCTTTCGCCGTCGGTTGCGTCGCGCGTGCTAGTGCGTGAAACACGGCCGCGCTGCGTCTTGCTCGGTGCGCTGCGAGAAATGCTCACGGAATCCTTCATCTCGGCCGCTGGCCTATCAAGGCAAGACTCATTGGCTGTCGTGGGTTTCTTGAAAGCCAAGAGTGTCAGCGTCACGTGTTGCCCGCACCGCTGCTTTAGGCTCGCGGACTCGACCAAGCTAGTGATTGAAGACGACGCCCCATCGACGTCTTCCGCGCCTACAACACGCTCCTCTCTGCTGCTCTGCTCGTGTCCGACGCCTGCGAGCACCTCTGCCTCGCGCCGGAACGCCCGAGCCTCCTATGACGGCGTCTACCTAGCTCTCCCCCTCTGGCAGCGACTTCGAGCCCGCTCCCACCTTCACCGACTGCCACCAACGCAGCCTTCCGCACCCGCCCCTCGTCCCCTCCGCCCTGGTTCCTGCAGCCACCGCTTTTCTACAAGGGGGTGAGTGTAGTCAGCTACAACTCATTCTCTCCCATCTGCCGCTGGCGACGGCATCCCACCCATCTCTCGGTCCAGCCCCCCGCACTCACAGCGGCCTTGGGCACCCCGTCGCAGCCACTACAGCAGACCTTGTCCGATACCGTAATAACAAGTACGCCATCGTGCGCATAATCGTGACTCCAAGTGAGTACCCAACCAGTCCTCGCTGCCTGCACTCTTCTCAGGCCATCATGCGCCCCTCCTGCCTCCAGCTCTCGCACACGACGCCCTATTATCGCTCGACTGCACTTATAACGCCCTTGCTGGGGTACCTCGGCCTGTCAAGTTAACATTCATGCAGAATGTATTCACGCGATCAATTCATGAACCCGGGGCCCGCCCCGCGGCCCCCAACAGATCGACCCCGCCTCGCGCTGACTCCCAATACCAGCAACACTCTTCCCGGGAACATGGCCGGCTTAAGCTTACAATCTCCCGCCTACAGCAGCGGAGGCTATGGCAACAGCTCGCAGTCCTCACTGATGCGCACGCAGTCCGAAAAGAGCCTATCAACAAATGCCACGGTCAAAGAGGGCAACGTCAAGGTCAAAGACGAGGGCCTTTTCAAGTCGTTCGTCTGGGCTGATCGTTGGCTCGTTCTCCGTGAGTTCGAGCTTACCTTCTTCAAAAGCCCAAATTCCTCCAAGGTGGCAAATTCGATTCAGCTTCGTGACGTGCTTGGCGTGGAGCGTTCAGATACCCAACCGCTTTCGTTTGAAATTACGAGATCACTGAACCCCAACAAGGGTTCATCACCGCCCCGAGACGGTCCTACCAAGATAATCACTTGCAAGGTAGAGACCGATGACGAGGTTTATTCATGGATAGACAGCATATACCAACGCTGCCCTAGCATGGGTGGGGTCAGCAACCCCACCAACTTTACTCACAGAGTACACGTAGGCTTCGATCCCACGAGCGGCGCCTTCGTCGGTTTGCCAGTGGAATGGGAGAAGCTCCTCACTGCTTCTGCGCTCACTAAGGACGACTATGCAAAGAATCCAAAGGCCGTCTTGGAGGTCTTGGAGTTCTATACAGAAAAACTAGTCAAGCGCGCAGATGACCCAGCGCAATATCCTAGTCTCACACCTACTCCGCCCGTCAACGCTGGTATGGAGAAACAACTTGGATACGCAGCTGGCGGCAGTTCCATTGCTCCTCCTCGACCCGCTCCTCCTAACGGTTACGCTCGGAAGGACAGCTATAGCTTGTCTCGACAAGACACCCCGCCTAGCTCAGGCTACTCGACACCTCAAGGTAGCATGCAGCAAGATCCACGGTATGAGCAACAAAGACGCATGGAACAAGAAGCCCGAGCACGAGAACAGCAAAGGGCGCGAGAGAGGGAAGAGTACGAACGACGGGAACGAGAAGAATTAGCTGCTTACAATGCATCCATACCGCAGAAGAAGGTACCCATGGCGCAACAAGAAATTGGTGGCGGCGGTTACAATTCGCGAGAACAAAGTCCGTCGGGACAAACATCGCGGTACAATCCCAGTCGTCCCGCTCCCTCCACCCCAGGTGCTCCAAGAACCCCACAGCAGCAACAGCCTCCGGCTTTGCGTCAGATGCAAGCTCAACGTCCGGCTCCTTCGGCCCCACGGCAGCAAAACGGCAATGGTTACGGTGCGCCTGCGGCTCAATCACAACGCCCTCCTGTGCAGCCGAACTCGAAATACCAGAACTCGGCCAACCAGGTGCCTCAGACACGTCCGCCTCAAGCCCAACCGCAACAGAAACAATACCAGAGTTCTGCTGCGCCCAAGCCCCTGAACGTGGTAGCAAAGCAGCCTGCCGCGTCCCCCGCTAACGATGCTGTGAAGAAAGCTGAACAAGCACTCACTGCCAAGAAGGAAGAAACACCCCGCAAAGATGTGCGTATGTCTAGCATGTCTGAAAGTGAAGTTATGGCCAAACTCCGCGAAGTTGTGTCTAAGGATAAACCGCTTGATTCGTACAACAAGCAAAAGAAGATTGGACAGGGTGCCTCAGGTTCTGTGTACGTTGCGCGCATTCGCGAGGGTGCGACATCTCCGATGGCACAGAGATTACTCAGGGAAAACGGTCCACGGGCTCAAGTCGCTATCAAGCAAATGGATCTGCGCAATCAGCCACGCAAGGAGTTGATCGTAAACGAGATTATTGTCATGAAGGACAGCCATCACCCAAACATTGTCGACTTCTTGGATGCATTCCTGCAGGAAGAGCAATCAGAACTTTGGGTGGTCATGGAGTTCATGGAGGGTGGAGCCTTGACAGATGTTATTGACAACAACCCTTCTATCAGCGAAGATCAGATTGCTACTATCTGCTTAGAGGTAAGTGCCTGTCCGGCGTTTTTGAGCATATGCTAACAATGAGACAGACATGCAAGGGTTTGGAAGATCTTCACAGCAAGAACATCATTCACCGTGATATCAAGAGTGACAATGTCCTACTGGATGGACGTGGCCGCGTGAAAATCAGTATGTTTCCCCACACTTCAAACGCGTCGGCTTCGTGCATGCTAACTTGATATAGCGGATTTTGGTTTCTGTGCAAAGCTTACAGAACAACGCAGCAAGCGTGCGACTATGGTCGGGACTCCCTACTGGATGGCTCCAGAAGTCGTAAAACAGAAAGAGTATGGTAACAAGGTAGACATCTGGTCGCTAGGTATCATGGCCATTGAGATGATCGAATCCGAACCACCATACTTGAACGAGGAGCCGCTGAAGGCTCTTTACCTCATTGCGACCAACGGAACCCCCAGACTCAAGAAGCCGGACAAACTGTCTAAGGAGCTGAAAGCTTTCTTGTCAGTGTGTCTTTGCGTGGACGTCAAGTCAAGAGCCAGTGCGTCGGAGTTGATTAGCCATGACTTCCTAAAGACCGGGTGCGGCCTCGCTGGTCTATCTCAGCTACTTACTTTCCGAAAGAACGGCAGCCACTAGAACGATTTAGTCTGAAGCTTTCTTCGCCTTGTCTCGATCGATACCCTTCCTCCTACATATACGATTTCTGCGCTCTCTTCCGCCTCTGTTGTATCGGCGATCTTCACACTGCTTGACGAGAGCGTAAAAGCGCAAGCGCGTCCGTTTTGGTTTTATCTTCAGCAATTGTTGGGGGCCATTGGGCGGGATACACTGAGTTAAGATGTGCAACTTTTCATTCAGACACGCCGTGACCTGGCTCCGTCTTGCACTTGAGCAATGTGAATACGCACAGTTTGTGCTGGCTGGCTTTTTCCACTCCTTTTCATGCATCGCATTGAGTCAGTCTATCGGAGGTTGTGAGCCTGGATGCGCGCTACGGCTACGCAAGGGTTGGAGTAGCATGGCGAGCATATGGTGTTTTGCTTTACGTTAATGAAGATCATAGATCTACGAATTGAAAAGTCATGGAACGAGATATGCATAGGGTTCTGAATGCGAGTCTGATTGTGTGCGTGAGTCGGGCGTCTTTCGATTTGGGAGATGCTCACCTTTCTACCATGGATGGTTACGCACCTCCGGATGATATAGCTCATTTGGCTGACTGGGAGCATATGAGCGGAATACAATGAACGTGAAGTTGTGAAAATCTTGCCCGTGCTTGCTATATCACTATGATATGATATATAGCTTAAAATCTGGGTGCTAGTTCGGTTCACGCATGGATTGATACGTACCGTGTAATGCGCTCTCTCAAAGAATGTGTGAATGTAATGTCTGATCTCACAAACATCTCCTTTAACCGCACGCGGTAGTTTGAATGTAAATATCGGACGGTCGCTGTTCTGGAAATGCCAGGACATATTGCGTTGATATGCGAAATGCATTTGGGCAACACTTGGTCTGTAATTGGAGGTAGTAATAAGAAATGCTGTACAGGTACATGTTTGTGTTGTGCTATCTGATATGGTGATTTGGAGTTAAGGTTTCGTAGTTGAATTAGAGGAGAAAATGCGAAAGTTTATGAAATAGCGAGGAGCAAGGGAAGACGTGGTCGATAAGGACGAGGAGTAAGTGTTGTTGGCAGATAAATGAAATGCACAATTTGACATGTACCAACGAACACGCAGAGGACCGGAAGATGAAACGAAAAGGGTACGATTAGAGCGCGTTGAATTTTTTTTGCAAAACAAAATCTATTTTCCCTCATCAAAAAGCCGAAAGCCATATACCTGATTGACATAGCTCTGAGGTTGTTGATGTGCCTATATTTGGTGGGTTATGAAATACTACAGTGTAGGAGGGGCGTAGCATGTTCAAAATCAAACTGATTGTAGGGAGGCCTCTCTATTTCGGAAAGTTTAGAGAGCTTGCCCTGTCCAATAGCAATTCAGGCAGGACTGGTCATCTTTTTTGCGGACGAAACACGACGGACTGACATTAGGCCGATCCTGGGTTACCATTCTCAGACTGGATAAAGGTGACCTAATCCACACTAACATAGGCAGACGGCCTTTTCAATTGAACCGTTGAACTGTTTCATTTTGCGCTATTGACTTCGAACGGTGCTTTCAGTGATACCGCTCGACACTTGTTATCGTGGATCAGCGTCAAGTTCTGCAAGATGCTGGAACTATATAAATTACAACACGGAATGGCTATTTCGCTCATGCACACATTGATTTTTTCTACATTGATAACATAATTGTCGACAACACAATTCACAGCATGTCTTCGAAAACAGTGCTCATAACCGGCACCAGCGCTGGCGGCATTGGGCACGCCCTTGCTCTTGCCTTTCAAAAACGAGGCCTCACTGTCTTCGCAACTGCACGATCCATTTCCAAGATGCAAGATCTCGCAGCGCTCCCCAACGTGCACCTCCTCTCCCTTGACGTCACATCGCCAGAATCGATTGCCGCAGCAGCTAAAGAGGTCGAAGCAAAGACCAATGGCAAGCTTGACATACTCATCAACAATGCCGGTGTACAATATGTCATGCCTGCTTTGGATATGGATATGGATAAAGCGAGAGATCTCTTTGAAGCGAACTACTGGGGCCCGATACGGATGATTCAGGCTTTCAAGAACATGCTAGTCGACGCTAAGGGAACAGTTGTAAACGTGGGAAGTGGTGCTGGAGTCTTCTATATGCCATTCCAAAGTAAGTCCTCTCGAACCAGGATTTTCCCTTAGTCAGGTAAAGAAAGGCTAATTCAAACAGGCCAATACAACGCTTCCAAAGCCGCCATGAACCAGTTTTCCGAGACTCTGCGTATGGAACTCGCACCCCTCAATGTTAAAGTGGTCACCCTCATAGTCGGCACTGTGGCGACGAACATAGGCAACAATGCACCGCCGCCTAAGCAGTTGCCGGAGGGCTCTTTTTACAAGCCTATCGAGAAAGAGATTGCAAAAGAAGGATCTTTTACAAACATGCCGGTGTCAAAGTTCGCCAACGAAGTTGCCAGTGAGGTCCTCAATGGTTTGAGCGGTAGGGTGTTCAAGGGTACAAATTCGGGCATTATCAAGTGGCTTCTCCCAATTCTACCTCAATGGCTGTTTGTAAGTCCTCCTAGCCAACGCTCAAGCACAAAACACGTTCTAACATACAACAGGATAAATTGATCATGGCCAACGGTAGAGGCTTGGGTAAGATGGCTAGCCTATCGTAGGATCGTTGTTACATTGAGCTTGCATACCATGTGGATCTCCTTTTTTTCATTGTTGCATCAATCGTAGTATTTAGCGCTTTTTCCACCAATGATAGTTTCTTCGCTCAATTCGCTCCTGATGCGTCCTTTTGCAACGCCTTTTGCAACCCTCGCCTTCACCCATTCTCCGGCCGTCACACCAACAGCGCTCTCATCCTTGGTCTGCGTATAGCCTAGTTTCTCCAAAACCGGACTTTGAATCGGGTTCAACACGACGCTATCCTCTGGACGCACAAAGTATAGTACGCCTAGGCGATCGATATCGGCTTGGTCTGGTGGCGGAGCAACTACTCGGTGGATACTGCTCTTTAGAAATCCGTTGGTGAGGAATTCGAGGGAGTCGGCAAGGTTCACTGTGATACTTCCTGGGTAGGGCTTCACGTATCGCCATTCGCCTTCCGGTGTGCGTACCTGTGAACTACGTCAGGTCAATCCAAGGTTGTACATCTTCAGTGACTTACTTGTAACGCGGCCACAGGTTGGCGGAACAAAAGTGTCAAAGACCCAAAATCTGTGTGCCCTTTTACCCAAACGTTTCCAAGTGTCTCGTTCTGTTCTGGAGTCCGCTTGTGGTACTTCATGTACCTCAAATGGCAATCGCTCTTCTCGTCATAGCGGTGCTTCTCAAGGAAAAAGTCTTCAGGTAACTCCAGAATAATGGCGAGCAGAACCAACAACTTTCCCACAACGTCATCATTGATGTGGCGCGCAAACCGTTCTATTTCCTCCCGGTGGCTGTTGATAATTTCCGGGTGTGAGCGCTCTAGCTCTGGAATGAACTTGGGAATGTTGTATATTTCGGTGTTGTCTTGCACACCGGGACGCACTTCGCGCAGACCAAGCGGCTTGTAGCCATTGTACCCACCGTTTTCGAGGTCTGCACGATACTTGATCTTCTCTGAGGTAGGGAGATTGAATAATTCTTTCCCGATAGCAAACTGCCGGTCGACTGCTTCCTGGCTCAAGCCAAAGTTGACGATGTAGAAGAATCCTAAATGATGTTAGTGTTGAAGCCTTAGGGAGTGAGAGTCTGCATAGTTACCAATCTTCTCGATGGCGTGGGAAAGTTGTTTTGCAAGCTTCTCTTTGCCGTCCGGAGTATCGAAGAGGGAGAGGTCAAGGGTCGCAAGATCTGCCCATTGCACTACAATATTTAGTATATGACTATTTATCACTTGGCATACTTCTTACACTCAAACTTTGTTTCCGGTGCTTGTTGATAAGTCAAGATAGAAGTCTGTGCTCTGACGGTTTCTACGACGGTAGCCATGTTATTGGTTCAATAATGTTAGAATGCCCCAACCTGCCTGGCTTCATTTTATTGAGTAGGTTCGGTCTACTAAATATACACGACCCCGCAAAGCATTCGGGAATAAGTTCAATCAACCGACTCGATCTTATGCAGGTGCTTGTTTAACTTGGCGCGAGCTTATGCAGGACTGTCGTGATTCTTGGCGTGAGCACGTAACTACCCATCCAACTTTGGTGAAAGATCGGCGCATTGTAAGGCCATCAAGGCCCTGTTATCAGAAGTCATCAGTAGTGACTGTCGTCACGGAGGGTTAGCATAGCGTGCTTGCGACTAGCAAGCCTTTTGTTGCACCGGAATGGCGACTAAGTCCATATATCATGCCTTAACTCACAGACTTCCACTCTTTGTACCTCACAAATCTGATTAAGTATTCCGTCTGAGGGCTAGTCGGATTTAAGCGGCAGAGTGGTTATCGAGTTCGCAGTTTAGTATTGGTTGGCTCGAGACGATGCTTGTGTAGCCCTGGCAATTTCCAGGTCTTAAATAGAAAGAAAAGACTCCGGTACCTGATACTATCTGTTCAACTCCTCGAGATGGGCCAGACCAAGGAGCAGACCGCTACTGCGTCCAGTGCTATCGATTCCAGCCACGACAATGACTTCCATTATGCGCGACGTGGTTCCATCGTTGAAGATACAGCGACCGACGCACACATCGAAGGTTACGATGCTGAACGCATGCGCGCGCGAACTCTTCTCTCCGCCGAGGAAGAAAAGAAACTACTCAGGAAAATCGATTGGCATCTCATGACTCTGTGCTCCATCATGTTTTTGCTTAAGAACATCGATGCGGATAACGTATCCAATGCGCGTATCATGAACAAGGGCACTTCTACTAACATCATGAACGAGCTTGGTATGACTTCGAACGAATACAACTTGGTCACCACACTGTACTACATTCCGTACATTGTCGCTGAGGCGCCTTCAAATCTTTTGATTAAGAGGTTACTGCCGTCGCGCTGGCAGTCGCGGATCATGGTGACTTGGGGTATTGCGTTAGCTTGTCACGCTGCGGTGAAGAATAAAGAGGGGTTATATGTCGTGCGTTTTTTCTTGGGTCTCGTAAGTTGCATCCATATAATGACTGGTTTGCCTATACTGACAGATTTTCTTAGTTTGAAGCCGGGTTGTTTCCTGGAGTCATCTTACAAATGTGCTACTGGTACCGCCCGGACGAGATGTCAGTGCGACTACTTTACTTCTGTATGTCAAGAATCTCAGCACGTATAAGCAGTTCGATACTAATTCTGCCCAAGATATTTTGGGTAACCTTTCGGGTGTTGTAAGCGGCCTTCTCGCCTTTGGTTTCTCCCATTTAGATGGAGCCCACGGTCTCTCTGGCTGGCAATGGATCTTCCTAGTCGAAGGCGTAATTACCATTGCCTTTGGAATAGCAGTATACTGGATCTTGCCCGACTTCCCACCCCAGGCGAAATGGCTCACCGAAAAAGAAAAGGCTTTCATCCAAGCACGGTTACCTGGCAACGCCCCGCAAGCCGCCGAGATGAATTTTAGCTGGCGTGAAATCGTCGAGTCATTGAAAGACATTCGACTATGGCTTTTTACCTTAATTTGGGCGCTTTTTACTGTTGGGACGAGCGGTGTGCGGTTCTATCAGCCGACTGTTATTGCAGACTTGGGTTACACTGACATCGCATCTGCGCAGCTTTTGAACTTACCCATCTCCATCTTTAGTATTATAGTTATCGGAATTACTGGAGCATTTTCCGATAATGGGAGACTACCGCGGCCGTTCTATCCACTGTCTTTCTTAGTTATCATCCTGGCCTGTTATGGGACGTTGTACGCATATCCCAACAGCGGTGGCGTATACGCAGCAACACTCATCGGCAATGGATTAACGTCGGCCTGGTATCCGACTATGTGGCCATGGCGAGTACAGACGGTATCAAAGGCTACAGGCTCTGCATTCTCGATTGGTTTTGTGAACAGTAAGTGGGAGTGAATATAACACTTTCAGATGATTTCCCTACGCAAATAGCTAACAAAACAACTCAGGCTACGGACAAATAGGCGGAGCTATAGGTCCACATCTCTTCCAGAGTAAATATGCACCACACTACGGAGTCAGCTTTGGTGTTGCGATGGGATTTGTGTCAGCGTGTATCCTCACAACGTTGGGGACATGGTGGCTAACGAGGAAGACGGAACAAGATACTAGGCATCTAAAGAGAGCAAGAGTTAAGGCTCAGAAGCGTGGTGAGACGGTGTTGGACGATGTTGTCGACAATGACTTGAGAAAGCGGGCCAAGGGCGGAAGCGGTTCAGATTTAAGTGCTTAGGCATGTTGTGGTTGCGGTTAACAATTACCACAGAATAGAGTCGGACTATTTTGGTAATACAAGCCGTTCAGAAGTCCGACCCTACTCTTGGGGGGTGTAGTAGTGGTTGTGAAGGAATTCGCAGTGAACGGTCACGTGATCTAGAAGTATTCAATATATCGGATGAGAGCCATTCTGTAATTATTTTCGACCAGCTGGTACGCCTGAAAACTATTCGAATGCTGATAGTTATAACTACTAAAATTCTATGTGCGACAGTGGTCGGGTCTGGAGGAACATCTTCGAATCTCACGTGATGCTACAAAGACCACCTCATCTTCACGACCTTTCGATCAATACTTCCATACCAGTCTCCTAATTAAGACACGTGTTACTGAGGACCCTTCAGCCGTTCAAGTTATGAATTTTATCTTAACTTAGATGTCTGAATGTTAGGTAATTAGAAATGTAGCGTAGGGTCTGGTACGGAAGACAACAAGAAGATAGTCATTCTCTCGGAATTGGCCTAGAAGATGATGCTTATCTTGATGTGAACAGCGTAGAGCTTCCGAAGTATACTCGCCATTTACCCATCTAATTCGATTAGCCAAACCTATACAATATCGGGTCGACTCCACATCAATTGATGACCACCTAGCATCACCAATACGAGTACCGCTTAATGTTATCGTTACAAATCGTTACAAATTTGGTCCTCAAATGTAGAAAATGTTGTCGATCAAATGCACATGTTTCCCATGTGTCATTAGTTCCATCAAATTCATAGCGAGCAACAATTCAAAAGATGCAGGTCAATATCGAAGAAATCCGAATATTCATAGGGTATCCATTTCATTAAGCTGCCGTACAAAGTCATGACCATCATCAGCTAATACTATTTTCTTCTTCGCCAAAAGCTTCCCTCGAGCTTATGCCTTGCTGCCCGCAGCCTCGGAAACTGGCGGAGCCCTCCCGCGAAGCGACTTCTTGCTAACGAGCCTGAATCCGCCTAGCAACATGAATGCAGCCAGTGCGCCCAGCACAACGGCAAGTGTGACAAAGGCACCGATAACACCACCAATGGCCGGAGACATGCCGCTACCACCACCGTTGCTGTTCGCGGTCGCTGATCCGTCGGTGCCGTCGTTGGAGAACTGCGCACACTTTCCGGTTGTGTTGCCGCACTTGGTGCACCATTGCTCCGTGGTGGAGACGGCGAACTTGTTCAGGTTGGTAGAGAAGTCATTCCATGAAATCTCGGTGTCGTTTCCGCCAAACAGAGGGTACACAGTGGGTTCGCTGGCATTGGAGGCCGTGCCGTTGTGGAATAGGAAGCGTACCTGCAGGTCATCCGTGGCGGGGAAGCCATTGGAGGTATTGGCGTTAGTGAAGAGCTCGAAGACCATGGAAGAAGCGTAGTCGGTCACGCCGTAAAAGTTAGAGTCGGCATGCGGCAGGTCGGCGAGACCGAAGAAGGACAGGAAGGTCGCGTAGGCACCGAATTGGATGCCGAATTTGTTGGCACTGGAGCCGGACTGTCCGGACTTGATGGTCGAGTTCATGTACTTTAGAACCTCGCCGGCGAGCTGCATACCCGAGATGCCGCGGATGTTGTCAGATGCGTTGTACGCAAGACCATATTCGTGTGCATCGGCCAGGGTACGGAGCTGGAGGAGTGTCTCATTCGTGAGAACATCAGAAGAGGGAATGGAGGAGTTGTGGATCTCGGCAACGTTGATCAGGTCGTAGATCACGTAGGCGTTCTTAAAGCTAATGTACTGCTCATCGAAAGTACCGTTCACAACAGGAACAAGCGCATCGTAGAAGTCCTTGGTCTTGTTCAAAAGATCGGTGTACTCTGCGCTGGAGAAGAAGGCATTGGAGCTGGTCTTGGCGTTCGCGCAGCTAGACGCATCCTGGAGCCAGCCGTTGTCTTCGCTGCCTGCGCCGGTGTCTACCGTGTTGATAGGAATCAACTGGTAGCCGTCCATGGGAGCTTGAACTTCGCTACCGTTGGCAAGAGTCTGCACCGTCCTGACCGGAGGGTACAAGCCTTGCAAGAAGCCCTGGGCCGAGTTCTGGAGCACATTGTCCACGGGCGCAGTAACGGCAAGCTGGGTGAGCCTGACAATGTCCTCGTTCAATCCCTTGATTTTGGAGTCGCCGGTGAGATACCTCGACCGGTAGTATTGGCCGGATGTGTAGACCTGCTCGTATCCCAGAGCAGTGAGGTTGGTTGGCGCCAAAGATTTGGGAGTACGGTCGCCATGGCGGTGGAACATGTAAGCTCCAAGCACAGTCTCTGCGGCTTCAGCCGAAGCAACGGCGGACGCCAGAGCGAGGGCAACGGCAAACTGCATGTTGACGATCCGTGGAGATGGGCGCAGGATAGCAAAAAGAATCACACGGAACGAAAGCCAGGGACGATACTGGATGCCTTTTTATGGGAGGCAGTCAACCTTCCGGTTGCCGGACACGGCTCGAATCTGCAGACATGGCTTCGATAGTCGTTCACGCCGAGCCAATGGCATTGCTTGGAGCTTAGCGGGGTAAGGCACGGCTTCCTGAAGTCGCTTGGTGCATCCACTGTCGGCATGCGCCCGTAAGTGGGGGTTAGTCTAGACAACACCACGACAGGGTTTTCCGCTGGGAATAACGGGAGCCGTCGGACCCAGGCATGCACGACGGTGAACTCGCAGGCTCTTGTGGCTGCAACACATGCACTCTGATCCCGTATACAGTATTGGAATATTTGCAGCTGCTTACTCACGGATCCTCGCCACCATACAGTATCTCACACACGCCGCCAATCGGCACGTCCATGACTGCGTCTGTGCTGATGCTCCAGTAGCTCTTCCAATCCACTATTTCCGCGGGACTGAACTGATGCGCCGATATCGAATTTCTTCGACTGCTGGCTATACTAGCTTTCCCACCCTCCTCTTTCCCATGTGCTTGCCTTGCGTTGAACGCCTGGTTTCCAACTATCATCCCGGTCCGTTTATCCACCAAAGCAATCTGGGCCGTCTCGTCAACAAGATTCTCGCAGCTGCTCACTGGGAGCGTGAGGTATTGCGTGTTGTAGCTCGCGAGGGCTACGTATATGTACACGACCAGAGCGACTAGCCAGCAGGGCACGGCGAGAGCCCACCAGCGATTGGGATAGTAGTGGATTCCCATTTGATGCAGCAGCGGGGACGGAACGTAGGCCCACACAATATACAATAGAAAGGCTGCAGAGCTAGCCAGATACAGCGCAAAGCCGTAATATTCGTAAGTGGGTATCTTCGGAGACGCCCGCGGTACCAATGGCGCGTGTCGCGCCGACTTTGTGATACTGGCAAGGTTTGTTGTAGATGCAGACGTACTGGTGCCGTTCATAACAGCGCCGGGAATGTCCACATCGGAAGAATCCGGCGTCGTACGTCGTGAAGTCGTGGTGCTGAACGAGGGTCGAAGGAGCGATGTCAATGAAGGAGAAGGAGGGAGCGGGAGCGGAGGTCGATTGTAGAACGGTGGGAAGAGTGTGCTGGTCGTGTGCGCCAGCTGGGTGTATGAACGCGACGCATACAATGGCCGGCGTGCGGAAGGCACTCCGTCCACCTCGCCAGACTCAGATCCATCAGAGTTGTCTGAAACGAGCAGCATTTCGTCCTCTTCCTCGTCTTCTTCCTCATCCCGAACTACATCGTCGATAGATGGGGGCTCTGACGGAAACACATGCGGGGCAGATGAAGGCAGGCTTGTGGGCGAGACTGGCTGATTGCGCGGCTTCTCGCTGGTTGGAGAATGCGGTGACGGAAATCCAGGTGTTGGCTCGGACTGCTGTCGCATAGGTACCAGCTGGCCTCTGCTTTTGGGCGGCATGATGTTGAGACAAGCGCGTAATGTTGTGTCGCATGCACGCAAGTGTCTTGCAACGTCGAGCTCGGGCCATCGGCTCTGAACGCCAGATCACGCACGAGCCTTCTTTCTCTGTGAACGCTTTATGATCGAAATTGCCTATGTGCTTTCTTGTATGTACTGGTGCTTAAGTAAATGTTTTTTCTTTTCACGTGCGAGGCTCATGCGTTGTAAGTATTTCGATGATTAACGATCACTAGTTATAGTAGGAACGTAAGGGTGCATGTACATAGCCTACGTCTTCCTCCACCACTCTAAAAACACAAATACAGAACATGGATACTAGCTCACCACAACAGTACTCTAAGCCAGTGTGAGCAGCTGTACCAAAAAAATCAGTAATTTGACAGAGCTTCCTTAAGAAATGCAGTGTCTTCACCGTTTTCGGAACTCACTCCCATCAATCATCCCGAATTAGTCCCCTAGCCAACACATATTCTGGTAAGTTTTGTAGCTGATAAGATCATAAGTTCCTATCTGAAAAAGGATAACGTGAATCTCTATACGTACCTTCGCTATACACTGATCTAATCTAGTGAGCTAAATCTAGATGGCATTGAATCAACTCTAGATTGGTCAGAGGGCCAGTACAAGCACCCATTCAGACGGTGTGTGGGGAATAGGCTTTCGATCTACTAATTAGATATTCGGTTTCCACGCATTGTGACAAAGAGTGAGCTTTTTGCCAAGGTCAAAGTCTTGACCTAACTTCAGCTGCAGGGTAGACGGGATAAGTTATCAGTATCAACGATAGTATATGCTGTTGATGTAGATGTTTTTTATCTAATAGTGATACACAGAATTAATCCCTTGAAACTCACCCAAAAGATTAATTCAAGGACGTCGAGTAGAATCGAGACGTTGGTTTCCACGGTTAGCGACTGACTAGTATAAGTTAGAGACTGAAGGAAGCTTCGGTCGTGAAAAAGGGGTCAATTCTCACTTCCTGCGGAGCTATCCTGCGACGTTTCTCCAGTCTCTTGACGATAACCTCAGTCCTTGTGAGCTCGCGCGTTCAACATATCCACAATTTTATAGTGACGCCCCGCTATAGCTATTTCGTTCGCCGATTTTCCAGATATGGTTCTAATGTTGACGTCAACATCAGCTTGGTTCAAAAGCCTTTCCACGATGTCGATGTTTCCAGTTTCTACTGCTCTGATGAGAGCCGTGTCCCCGTGAGGTCCTTTAGTGTTAAGGTGAATATCCTTTCGGGATAGCAGCATATCGACAATTTCAACGTGCGATATTGATGCAGCTTTGAGGAGTGGTGTATCTCCACCAAGACCACGAATATTGACGTTGATATCATGTCTCGTTAAGAGTATCTTCACTATTTCTCTACTCCCTCCTTCGACTGCTCTTAGAAGTGGTACTTCTTCAAGTGGTCCAAGAGGGTTGATGCGGACATCCTGCCGTTGCACCAAGAATTTGATCCCTTCTTCAAATTTTCGTGCCACCGCTTCCACTAACGGCGTGGATGGGCGAAGTGACCTAAACTCAATTAATGAGAAGTTGTGACCAAGAACCTCAAGCGTAAGGGGATCGCAGCGAAAGATAGCGTCTGCCGAAGATCTGCGATACTGGTAATTCCAATTCGGGTCCGCGCCTAGACTAAGAGCGTGTTGCATTGCTTCTAGACTCCCTTCCTCAATTGCCTGGTATAGTAATAGTGTCGGCTTTAGTAAACTGAGCTCGAGGAGGAGAACAACCTCTGCATGATGCTTTGCATCAGCGTAATAGATAGGTGTAATACCGAAATAATCTTTCTTGAGGATACCTTGTGCGTGATTTTGCAGTAGCATGCTGCAGATATCGACAGAGTTGGCCGCCGCAGCACAATGTAGAGGCAAGGCACCTGTGGCTGTTCGCAGTGCAACTGTGGCGCCGCGATCTAACAGCAGTTTCACCAATGATGTGTTCCCATTTTGGCAAGCGATGTGTAAGACTGATCGACCCAGTATATCTTGGTGATTGATTGCTTCCTTGATCTTGGCATCCGATTCATCATGCTCTAAATTCCAGGCATAATCCAAGTGTTGGTGGATTTTATACAACGCGGTATTTCCATCGAGATAATCGACAAAACGTATGAGTAGGTTACGTCCCAGGCAATCCTCAAGGTCATCGATTTTACTGGACATTCCGTTGGTGTGAGAAAGCGTAGTGTAACCCATAGGGAGATAGGATGCATAACAACGGGCAGTAGAAGGCAACTGATCCCAGAGATTGTGTGCCTTTAAGACCTGCTCAGCTTTGCTGTGTACCACATCAGACATTGCTTTTAGACGAATCTTAGGCACTTTGCAATCTGTGCAGGTGCAGGAGCATTTCAACATTCCACAAGCGACCAGGAATGCATTGATCACATCTTTATCTTTTGACAAGTCATCGACTGAAGGAAAACCTTGACGTCTTGGGCAAACATCCGTCTCACGGAGAGGAGAGCCAACAAGCAGTTGTTTCGCGAGTACTGTCCCGATTAAGATTGGGGAGCGTATAGACGAATTAGTATTCCAAAGCTTTATGGCGCCTCTCTTGATCTCAGTGTCGAGATGTCTGAGGAAACTCTCAAGTTTTTGGTGCTCGGCGGAGGGCTCGGCGATATCAGCTATGTTGCGGACATTGGCAGGCGTTGAGAAGAATTTACTCATGTCTTCCTTAATCGTCTCCAAGCGGGCGATGGCCATTAGTATGATTTCACGAAAAGTGATGAGGAAAGCCCTAACACGCTTAGTTCTCTGTCTAACCTCCGTGCAAAAAGAGCAACACACAACTCTTCACCTTCCAGCTCAGAAGCCCTCGTATCTTGTGGCAACGGAACAGACAACAGTGAGCGAATAGACCTATCATGGCGTTGGGCACGATCACCTTCTGAGCACGGAAGGTCTCTTTCGATACAGCGATCACAACGCTGAGGCCACTTGCGATTTGTAGGTAAACACTTCACTTTATCAGAGGCGCATTGTTCAGTGTTTGTTAACGACGAACCTTCTGCTTGTCTTTTCGGCAACTCCCGCACTTTATGTAGTCGAGCCGTCGTTTCTTTCGCCCTGTAGAGATCTCGACGGGCGATGCGGTACGGTTGACATGAATGGGTCGTAAAGTTTCACACGTGGTCATTGCAAATTCTGGCGTCGCCATCTGATCGTGTATCATGAGTTCATAATCCAGAATAGAAGACATTGAGAAAGGCTGGAGGGAAGTGTCCATCGTGCTGAGTTGTAAGAAAGCGACGTTGCTATTTTTATCGTACAGACGAGGCTGAGAAAAGGAAGTCAACAAACTCACATTCATGTTGGGGAACCAAGTTTATATCATTTGCTTCGAGTCGAAGTAATCGCACAGTAGAACGGGCATACGGTCACCTTAAGAATATCACTGCGGGAAGTGCGCCATTGGCTGAAAAGGCAGAGAATACCATAGGGGCTGAGGATCGATCAGCTCCGTCAGTGCGAGAGTGCGCTATTGGACGAGAAACCAACCCTGTACATGTGGATGCTGAGGTTGCTCTGCGCCAGTGCGAGTGTGCGCGATTGGTGCACGATACAGAACCTGCATACGAGGTAAGCTTCCCATGCATATATGCACGAAAACAGCCTTTCTGTTAATACTGCATGGACGCTTTGATCAGGTTGAATCAACTGCGGTACCAGAAGTTACGAAATGATATTGAGTTTTACCAATAGCAGTCGTTGTAGACATCGTGGTCTCTGCAGCTCTTACAAGTACATCATTCAGTGGTGTGTTGCTGATGCTGAAATGGTCAATTTGTTAGCTTTTCCGTGTCCGGGGAGTTATGCTGAGTGGTAGCAACGGAAAGCGAACATCAAGAACGTCCTGTAGAATCTTGTCATTGAAGTCGTATTAAAGACCACTATGCGGTTCAATACAGTGGACAATAGAATGGCCTTGGCAGGTACCATCAAACTGAGGGATGACGTGGGGCGGAATCGGAAATGTTCCGCTACTCTCCGAAAATCTTCTACAACACAACCACGACGATGCGCTCGTTATACCGGAGCTTACAACCCGCCTGTACGCCCCTGTTACGCCTGAAAAGCACGAGTACAATAGCTAGTGCGCGATTGCCATCATGGACACGATCATTCCACGCGTCTGCCACCTACAGAGCTGTCGACCTCGTATACACCCTCCACGATGAACACGGAAAAGCAAAGGGCGCACCGATATTGATTCTTCATGGTTTGTTCGGAAGCAAAAAGAACAATCGAAGTGTCAGCAAGTAAGCACACATCACCCCCTTCACCAAAAAACATACTAATGTATTATTCCCAGCGCCTTCGCCCGCATCCTCTCCCGCCCTGTCTACGCCATCGACCTCCGCAACCACGGTGAATCGCCTCACGAGAAGGCGCACAACTATACCGCTCTCGCCGAAGATGTTGAAGCCTTCCTCCAAAAACATAATCTCAAGGATGCAACCCTTATCGGGCACTCGATGGGCGCCAAAACCGTCATGGCCGTCGCCCTGCGCAATCCCTCCTCCTGCGCCAACATCATCGCCGTGGACAACGCCCCTGTCGATGCAGCTCTCGCTTCCGACTTCCCCAAATACGTTGAAGGCATGCGCAAAATTGAAGCCGCTCAATGTATGAGCCAGAAGCAGGCGGACGAAATACTGCAACCGTACGCAAAGGAGCTCCCTGTGCGACAGTTTCTGTTGACAAATTTGGTGCGGGAGCCGGGTAAGCCGTTGAAGTGGAGGATACCGGTGAAGGTCCTGGCGAATGCACTGGACGACATGGCAGATTTTCCATTCAACAACCCAGATGAGGTGCGGTTTAGCAAGAGAGCCTTGTTCATCAGGGGGACGCAGAGCCACTACGTGAGCGATGAGACATTGCCAATTATTGGGCGGTTCTTCCCAAGATTTGAGCTTGTCGATATTGACTCTGGGCATTGGGTTATCAGTGAGAAGCCTGAGGAGTTCATCAATGCTGCCACAAATTTCTTGCAAGAGAAGGAAGATTAGAGAGGTTGTGAGGTTATGTACGTCTACCTACATGTAATCATAGGATGTGTACAGATGTTGAGTACTCCCGTGTGCAGTTATGCGCATGTTCTTTCTTCAGTAGGCACGCTGCTTGTAGATATATGCCTAGTCAAACCTAGTAATTACACAGCTTCACATCCTAGCGTGGACATGCATCGCAGTGACTTTCAACAAAGCCGACGTGGGTGCTGGCTATGTTGATAAAGTCTGAACTATGTCAATATCATGGGCATTTGACCGCAGATAGATATAAAAATGGTGCTGTCATTGAATGTTGCGAATGATTGGTAGCAGTCCAGTCAGATTATTCGTAAAAGATAGCCAATGCTATTCAATCCACCTACGTAAGAAGGCATCAAGTTGACGCTCATCTGATTGGAGTGTTCGATGCACAGATCGTCAGATGGGACCTCGGGCAATGATCACGTGATGGTACACAATAGCTGCGGTTGGTGAATCTCAAGCGCCAGGATTGTAGCTCCTAAACGCCGCAACGATACATATCGCATGGTATGATTCTAGTCGTAGGAGAGAAGACTAAGATTTCGCCCCGTCGTGCTCGCGCAAAAAAAAAAGTCCGTGTCAGCTCCGGATATTGAATGATGCTAGCAATCTTCCGAAGCGGTTTTATTGTTCGCACGAGGCTTAGGGGCATACCAACAGGCAGTGAGCCGGAACTGCAGAGACAATACCGGCATCTGAATCACAAAAGGTATGAATAGTAAACTCTGCAGTCAGCATTGACGGGAAGGCATGAACCATGAGCTCGGGTGAGTTTCCTCGATATACCCGCAGAGGCGCTATAGTGCCCAGACAAGGGGCTTAACGCGCTCGTACCTGAACTACTGCTCCTGACGCAGGTTTTGGAGCTGCACGTTGCTATTCTGGACCGCGGTGGGTTGAACAAGCGTTTCTACGTCTTGGTTACGTGCAGGATGTGCATGCTGAAACGCTGCAGAGATGGGTCTTGCGGGGCGCCGACGGTGAATGGCCCACGGGCGGGCCAGGGAGAGGCTGTTGGGCAAATCAATACAGCCATGACGACAAAGGAGCCCGGTGGGTGGTGAAACAGGCACACGACGGC
The DNA here is from genome assembly GCA_019828545.1 of Paracamarosporium sp. OC-R06-R3. Lineage (NCBI taxonomy): Eukaryota > Fungi > Ascomycota > Dothideomycetes > Pleosporales > Didymosphaeriaceae > Paracamarosporium > Paracamarosporium sp. OC-R06-R3. The sequence continues at coordinate 174,571 of JACVRA010000064.1, read as the reverse complement.
GCTCCAGGGGCGACATGGGAGCAGTGGATTGGAGCGCAGCGCGCGCAGGGTAGCGCGTACGGGGGGCCACAGCACCAACAACGGCGGCAAATGATGGCCATCTGTCGTCAGACGGCGCGGGTGGTCGAGGCAGGGTTTCTTTGGGACTTCTGGTGCGTCGATGGAGCGGTGCAAGCCCGCCAGCCCGCCTGCACCCACCTTACAGCCCGCTCCAGACGTCGCCCCGAATTAGCTAGCGCATGCCCGCGCGTCCCTCCCTTTGACGAAACATATACACCCCACACCCTCCACATTGCCGTCGTGCACACCTGTCCACACTCGCTTTCTGCCGGAGAATCTGCTGCGCCGCTGCTCGCTGTACTTTCTCCGTCCGCTGCTTACACGTCGAAGAGTCCGTCTCGCTAAATCTTAGAGCATCAAGCTCCGGTGCTCTGGGGCTCCTGACGTCCTTATCACAACTGCCCCTCGCAACCTGGCTTTAACCACCGCTACCACCGCTACAAAACAACAGCAACAGTAACACAACACTACAGACAGTGCAACACACGCAATCATGCTGGTCAACAAGAAGCTCGACCGCTTCAAGCAATGGGCGGGGGAGAAGATGGGTGGTGAGGTCAAGACGGGCGTCTCTGACGACTTCAAAGCCCTCGAGACCGAGATGAATCTTCGCCATGAAGGTACGCGATCCCTTTCGCCTAGAGACCAGACACAAGAGTCAATTAGCTAATTTCTGCAGGTATGGACCGAATGCAAAAGTCCATGACCGTCTACGTCAAGTCGCTCTCTGAGCGCGCTCAGGGCGCCGACCGCGAGAAGATGCTGCCGGGCGGCCACCTAGGCTCTTCCATGGTTTCTCACAGCGAAGACTTTGAGCCCGACTCCGAATTTGGCAACTGCCTTTCCTGTGCGTGCAGCGCCGTGCTCTTCCGTGACCCACACTAATTGCTAGCAGCGCTTGGACGAGCAAACGAGCGCCTGGCGCGCGTGCAGGAGACATATGTTCAGGGTGCTACTTCTACGTGGCTGGAGGGCCTGGACCGCTCCTTGGCCCAGATGAAAGAGTACCAGGTATGTAAACCTTAACTACAGTATTGCTATATGCGCAGAATCCCTTGCTAACACACTGCAGAATGCCCGCAAGAAGCTCGAACAACGCCGGTTGGCCTACGACACTTCCCTCGCGAAGATGCAGAAGGTAAAGAAGGAAGATTTCAGGGTCGAGGAGGAGCTTCGCGCGCAGAAAGCCAAATACGAAGAGTCGAGCGAGGACGTGTTCAGGCGGATGCAGGACATCAAGGAGTCCGAAGTCGAGATGGTGCAGGATCTCACGGCATTCCTGGAAGCCGAGCTGACGTACTACGACCGCTGCCGCGAGATCCTATTGAACGTCAAGCGCGAGTGGCCAATTCAGTAAGCACGCGCACTTGAACATGCGGCACCATCCGGCTAACAATCATGACAGGGACACCGCCGCAACTCGTTCACGCTCTCGATCAACGACTGCGCATGGTTATGCTGAACGATTCAACCCACCCGAAGAAGAGCCAGTCCCAGAACCACCGCGTATCACGATCCCCAAGCTCTCCTCGCGCAATCTTTCGCCGCACGGCAACCCGTCACCTGTCAGCCGCCCCTCGTACAGCCGTCAATCGACCTTTGACAGCCCATCGCGATCCCAGCGCGACGATTCACCCGCCCGGAACCGGCTCTCCCGGGTTCCGACCGAACCGACACAAATGCTAGCCGGTCGCAGTAATTTGCGTCCGGTACGTCAAAACAATACTTTTGCAGATGAGTACGAGGACGATTATGCTAGCACCAACGGACACCAGACGTATAGACGCGATAGATCACCACCTAGTCCCGCAACTAGCAGTCAAGGCAGTTACATGTCTCGCGCCGCGTCCTGGTCCAATAACGATTTGCCGCACACAGGAAAGAAAGCCCCTCCGCCACCGCCGCCATCGAGGGCTAAGAAGCCGCCGCCACCTCCGCCGCCGATGAAGCGAAGTGCGTTGAGCTCCTCTGAGGTCTCACATTATTAGCATAATACTATTATAGCTCTTTTGCTTATCTTGTGCTGACATCGTGTGCTGTAGAGCCCGCGAGAATCGTCACACTTTGATCACTTTGAATACGCATAATTGGTGTTGGATATGATTTCGAGTTTGGGAGGCGAGTACTTGGTCGATGCTGTTTGGCATTGCGAAATCGCGCAACACCGACTGCAGTGCAGTTTGGGTAGCATGGCAGGCATGGCGTTGGGATGAGGACACATTGTTTGTCTCTTGGCAGAAGCGGTTTCATTGAACGGCGTTAAGCACATGGAAAGCGAGGTTCGGCATTTTTCAATAGTTTAAGTGTATTACGAAATGCAGTGGATACAACAATATGTTGCTTTATAAATAAGAAGCTATTCCCTTTGTGTGATTGATCTCCAAGATTTCACTTGGCTTTGAAAAGGATTTTGAAGTGGTATTTTGCATAGCACTGACCGAGTAGCCTATGCTTGAAGGCCATTCGGCCGTCTGTTCCGCTATCGCTGTGGTATCGAACGCCAAAGCCTTCTATATCCTCTCATACATTGCCAATCCCAAAACCAGATCCCCGCCCAAGCCTTCTATATCGAATCACCTACTCAAACTTTTGTGTCTGCGCTGGGAAATTCCAATTATCCTGCATATGTACGTTAGCTTATGCGCAATACATCACCCACCACTAGCGTGTGTTCTCACAAGGGGAGGGAAAGGATGTACTCACCCATTGCTGCATTGCAGGTTGAGCATTCTCATCCCAATCTCTTGCGCCGTTTTGAACGGTAGACGTATCAGCTGGCATGAACATAGCATCGTTTCCTCTGTTCTGCAGGCCCGCAAGAAACCCATCCAGATCGCCTTCTCCCACGCCACTCTGCGCGCTCAGACTGCCCAACAGCGACTCGAAATCGACGTTCAAGCTGTCCATGGGCGTCTGCAAGCCCGTCATACTGAGACCCATGTCCGGGCTCGTGACGGATGACTGTGTGCGGTTCAGCGGCTGCGGGAGCGGCTGCATCGTGGGGTGTTGCTGTGGGGGCGCGGCAGCCTTCTTGGGGATGCCCTTCATGATGTAGAAGGCCTCGAGGTTCTCTTTGACGGTCCAGAGGAGGTCTGCGCAGCGCTCGCGGACGCCGACGCCGTAGCAGTGTCCGAAGATGTGGTCGATTATCGTCATCATTCGGTCTTTTCTGTCTAGGTCGGGCGTTCTGTACAGCTCGGTTAGTAGGAGGAGGACGGCGTGGTATTGCTGATATGTTGTGCTGTACCAGGCCCAGGATGAAAGCGAGGGTAGCGTGTCGAGCGTTGCGCCGATCTCAAGGGTTGTTAAAGCGGCAGTGAGGAGCACATCGCGTAGGCGGTTCTCGGAATCTGAGCGCGGGTGCGGCGATGCTTGCGGTAGGTGGCGGTAAAGTAGCATGGAATCGCAGCGGGCCATGAGGCAGGTTGCTACGAGACCGGCGTAGCGCTGGATTGGGACCGAGGCGTCCAGATGGTGCAAATATCTCTGTTGTATATGTCTCTTCTTGGCTTCCACCCTTGCTCTTAGATCGTGTAAGGTGATCGCCTTCCTGTCGATCTCGATCCTTCCCCTGAAGATCAGCCGGTGGATCTCGTTGCATTCGTACCGTATCAAAGACAATGTCGCGTCCGTCCAGCCTTGCACGGGCGTGGGTTGATGCTGCCATTTTGGGGTCCCAAATTCGAAGACATCGTCGTCGACGTTGAGCGGTAAGGGGATGTCGAAGTCATCCGAGCGAATAGATGGGTGTGGGCCTTGCGCTTCGGCGGTTTTGAAGTCCAAAAAGCAAATTTGGTACCAGAGGAGAGAACGAACGTGACGTTTAAGCGGTGTGAGAGTGTGCGCTGAGGAGTGGGAGAGACGGTGTATTCCGATGCATTGGGCCAGACGGACGAGAGCACCTACGACGACAGATGTAGCACGGGAGATTTGCGCTCTGCAGAGGGGTATGAGATAGATGGTCAAAGCTTGGAGCGTCCGGATGTTGGATGTCTTCGCCCAGTTAGCGCGGAGAAGTGCCCGTTCTGTCGCTTTCTGGAGCCTGAGGAATAGTTCTTCTTTTGTGATTCCGAATTGCGATTTTGCTTGGAGCGGAGACACAGATGCGGCGGCCGCCATGCACACAGCAAGCATCAGTGCAGTACATGAGTTTGGATTTGGAGTGCCAATCTCGATGTTGATCCAGAAACGTTCGAAAAGTCGTTTACAGAAAGGAATATGCAGCACGTGAGCAAGCGGGCTCACAGCTTCTATATACCGGTTAAGAAGCGCTTCAGCTTCCATTCTCGTTGGAAGCAGAGGCGGCTCAATGTCATTGTTTGAAGCATTGGAAATCGAACCCCCTAAGAGTAGATTGAGAGATGGTGAAAGGGATGGCATGTGTTCTGCTGATAACAATGCCGAGGATTGTGGCGCTCTCTGTCCTGCAACTGAGGATGTTGAAGGAGGGTGATCCGACAGAAGCTTCCCAAGCTGCACGATGTTCATCAGTTGCTCTTCACGAACCACGTAAGGCTGTAGGAAGAAATACCTCTTCGGCATACTGTGGTCTAAAGAAGCCGGTGATATTTTCACAGATAATCATCCTCCCGATACGGATTGTTAGATCAGTTGCGACTTCCATCTCATCGTCGTTGTCATCCTCGTATACATCGTCAGGCGTCTCTTCAGGCTCGGCAGGTAACTGTTCCCAAGCAGCACCACCGTCAGATTGATCCACCTGCACACTTTGCTGATACGCTTCCCATTCGTAATCTCTAGGTGGGGTTCCCGGCGTGGTCGTACTCGCGGTCTTTTCTTGCTCATATTTTTCAACCTGGGTGGTGCTTGTGTTCTGATGAGTGCGTAGCGGGATGGGCTGTGTCCACTCGGCACTGGTCCTGTTTGCCTGCTCCCTCTCTCTTTGCTTTTTGCGTGCCGCGCTCTCCGGCACCGTGATAAAGACACATTCCCTTCCGAAGGCCGTGCAATTCTGGCAAGGGTGTGTTTTGGAACATCGACTTTTGCGCGTGCGGCATTCAACGCACGAGTTGATGGGCCGAGGATTCCGGCGCCGCACCACGCGTGACTGCGGCAATGCTTGTTCGGGCATTTCTGATGTTCATGTTGCCAGAGCCATTGCGATTGCAATTGTTGGGTATTATGCTCACGTGCGGGTGTGGTGGGGGGAGGAATGCCAACCGGCCATCGGCCCGCCGAGTTGTTGGAGATCAGCACACAAGGCTGATCGACACGTGATTATGGGACCTTAATTGACGCGCCAAGGTGGGTCGGGAATGTGGCTGAGAAGGCGTTCGCAGCCAATGAACCTAGGCCACAATATTAGCTATCATCAAGTTTCTGCATGTATCCATAATTGTCAGTCCCAACGATTTTAATCGTAACACTTCGGCCGAACAGGCGTCTCCGATGAGGCTTTATGCTGTGTAGCATTGCCTGCATCACTCCCTTGTTGTGCCACTGCCAGGAACACCAAAATCTCCGGACGTAGTGGCCGAACCCTAAACCTTATCGAGATTATTCTTGCTGCAGTAAATTACCTTAAAACCGGCGTGCCCGAGTATAACACGTTGAGCTCGAATCATTTCTAGAATGAGGCGGAAAAGAGGTTGACCTTGGAAAACGCAGTGCGCGTTGCCGAGCGTTCACAACAAGTGCGTATCAGAAATTGCCCACTGACTGCCAATCCACGTCTTGTCTAAGCACACAAACTCTTTAACCACCTTATACAATCGTCGCCATTATGTGTCGATTGGTGTCTGAATAGGGTGGCAGCACTACATGATGCTGGAACTGCATAAGTACCTGCTTTCTTCAAAATGCCCCTGACATGCGTTTTGCCTTCATTGCCACAAGAGAAATCAGATATGTCATACTCGTAAGTGCGGCGTTAAACACCCCAACACAGGTCTTCCGTGCGCATTTTAATTTCCAGCCATAGAATAAATGCAACCGAATGAAATTCGTCATCAATCGTAATAGTGTCTCCTCAGATCTGTCCCAGCACCTCGAAAGCAGCAATATCCTACTTTGAGGATTAAAAACCACAATGAAAATCAACGTGTCGAAACACCGCTTTCGAACACAACAACATAGACACCATCTCAACCCCACATAGACGCACTACTGGACTTGATAGTAATACTCCCTTACCTTTCCACTCCCCATCATACCGTTCCCACTCCAAGTTGTCGCTACTCTGATAACCTTTCCCGTAGGTGGCGGCTTGACTGCTTGGACGCCCAGCGTCAAGACAATCTGACCTTGGTCATTGAACTCGCTACTGATTACACTAAACCATTTGGGTGACGCATCGAGCCTGAACGTGCTGTTCGCGGAGCTACCGTCCCCAGCGACTTCGTCGGTGTAAGGAATCTTTTGGCTGAATGCCGGGAGCGCTGCACCCACGGTGGCTTTGAGGAGCTTGGCGCCTTTGCGGGCGGTTTGGACGGCTGTCCAGTCGTAGAGGTCGTTTGCGTCGGGTGTGAGCTTGGGTTGGAGAGCACCCGTTGTTGAATATTCGGTCGAGGGGCCTGACATCTTGTGGAGAAACAAAGATGGTTTTCGGTGTAATACAAAAGCGTAGTGGCTAAGAAGATGAATATTGGTTCGACTTTATGTGCTATTTCTCAACCCACATAAGGAGCACGCCTTAAGAGTCTTGAAGTGGACGTTCAACCCGCTTAATATCTTTCTGAAATTATAACCTGGCAGAATTAGGTTTTGCTTTTGAACTCAAAGTGCAGATTTTCGTCTTCTTATCCTCGTGTTCAACTGCGGGGTACATGTTCAGCTTCTCTGGGTCCTCCATAAACCGTCAACGGAGCGCCCGGCTCCAGTCAAGATGTTACACATGCAGCTGAAGCAACATTGTTACTATAGGCTCCTACCCTACAATGTAGCGCATTAGCCATGGCCATTGCCCACCTAGTAGACAACGGAGACTCCTCCGATAGAGTAATGCACATCCTAAGATGCCTACCTTAGATGATTCGTAAGTCAGCTTGCACCATGGTTAGAGAGTCTACAGCTGAGTTGGAATCTAGACCTACGACGATGCTTCCCATGCAGGATATGCAGCGAATTGTTGAAGTACATAGCTGACAATGCAGAACTACTGGTCCAGATGTCGCTATAGCTGCACGACCTCAGCTGGATCGCTGGGTCAAGTTCAAGGATCTAGATCGGTCTATCTGAACAATGTGCAAGTGCGGGGGTACCACACGTAGCTCGAGCAACTGTGGCGCTCGCACGCTAACACGCTAAGACTCTCGTTCAAGTTGCTTTTTATATTAGGCAGCTGAGTATCCCAACAACCGTTTGTATGGATATGTACCGTATGTAACAAATAGTTGAAAACCGGGCACCAACTTCTTAGACCATTATCAGGGAAGTCCACCCCAGCTATCACTTTCACATGCTCACATTCCTACGTGTATCAAAACATTGAGCTCTTACCGTGTAGTCTTTAGTCGATTAACTGAAGGTGTGATTGTCACTGGCCCAAATGATGCATAGTAGGGTTCTATCCAGTCATGTGATCGTCTATCGCCCAATCCCTCAACACAACCACAGCCCTCTTGAAGTATAACCACAACATCTTTGAGCACTTACGTCTAAGCTATTCTCACCTTTAACCGGCTTCCTTAAGTTATTGTTGACAATGTTATCTAGCACCGTCTCACCAAGTTTCTGATCCTTGAACCTTGCCTTCTTTAGCCGCTAAGTGTCCTGATAATTGTCTTACTGTACGCAAAGTACTTGAGGTGGATCAGCCACCATTTCTAGATATTTTACTCATTGGTCGTCGATGAATTAAGTCCTCAAGACTCATAGTGATCCGGTTTGCACTGCCAACAATTTTTTACTGGGGGTTTAAATGCAAAAATTCGTCGCCTGTTTCAATCAACCTTTTCAAATTCCACATGTAGTTAATTAGGGAATTAATTAAACTGAAGAAGCAGAATCCTCGCCAGGATCAGAAACATAAGCCGGTGCCAAGCCATTATCCAATGTCCAATTCACGGGATCCGGTCCACACGTTCCAATTTTTAGTTCCTATCCGCATGATTCATATCACACATCCCAACGGCACGATCCAACTCGAGAATGGGATCGCACGATGTCTTTAATCCTCTTCGATAAGTAATTCTTCTTCATTCTGGCTTTCCTCCCTCGCTAAATCTGCCAATTCGCGCGGGAGATCTCCAAATTCCATGTCCGAACTCTGACCAGAAGGGGTAACGGGAGGTTGGTATATTAGAGTGGCGACGAGTTTGATGATTTCTGAGTTTCCCCTCCTAGCGTTCTCCAAACTATTCACCTTCGGGTTGTAGGTGCAGAACGGCCGACCAAATGTCTTGCACCAGTCGCAAACTGACGAGCCGCTTACGAATGTACATCCTGTGCTGGTAACCAACCTACACGTATCACAGGTGGTCTTAGTAGGTCCTTGCAAGTACAAAGGTCGGTGTCGGTGTCTTTGCGCTTTGTCTAAGACAGGTTGCATATGCCCTCGAGCCCATATACTCGTTTGGCCCACGTGCATTTCGCCTTATCGCAACTACTTACTAGATTGGAAGTCTCATATATGTTCGTGTCGTAGTGGTGAAGTCTAGCAGGGTACCTAGAATCAAATGTAAGCTTCACAATGAGATAAAGTCTTACCGACCACAACACTTACACGCTAAACCTCATTGTAAGCAAACCCACCACCACCATGTAGGATCGTCCGCTGATGTACCCTGAGTTGCTCCAGAGCCTTGGGCGCATCATCCCATTTGTTCCTTCAGAAGGATTTGCAGCTTCTCCTGCTCTGAATACGAAGAATTAGTATTGTCTTATAACGGACTACACGGTCCACTTTGCAGACAAGATCAGCGGTTATAGTTCACGGGATACGGTTTTTAGATATGGTAGAACATGTTCTACGGATGCACAGAGCTTATTCTGTTCAAACCTCTACTTTTTCTATGATGTTCTGCATAAAGAAAGTTGGACTCTATGATCCGTAGATCATGCCTGTGATACAACAGCTTTGGTATATTATCTGACCATGGCCCACTACGCCCAACACCTAACATCGTACTGTCTAACAATTCCGCCTAAAGTGCCTGAATAGTGTAAATGACATAAAAAGTGGTATCAGGATTCCCTTGAATGATTGACATTATCTTCTCGATCGAGCGGCGGTAGACTCAGGCTCAGGCCAAAACTCGGCGATCTCCTCCAAGAAAGACGAGCTATTATGGACTGTTGTGCCGCCCAGGACTACTCGCACGCCAGGCGAGCTTGCATTGACCTGCGCAACCATCTTGGCTTCTTCGTACGTCGTACCGCCCACCATGAAAATGATGATATCTTGAGGCTTGTCCTTGGTAGATCCACCGCCCTCAACGAACGGGTAAACCTGTTGGTTGAGTCGTCCTTTTATGAGCTCCTGCAATGTTGCCTCTAATCGTGGCGAATGCTGAGTATAGACGTTCTCGACACCCTTCAAGCCCTTGAGTCGGTCACGAGCTCCGCCAAAGAATGAGCCAGGTTGGAAAAGCTCTGGGATACCTCCGGCGACGTTGGTAGCCTGTAGAGAGTTGTGATATGCCAGAAGCTTTTTGACAAGACTGATGCGATGCCGCGAAACACCACCAGTAACTTCTAATAGATCGAGCAACATAGGCGTCGAGTTGGAAGAATGTTTTGAATATCGCAGAGCGTAGATGGCTGTAAGTCGTAGCTTGTTGTCTGCGGGAATTTTTGGGTCTTGAATGATTCGTTGAAGAGATTTGACGTCATTCGAGTGGTTGTCTGTGCAAGCTAAGCTCTGCTCCAGCTCGCTCACCTCCAAAAGGCTATCCTCTCCCACTCTTCGACTTAGCTCTCCAACTAGAGTTACGTGTTTTGTTACGTTCCCGGACAGTTTGCGGAACTCCGGGAAATCTTCGATGAAACGTTTCATGTCCGCAATGGAATCGAGCTTTTGCGAGCCCTGCTGTTTTGATGCAAATTGTTCGACGTATTCTTTGGCGTTTTGGCCGAGATCACCAAAATTGAGGTACATGTTCTTTTTGAAAAATGGGTCTTGGTCTTGTGAAAGCGTGATTTCCTACCATGCAAATTAGTGTACGTTGTTGCTTTTGTGAAACTAACATACTTTTAGCTCTGGTCTTATATCTGGCACGTCTCGCAAGTCGACTCGGCCATTGTTTATCCCAAGCAATTCATGAACCATCGCTTGATACGTCCACTGCGTCAACAGCGGGGTAACAGGATCGTCCCTCCGGTCCACGATCAACAGTATTGGTGGTGTATCGGTTTTCCGAAAATCGAATAATTGCTCCTCTTGTGTCATGTTATATCGCACCTCGGTCGCCAGTTTCCTAGCCAAAGGACTGTTCTTTTGATATCGGATCAATGCCTTCTTCTTCAATGCAAGCAGCAATGCCAGTACACCCTCGGTAGACCGCTGCAGAGATTCTGCGTTCCAAGTATCCGGGTTTGAGCTCCATATCCTGTGCTGTGGGAATGCCAAGTTCAGCGACATCAGGTCGGGATTTATAATGAGAAAGTCGGCGAAGTATTCCTGCACCGCGCGAACAACTTCGTGGTCGTCCGCTTCTGCGAGTCGCTCGAGTGATGATTTCTTGATGATGTTGCTAAAGTCTGAATTCAATCAGCCCTTCCATCCATAATCTGCAGTCTTTGCGCCAGCTTACAGATATGGTACTCTCCGTATTTGGGCTCTCGCAGCTCCTCGATCAAGCTTTGTATTGATTCGGGCGACGGTCGCACGAAACACAGGCAACGAAGATGGCGCATCTTCTCTCGGGTCTGATTATCTACTCGACTGTAGTCTACGGGTCAGAAGGGTTGCTCAGGGCGGGGTTGCGGGGGCCGTACTCGGTGAGGTAAACCTCATGGTTCAGGAGGGCGGATTGGGTCGTCGCAGTAGATACTATTGAGACCTGAGAGGATTTAGAACATGAATAGTCTACTCATAGATGGAGTAGACAGACCTACCGTATCGTTATCTAGCAGGAGTATCTTCATCTTCGCGGCCGAGGTGCCTGCCGCAGCGCTGTCTCCGGCCGACACCATCTTCGTGATGTAGCCGGAGACGGCTTGTACAATATCCATGGCGAACAATGGAGAAGCGCACTATCTTCGAGTTCAAGGAAACGTTGATCGAAGGTGTCGGTTCGGTGCTGGCAGCTCCACCATGGTCCGTCGCGAACTGCTTGACGTAGCTCGTAAGGTGTGGCTTGAGCTTCAAAGCTTAGTAAGATCACCGAGCTTCGTCCGACTCCCTACAAATGTCAAGGATGTATTTTCTTTGGGGGCCAGAGATCGGAGTATCTACGATGATTCCATACTTAAGAAATACTAATCGGGTACATTTTTCGGAGAAGATGCGCCGTCATTGGCCGCTTACCATGTTCACCTAGTATTGCGTCAGTCATCCGATGCCCCACGGTGCACTGCGTACCTCTCTTCTTACGAACTTCTTCCTTTTTCGGTGCTGATTTCTAATCCTATCTACAACTTGGAATCACACCGACGCGGGAATAACGTTCTCTCTCGTCGGTAATAGCTGCCTTCCTCCTTGCCGGCCTCTTCTAACGTAAGAATATAAATCGACTTGTTTCGCCATCTGAAATCTCACCTCCACACATCAAAACCCACTCTTCTCTGCACAAAACTCAATTGTTTGCACCTTTCCCATTTGAAAAATGACGAAGCTCTTCATGTGAGTGCCTATTCGTAAAATTAGACATAGCAAACCATTGCCCTCATGTCTTACAGTCATTGCTTATACTCGACGTGCCACCATTATACAAATCTTTAAAATAGCAAACGTATCTAACAAACCTACAGCACCGGTGCTACAGGCTACATCGGCGGAGATGCCCTTTACGCCATCGCCCACACCTATCCCGACCTTGAAATCACCGCCTTAGTCCGAAACTCCGACAAAGGCACCAAAATCGCAGCCCAATATGCCAAAGTGAAACTTGTCTACGGTGACTTGGACAGCGCAGACCTCCTCACATCCGAAGCCGCCAAAGCCGACATCATCGTGCACACCGCCAACGCGGACCATCCAGGCGCAGCAACTGCCCTCGTGGCAGGCTTAGCCCAGAAGAAAACGCCAGGCTACTTAATCCACACGTCTGGTACCGGAATTGTGGCCTCCGCAGATACACAGCGTAAGACGTTCGGCGAGCAAGGTGCCCACGTGTACGACGATTGGGCCGGTATCAAGGAGATTACGTCTGTCCCCGATAGCTTCGAGCACCGCAACGTCGACAAGATCATCTTGGATGCCGCGACCAAGAACCCAGGTAACATCTTCACGGCCATTGTCTGTCCACCGTGTATCTACGGCCCTGGTCGTGGCCCCGACAATCAACGCAGCGTGCAGGTCTACAAGCTCACCCAGGCGACGCTGAACCGCGGGAAGGGCTTCCAAATCAATGCCGGCCAGAATATCTGGCATGAAGTTCACGTGCAGGATTTGTCCAACGTGTTCCTTGGTCTCGTGACCGCAGCTCTGCAACCTAGCGGCGGCAAAGCAACATGGAACGAGGAGGGTTATTACTTCGCGGAGAGCGGCGAGCTGGTCTGGGGTGAGATTGCTCACCAAATTGCGAAGATCGCAAACGATAAGAAACTCATTGAGACTGCGGAGGTGGACAGTCTGCCTGTCGAGGAGGCGAATAAGTTGATGAGGGCGGCAGGATTCTTGGTCGGGACGAATTCGCGGTGCAAGGCTGTGAGAGCGCGGGAGCTGCTTGGGTGGACGCCGAAACAGAAGAGTGTTAAAGACTTGTTGCCCGATATCGTTGAAGAAGAGGCGAAGGAGCTGGGCTTGATCAAGACCCATGCGGAGAAGGTGGGTGCTTAAATGGCGGTCTGTGTATGGGTTGGATTTACGTCTCACGATATCCCATACTTAAAAGCTCATGAAATGCCAGTCATTGATGTCCAATCACCGTTGAAAAGCCTGCACGTAGATGAACGAGATGAGCGAGATAAACGAAACGAACGAGATAAACGAAATGAACGAGATAAACGAAACGAACGAGATAAACGAGACGACTTTCGCCCCACTAATCTCAGTATCTTAAAATACGATGGAAGAAGTGGACCATAACCCAAGTCCGTTTCTTCCATCACCATAGCACGACGTACACCACGCTCTAACACTAAGTGTCCAAAACCACGGCACCCCAGGACAACTACTTTAAAGCCAACACCACCTCTCCGTCATCATTCAACCCTACCATCCCATCTTACCAATCTTCCCCTCTAGCCCGATCCACCTCCAATCCACCCACCCAACCCCAATACAAACATCTCCACTTACACACCTCATTTTTCCCTCCCTTCTATATCATACTCACCACGCCCACCAAAACCCCTTAAGCACACCCACTCCACCCCCCACCCACCACCCCTCAGAACAAACCTCTTCTCTCCCAACGAAAAAAACACCCCGCCCACCATCCTCCAGCCACCCACACCCAGCGCCGACCATGGACATCGCAAAACAAAACAAAGCCGTACCCCTGATAAAGCGGCTCACAGAGCAATGCACATGCACATACACGTAAGGACATACATAACAGGCAAGCCCCGTGCACGCAATCAACAAGCCGGGAAGGAAAAAAAAAGGGAGGTAAGTTAGTTACTTGCGATTGGATCGGCGAAACGGTCGTTATGCATATGCATATGCACATGGATAGTATAGGATAGGATAGGATAGGATAGCACGAGCGATTCGTCACGAGGGCAGAACAAACAAAGAGTGGATGTAGATCGACAGTACAGCACGACACGGCACAGCATAGCACAGCACGGCATAGCACAGCACAAAGCGCCTCACCCCGCCCCTTCTCGCCTCACCTCGTCTTTGTATAACGCGTGCAAATCAATCGATCAATCAACCAGCTCAGCTCGACTCGACAAGACGAAAAACGCAAGACGAAAAACCAGCAGCACACTCTAAAAGCAAGCCCACCCACCATATATTACCCATGCTACGCTACGCTACGCTATGCTAATGCCACACCNNCCCCCCCCCCCCCCCCCCCCCCCCACGCACCTACCCATTCCCGCCCACCTATGCCATGATAAAATACACGAAAGCACGCAGAGATATGAAATGATATGATATGACATAATACGCAAGCCAAGACCAAGCAAACGTACCGGGTATCTGAAACAGTAGAAAAAAAAAACCAGCAATAACCGACGAAAACGCAAATATGCCATGCCTCGCGGCAGCCATGTCTAGACGTGATGTAAAGTGAAGTGATGAGAAAGGAAGGAAGCGGCAGCCGCAGCGCTCCCGTTCTGGTAATGAAACGTGGGAATGATTTTTTGGGGGAAAAGATGCCGGTGCGCCAGATGTGGAAGCATGTTGCTGAGTGGTATATGGAAAGGAGATGGTATGGTGCTAGAAAGAGTAGAGGTAGTGCTCGCGCAACGACTGCACACGCTGATGCTAGCTCTCCGTGGCGATTGGAGACGAGGATTGATGTACTTGGAAGGTGGGTGTGGTGGGGTAGCCTTGCTCGGGCAGGGCGCCGTTCTGGAAGCTGTCTTCGTGTGTTGCGGGTCGCGAGACTGTGCTGTTGTCCGGTCCTAGGTGGGGATCTGGGATTTGGATATCGAGCTGGGATATGTTAGTCTAGGCGGACGTGGTGTATGGGGTTGTTACGTACAGTCAGATAGCCCGTCCGCCGCAGGGGAATTATCCTCACGCCCTCTTTCTCCCCCTGCGTCCTGTTCCAGTTCTCGATCCAGCCCTCCAGGTTTGCCAGTTTCCGCTTGACATTGGTGAGACCCGCATCGTCCCACAGCCAGAAAGTAGCCACACCCATGACGGCATCTAGCCAAGCCCCGAAGGTGAAAGGATCGAACGCTTCCACCAAGCCATCGTTGATCTTCTGTACGATTTTCCTAAAGTCTTCCTCGGTGATGAGCGGATCCAGGATCTCAGGATAGAGATTGGCGAAGGTGGGTGCCAGATCGCCCTTAACCATCCAGTCGCGCTTTATGCGTATGATGCGCGTGCTGTCGTACAAAGGCGAGTTGAGCGGGACATGGGGATTCGTATGCGGGAAGCACGGGTGCGAAGGGCCCCAGGCGAACTCGGAAGCGTCGTCTCCGTCGGGCTGCTCGTTGGAATGCATCGAGTTTGGACGCGAGGGCAGCGAGGCGCGGGTGGCCTGCTTGGAGATGGCGGCGCCGGCCTCCAAGTCGTTGGGACGGGCACCGGGGACGGGCGCCTGGGGTGCATCTGCAGCAGCGGACTCGTGCTCCAGGGCCATGCTCGGGGTCGGCGGCTGCGAGTTGATGTGCAGGCTCCTGCGGTCACGCGGGAGGCGGATGCTGGTGCGACTGCTGTCGCCGCCGGTGGAACGTTCGACGGCGAGCGACGAGGGTGCAGGGCTCTGGCGGCTCAGGCGCTGCTGCGGCAGGGACAGCAGCGGGTACTCGTCGCGGGTGGCGGCGTCGGACAGGGTGCGTTGCACGGGGACGTTTGGCTCGAACTGGTGGACTGCAAGGGCGCGCGGCGACGAATTGACGGGGTTCCAGAGGCGCGAGGCGGGCTGGCGGGGCGGCGACGCGTAGAGCGAGCGGAGGCCGAACAGGCGGTTGGTTATGGACCAGCGGGCTGGCAGCGCTGCAGCTTGGGGAGGGTCGTGGGACGCCGTTGTGGGTGGAGGTGAGGGAGTTTGGCCGACGCAGCGAAGGGGTCGGCGAAGGGTGCAGCGGCTCCGACGGGCGTGGTCTGGGCGGGCGAGACAGGCATGGAGAGACAGCAGGCGGGCGGCAGCAGCAGCAGCAGCAGGCAGGCAGGCAGGCAGGTAGGCAAGCAGCAGACAAGCAGCAGCAGAAGACAGGCAGAGACGGCGGCGAGACGGCGACGGGGCACAATATCTGGCCGGGCAGAGGCAGTGGAGCCCAGGACACAGGCCGTAAAGCCACAACGAGGGCTCTTGTCCAACGCCAGGAAGAAACAAATTTGGCACAAATCGGGCACAGCAACCTGCAGCCCTGCTTATCCACGGCCCCGGCCTCCCGCGCGCCACGTTCGCCCTGCGCTGGCCCTGCGCTGGCCCTGCATTGCATCTTGCATCGTGCATCTTGCATCTGCATTGCCCTCTCTGCTCGCCTCGCACGCCGCCAACACTGACGTTGACGCCCAAGAGACACCGTTCCTGGCCGCGCCACGCCATCGCCAGGCACGCCTCATCCGCCCCGGGCCCAACCCAGATCCGCCCTCTCGGTTCGCCTGCCATCCGCCCTCCGCCGTGCCAGCGACTCTGGCGTGCAATTTCCTCTGCCTTATGCTCTTCCCCCGTACCCCTGCCAACGTGGCTCTCTATGACGTCGCGCATAGACTGGCCCTACGCCTGCGGTACCCCCAATCTCGTCTACACACTAGGGAAATTGCCCCCAACAGCGACCCTCCCACAGAATAGGCAATCCATTAGATAGTGTGCTACCTCCTAGCTATTCCCGTGCTGAAACTAGACAATCGAATACATGACATGACATGACATGATGTCCTTTGGGCCTCGTGCGTCTGAGCTCGTGCCATCCATCCGTACCCGTGGCCGTCGTAGAAGCCTACTCGCCGTCCGTGGTCCGTCATCCCATCCCTGCCATGCCCAAACTCTACAGTATACCCGTCCCTACTCAAATCCGTGTGCTGAACCGAAAAAAATATGCGCCCATTATACCTCCGCGCCCAGTAGTTGGCCGTTGTCCGTCCAGGGTATCATGCCCACCCAACCGTCCGTGGAAATTTATACAATATACCCGCGTCGATATGACGGGGGGAAGAAAAAAAAGGAGTGTTGCCAGACGTTCCGTCGGCTTGATTATATAAAGGTGGTGGGTGGTGCTCATGCGTTTCTGTTTGCAGAGGCCTGCATGCGCCGCATTGCTTCGCGGTGCGCGTCGAGCATCTCGGAGCTCCTCATCATGTTGTTTCGCATCGACTCGCGGTGTTGCGTCATCATGGCCTGCTGCTGCTGCTCTACTTCTTTCTGCCTCTTCGCGTTCACCATCGCTGCTCGCTGTTGCTCCTCCCTCGCGGCTGCGCTCTGCATTGGCGTTACGTTCTGCTGCATCGATCCTCTCCACCCGGCAAGCAGCTCCTCGCGCTTCTGGTCCGAGCCCGATCCGATTGTCCGTTTCGGCTGATGCGAGTCGAAGCCCTCGACTTGCGCGCCTACTGCCCAGCTGTTCTTCTGCCACTTCTGCGACGCCGAAGGGGGCTTCTGGTGCTTCAGTGCGCGCCTGCGTTGCGCCAAGGTCATATCCTCGTCGGCTGTTGTGGTCAAGTCGTTAGTAGAGCTCATCTGTTGGTTGAAGTTTTGCGAGGAAACGCGGTTACGCATCAGTGACTCGCGTTTGCCCATCAGAGTCTTGCTAGGAAGTTGTGCAGGGCCAGACGAGACTCTCCTGCCAACAAGATCGACCGTCGAGGGTTGTTGCGATACAGACATGCGAACGCCCTTGTCCTTGATCTGGGATGCTTCTTGAGACAAGACCGGAAGCTCGTCCTGAGACTGACTTGCTGAGTTTGAGTTGATCTGCATAAACGCATTCTTCCTGTGTACATTGCTATCGCTAGATACCCGTTTCGATGCCCGTTTAGCTACGGCAAACGGCTGTGCGATGCCCTCGCTCACTGGAGCGGGCCGCTCATGGTCTAGTTGAGCACCAGGCGAGCTTGGCTCGGAGATATCGTCCACTTCTGGTTTATCTGCTGCCTCGAGATGCTTTGCCCATTCGTTAGTTCGGTAGGATTGCGCTACCTTGGAGAGCCGAACTGGGAGTGCATTCGAAAACTCGTCGATGACAGCTACTGCTTTATCTTCCTGGGACGTCGTCGATGGTGCACCCGACTCCGCAGGACTAGACACCTGGCTTTTCTCGCTACCTTCTTTCACCAATGTGTCGTGCCTTGAGCGAGGGCTTCGAACGGAATCGCGGTTCTGCCGTGTATCGTGATGTTTCGGATCAGTGCTGACAGTAAGAGATTGAGGAGGACCGCTCAGGGACGGCGAAGGTATCGATCCATGCGCTTTAGCTTCATCTTCCGTTGTTTCTGCAGCCTGAACATCGATTGTTGGAGTGCTGGGCGTCGTGGCATTTCCTTCCAAAGTAATTGTGCCGTCGTCTATCTTAGAGGCAGCATCCGTGATCGCATTCTTTTCTTTCGACCCATTGGTGTTTGGATACTCAATATTGAATTCCTCAGCTGCAGGTGATTGTGGTGGAGACAACTCTTGCAAAGATATCTTGTCTTCTTCATCCAACGTAGCCGCGACAGAGGACGCTCTGTCATCCTCAATCTGCGACATCATAACTACGTCCTCGGCTTGGAACCCATCGACCGATGATCTAACTGTGGACATACGCTTCATCGTCGGTTTACCCGACAAGCGACGAGAAATAGACGGATCTTCTGCGACAGGAAGTTCTTCCTCGGGGTCGGCTAAGGCAGATACAGAGGTGTTGTCTGAGATTTGCGATTTCGCATCGTTCTCCTGCGGAATTCGGAATGGGAGAGGAACAACGACCGGCGGCGGAGGAGAGGATGGCTTGAGCGAGCTTGTTGCGGATACAGATCGGGAAATGCGCGAGGCAGCGACCACCTCAGACGACAGACGTGCGCTGTTAGACCGGCTGATATCTGTGGAATGGCTGACAATGCTCTCTTGAGCGACCGGTACCCCCATTTCATCGATTCGTTGGATCTCATCTTCCTGCACAGGGCAAACGGTCACAATGGCCTGTTTGTTCGCAGATCGTGGAAGGTCAACCTTCGAACTATACACGGACGACGAGCACTCTTTTTCGTTTAGGCTTGGTGACGGCGGGGTGGTGAGACCGGATTCGTCACTTGAGCCCGGAAGGCTCTTCTCCCCGTAGGTAGCTTCCCATTCACGGCGTTCCTTCTGGAATCTATCTTCGATGTTCCGGCCGAGCTCTGCCTCATGTATTCGTTGGTTCTCTGCGCTTTCCTGTTCATGTTGCTCCCTCTTATCTCGACGTTCTTTGATGAGTCTCCATAGACGCAGTTGTGATATGACGCCGAAGACACACAAAATGACGACACCTGCAAGCTCTACTTTCAGACCCTTGGTCACTGGATAGGTGTTGGTGTTGAGAGGGAAGACATCAGGGTTCAGATCTGTGCGGGTTAGCCGTGCTTCATGTTAAGTGACATCCAAACAAGGCTTACTCCAAAGATAGAGCCAGAATTCTTTCCAGCCCGCACGGCTGAAGCAATCGACGCCCAGCATTGCGATCGTGGCGCCAGAGAATGAAATCGATCCAATAAGGCCATATGTGCGAGTATAATGCGAGAATGACAAGGCATAGCCAGCCACGCTCATACAGCCGATAAAGATGGCCCGGCCTCCGGTTGAAGTAATTAGTCCACCCTCTTTCAGTGACAGGAACCACATGCTGAGGCAATAACCGCCCAGGAGGCATCCTAGTCCTTCAGTGAGGTCAGAGAAGATCAAGGCCAGCGCTCCGAATAAGGCTCCAGTGAGGAAAGCAGCCACGAAGAATGCACCCTGTACCGCTTTCGAAACCGGTGGATCCATTAGATAGACGATGAGTACAGTCACAGCAAGTGCAGTGAGGTATGCCGCAGAGCCGAAGACATAGATCCTAGCACTGTCAATGAACCGCACATGAGAGCAATCTGACTTTCTCACCATTGATTCTTGATTCCGACAACGGCATATAGAGTACCTGTGATTAGAAGTAATGCCCCAATCAACCCGAGAGCTGGGGTGATCTTTGGATGAAGTGGAAGCGGGTCGTCTGAGACACTGGCTGTACGGATATCATATTAGCCACATTCGATAGATGGACAGGTGATTGTGCCCACCTGAATCAGTCCCATTGGTAGTCGTTGGGCTCGATGACACGGTTGGACTTGGGGATGTCGTGGCAGTGGTTGAGGTCACGACTCCAGATGAGCGGGGAGCGGATTCTTCAGTAGTTGACTGATGCTCGGATGCTGATTGCGCGGTGGATGACTCTCTGGGAGCAGATGTGGAGGAGGGTCGTTCCGACTCAGCTGTTGTGGAGGTGATAGAAGCGGATTCATTGTCATCTTGTCGACGCGCCAATGGGTGCCGGGGAGCTGCTGTGACCGTGTAGAGGCAGAAGAGAAGCACAATTGTAATTAGAAGGATTCGGAAAGATCGCATGGCGAGATGGGATTAGTCGACAACGGCCATGTAAATTAGTTTTTGTGAATGTTCAGAAGTGCGCTGAGGGGCAGGAGAGCGTGAATGCGACGGCCTGAGGTTCGACGGGCGCGACGAAAGAGGGACGAAAATAAAGAACGAATGGTAAGGACGGTGAGGTAATGATTACTTGGTATCAAAGGAATGGACGTCGGCAGAGACACGCAGCCAGTCTGTGGAACTGGTTGCTAAAGAGAGGTGCAGAAGCGCAGCTGCAAGAAGGCACGAAATCAAGGATGAGGGGGCAGGGATGGCCATCGGCGATAAAGGCAATCCGCATGGCGACGGGAAGATCGTCAATTGGCACAGCTGGATGACCGGGAAGCTACAGGGAGCTTGGGCCGTCGAAGGTGCAAAGACCGATTCATGAGTTCCTGTCCAAAAGCGTAGCGCCGTCAAACGGTTTCATCGAATTGGGACGCGCCTATGCTGCCTGGAGTATCGTCTGAAGCCTCGCGAAATTGCACCAAGCCACCAGCATGGCCTTTTCGCGCCGGATGACTGCAGCTGTGCCTCGTTAAACGTGCAAGAGCTCTACTAGCCAATGGATTCTCGGTCGGGCTGGGTCAACAGGGAGGAGAAGCCGTCGGTCGCATCTGACGTGCCCACCACCACGGCTGGCGTTGTCCTCGACGGCAACATTTCCACGTGTCGAGGAACAGTCCATGTGAAAGCAAGAGGCAAGGTGCTCCTCGGAGCAGCGTGCATGAAGCGCGAGCCTGAAAGTTGGATGTTGATGAAGTACGCGTCGCGAAACACACGAAAAGACATTAGCCAGGGGCCAATCAGGCGACTGAGGCACCCACTCTTTTTCCTTAGCCCTGCATGATTCGTTGCGAGTTGCGCTGCTCTCGGGATCCGTGCATGGCTTTGCCGGAAGGCCCTGCATAAAGTCCTCCCCCGTGAATGAGACGCTGTGGGACCAGTTCGACGCGCATTTGTATCACCGCAGCAGCAACCACTACAGCGTCGAAAAGTCAAAAAGAGGTGGTGTCATTGCAGGCTGACGGACGCGTGTAGCTGGGCTGACGCTCATCTCTCGGGAGCGAACCATGATCGACGCCAATCCCGAAGATCCTGCTCTGTGCTTTCGCTTCCTTGCGCCGGACGAGCGCCTTCGCGTACCTTTTTTAGCTTGTGCCGTCCCAAATGTCAAACTTACGTTCTGGTCGGAGAGATGCCGCTCGTACCTATTCGATGCGTTTCGACAGCACCTACCCTTGCTGCATGTGCACTAAGGTCGCCAGCTGTTCCGAAAAGCAGAGCGAGCTAGAACGAATGGTTCTGTGACACGCCTTGTGGCTCGTCCTCGGCCCAGCTCGCTATCCCGTAGTTACACGACTTGGTCGTTGCGTCGTAAGCAACTTGGCCGACATTCTCGTCACCACTCTCGAATGATTGTTGACTTGAACTTGTCTTATTCGCAATACATGGCAAAAGCTGAGGGGCCGCCTCCGTAGCGGCAGCCTCCATGCACGGAGAGAGCCACTAGTCTACGAGACAACAACTATCAACGGCTCCGAACCCTGCAGCCACACCTCCTTCCTCGCTTTGGTCGCCTTTGGTTCGAAGCAGATACCCCGCCTCCCAGTTCTCCAAAATCTGACCTGCGTCTTTACCATCAGTCCCGTTGCGCCATAGGCACACGCCGTAGACCCCAAGCTCCCCAATCACACCACCACGCTGTAGCTCGCCATTTCGAAGTATCGCATTCGTTAGCGGAGGTGGCTCTATCATCTCCATCAAGATGTACGCCGGCCAATGTGTCTGCGGCAGCTTCTCGAGGAAAGGAGGAATCGACTTTCGGTAGACGTTGTTGCCTCCGCCCTCGCGTTGCGGTTTGAGCACGTAGCGAGATGCAGAGCTTACGTCTTGCGCCAGTTTCTTGGCCTCCTTTCCAGCCTCGCTATCGTCTAGTGGATATATTGGCGCAAACGTAGCAAGCACTTTCGAAGCCACTTTTTCGTTCGGTAGAAATCGCTTCAAGTGCGGAGAATGCGGGGTCGCGAGGACTTGTTGAACCTTCTTGCATCCCGCCAAGTGTGTTAGTACACTTGGGCACTTGATTGCTCTGCTCTTCTCCAGGAGAAGTCTTGCATCCCATTCCTTCTCCTCTGGGTAGTCGTCCGGTGAATAACCTGCTCGGAAATATATCGTAGTAACTTCGTAAACAGTGGATGGGGAGTTGGGAGGTGTATAAAGCAGCGTACGGTCTGCGTCTAGTTTCGTATGCAACAATGTTTGTTCGAATGGTAGTCGAAAAGCGCGTACACCATTTTCCTCGAACAAGGCGTATTCGAGATGTCGCTGATCAAAAACATTCCTTTCGGGGTTTTGTACCACGAAAAGTACGCACAGAGGATTGCCGGATTTAGAAGGCCCGTATGCCTTGTGCGCTGCAGCAAGTCCTTGGGCTAGGGAAGAGGCTGACTTGCTTTGGCGAAGTGCTTCTGGCTTAATGATCGAAGTTGTAGATGATGGGTATGCATCAATCGAAAGCAGGTATTTGTGCAACTTTGATACTTGTGAAGAGAGGCCACCAAAAGATGAGGCAATTGTGTTAAACTCCACTTGCTTAAGACCGGAGGACGAGGAAGGGCTAGACTGATCCGTGTGGACCATGTAGTCTGAACGGAATAGGCCCAGCGAGAGATCCTACAATAGGTGAGGTTTTTTGCAGAAGCTGGACAAATGCCGCTCATACCTGAACATAGCCCTCTTTCTTGACTGCTAAATGTGTCTGCCAAAGCTTTCCCACAAAATCATCAATATCAACCAATCTACAACGCGAGTCAGTCCACATGTGTTGCATACCAAATGATGCGTTATGATAAAATCTAACTACTTCACAAGGGTGGTAATTGATACTCACTCTTCAACAATGCCTCTCAGCCATTCTTCGTCTCGCGCTATTGCGGAGTACAACTCATTGTAAGCTGTCTGTATCGCTAATCCATCCTCAAAGCAGTTGCGAGGAAACAGACTTGGAAAGAGGGTGACTGGTGCCGTTGCAGCAAGCACTCCAGCAGGGTCTTGGGATGGTTGGACGAATGAGGGAGCTGGCCGTACTGCTAGTCCGTGAGCAATCGACCAGTCTTTCAGGTTCGTCAACAGATACTCCTCTTCTCGAGAGGATAGCTCCGGTGGATAGTTTTCGTGCAACGAGGGACTCATTATAGCAACGTTCTGTCGTTCTCACTTGACAGACAAGTAGGTGGGGTGAACTCGCAATTAGTAAAATGACCCAATCCGCGCTAAACGATTTCCTCTTCGAAGCGGCGGAATTCGGAAAGAGCTAGCGCGTGCATTTGCGTGAGTTACCGCAGGCTCGGCAGAAACTCTAGAGAACATCAAGGCTGACCGAATATTGCATTTTACATGTCTTTTCTGAAAACGATGTTTCGAGATGCTGGAGTTCGTATCTGCACGTGATTGGTTAGCGTCAGCGTTTGCGCTTGGACCACTTGTACCACCCCAGAGCGAAAGCTCGCTCTCATTATCTGGAACAATATAGGCTCTACAGCGACTTACCACCTAGTGTAAGGCCAAGTGTCAGCTTCGACTCATATGATTGCAAGTCTTCAGGTTGACACGCTCTACCTCTCTAATACTACCGTGGATAATCACCCCAAAGTTTCGTGCGACTCTCATCATCGACTTTCAGGCCGCAGCAATTACTTGAGTGGAAATCTCCCTGGTAGATGATTGTTGGGTAGGTTGAGTTGTGACTCATCTTGCCTCTACAAAGTCGAGTCCGCCATTCACCTTCACAAGTGCTATCGATCCGCGCCTTGCCACTCCGTTGTTTGATTGCTACATTAGCGGCTGTTGGCTGTCTCATTGCTGACTTACTCGTTCATTTGAATCTACTTGAATTTGAAGCGACTGGTATGGACATTGAGACCTCTGTCGCCGTCAAAAGCGCCCACGCGATGAACACCAAGAACCATAACATTGAAGTTAAGAGCAAGCAACAAAAAAGAGCGACACTAGTGGCCGTAAGCCCTAACACTGCAGAAAACCAGCAGTCTTCACTACCAACTCCCTTTCAAGCATCGTCATCCAATAAAGATAACTATGACCATCTCCTTCACTGGAGCAGATGTGTGGAAGATGAAATAATCGACTGGGACAAAGCAGACTGGGGGAAAGGTGAAGAAAGCGAAGAAGGTGAAGATGACGATGGCGATGAAGGAGCTGGCCATCCACAAGACACAGAAGGCATCACCAGCGGCTTCGAATACAACAGTTTGGACGCTGGAGTAATGGCAATTAGACAAGTCTACCAGCAGCCAGGGACACGTGCTGGGAAGGTGCTAGAAGCAGATGTTGTACGGATCATAAATGAAAGCATGGAAGCTTTCACAAACAACTGGTCTCCGGAAAAGTTAACAGATGTGGAACAGCCTATTGACCCAGTCGATATATGGGAGCACGCTGAAGCACAGGGCTCTAGGAATGAGCTGATCGAGAAATACCAATCCGAGGTTCAACTGTTCGAGGACAAGTTGGACAGACTGGCAGGGGAGATCTGCAAGATTCCCCAGAAGTCAGAAAAGCAAGTCCACCAACACTGCAGAAATTTAGAAATGCACGTACATAATCTGGAAGCCGCAAAATGGTTTTTATCCATCTATGAACTGCCCCCAGCCGAGTCGGATGATGACAAACCCAAAGGGCAGGACGTATCTCCAATCCAAGGACAAGCTCGACAGCACAATGCTGGAGTCGTTGATCTAGGCTCAAGTCCAAGATCCTTGAAGCACAGAAATGACAGAGAGATGATTGTGGACGCAGAAGAACAAGTCAAAGCACGAACTATGGATCTCATGGGCAACGGAAATGCAGCTTATTCGTACCCACATAACCACCAATGGAGCAGGGCTACAGCGGGTATAGCGGCTGACGTTGCGGGAACGGCATCGGAACCAAACCACGAAGATGATCCAATTGTATCACTGGACGTCCCTACGGCAAGATCTTCCCAGCTCGCTCAGAAATCAAGCATAGCTTCTGTGTCCGACACAATTCCATCGATTGAGCCAGGAAGTGTTGCGGTCCCAAAGTTGCCGAAGTCGCAGAAGCATCTCGGAAACAAGCCTGAGATCGCATCCATTATGACAATATCAAAGTGGGACATGGAAGACCTAGTCTTCTCTAAGGATCGTAAGAGGATCGTCATGAAAGTGATGCTCGAGATGAGTCGTCAAGAGCGCGAGATGATTCAGAACAGATTTCGAGCCGTCAAAAAGTCTAATTTGCTCAAGGAAATAAGCACTTGCCTTAAGATGCTATATCAAGAAGAAGAGAGGATGCTAGGCGTGTTGCCATCAGACCTGCCAAAGATCAAGGCAATTACGAGGTTTTTTCTATGCTGGTGGTTTGGAGATGATTACATGGATAAAACGCCTACACAACAACAACTTCATCATTTGTTAATCGATCTTCCTTATTGTATCGACCTTGAGACCTTCTACGACTGGGTGTTCTTCATCATTCAAAAGACTTTTAGCGAAGACGCATTTCGCAATGCTCATGCACCCTCGCAAGAAGAAATCATCGTCATCTCTGATGACGAGACACAACTTCCGACTTCATCTTCGCGAAAGAAACAAGCAGCAAAGCAAGTTCATCCAGCGCGTACTCGCCAGGACAATATCATCATGCTCGACTGATGGTGAATGGAAGCGACGAGGACCAAAGCAAAGCGTTGGCGCCAGACGCAGAAGTGGTAGCTGAGCAGATATGCATGTCAGCCAATGTGGAATTTATGTTCAGAATCCACTTCCATTTAGGTTAAGGCAACTCAAGCTGACGCATAATGCGAAACAAGGGACTCTTGTGGACCAACATGTACGTATGTGAGCTGCGCCGTGGACAAACAGCATTAATTTAGATACCCCGGCTGGCTAGCGGCCGTGGCTGTCACTCCGAAATGGTGTTTGCCTCTGATTGAAAAAGAAGCGTGTCCTTGGTTAGTGAGCGGCAGAGCGCTAGGCACACAGACCCGCAATCGGCAGTGTTTCAATTGTCATGGTCGGCAAAAGAGGGGACTTCCGGCGCTCATCAACGATCTCGACCTCGCCGTATACGGTCGGCTGGAGCTCGGCGCGGCGTCCTGGTAGTGCAGCCAATGAAATGAACGCAATTAGTAGCCGACCGTCGGCGTCTTTTGGCCTGATACTCCGCAGCGGAATGATTTCTGTCCCTCAGGTTAGACTTTATTAAACGTCCTCATCCGCACCACCCACCTCCTATCACCGCCCTACCCACCCACTCTGCACCTACTCTCGCTCCCAATTCTCCGTATCTGCGCTCCCCAGCTGCGCCTCTCGCTGCCATGGAGTCAATTCTGCGCCAGTCGCGGTCCATGTGCCCGTTTCTCTCCAAGACGTCTCCGGCCACACTCCGCTCGCTCTCCACGACTGCCACCGAGCACCATGTGTCGCCCGGCGCGGGCAGCATGTCCAACCTTCAGGTGCTCGCCAGGCGCTGCCCCATTATGGGCAAGGCACTCGCCGTCCAGAGCGCCCGTATTGGCAACAATGCTCTTGCGGGCGCTTTCGGTGGCGCGCGGGCCTACCACACTCGTGTGAACCGCGCTAGACTGCACACCTCGACACCAAAGGAAGCCCAGGCCGTTGACATCGAGAACCTGCGCCCCAAGCAAGGTACGCTTTTGTCGATAAGATTCCCGGGGAAGATGACGGCTGTGGTCGTACAGGATACGTCACTAACTCGGCTCGCATAGTGCCTTACCCCACCGCCTCGAAGAAGCCCGCAGCGACACCAGCTGCCCATGCCACCGCACCTCCTGCTCCCCCGGGTGCAAAATTCGACTACGATGGCTTTTACCAGAATGAGCTGGACAAAAAGCACAAGGACAAGTCGTACCGATACTTCAATAACATCAATCGACTTGCCAAGGAATTTCCCCGCGCGCACATGGCTTCCCAAGAAGAGAAGGTGACGGTGTGGTGCTCCAATGACTACCTCGGCATGGGACGCAATCCGCACGTCTTGAAGACCATGCACAACACCCTAGACAACTACGGCGCGGGTGCCGGAGGCACTAGGAACATCTCTGGACACAATCAGCATGCTGTGTCTTTGGAGGATACCCTTGCAAAACTACATGCTAAGGAAGCAGCGCTGGTCTTCTCCTCTTGCTACGTTGCTAACGATGCTACACTTGCTACCCTCGGCAGCAAGCTCCCCAACTGTGTCATTCTGTCCGACAGTTTAAACCATGCCTCCATGATCCAGGGCATCCGCCATTCTGGCGCCAAGAAGATGGTGTTTAAGCACAACGATGTAGCCGATCTGGAAGCTAAGCTGGCCTCCATTCCACCAGAGCACCCCAAGATCATCGCCTTTGAGAGTGTGTATAGTATGTGCGGTTCCATTGGACCCATTGAGGAGATTTGTGACCTTGCTGAGAAGTATGGTGCGATCACCTTCCTCGATGAAGTTCATGCTGTCGGCATGTACGGACCACACGGTGCTGGTGTCGCTGAGCATCTCGATTACGAAGCCCACGTAGCAGGCAGGCCGCAAGGCACTATCATGGACCGCATAGATATCATCACTGGAACTCTTGGCAAGGCATATGGCTGCGTTGGTGGCTACATTGCTGGCTCTGCCAAGATGGTCGACGCCATCCGTTCGCTTGCTCCAGGTTTCATTTTCACCACCTCTCTTCCACCTGCGACCATGGCAGGCGCGAAGACCGCGATCGAATACCAGGCTAACTACCAGGGCGACAGGCGCCTCCAACAACTGCACACCCGTGCGGTCAAGGATGCGCTGAACGCAAAGGATATCCCAGTCATCCCGAACCCAAGCCACATTGTGCCTCTATTGGTCGGAAACGCAGAGGTCGCCAAAAAGGCCAGCGACATGCTCCTCGAAGACTGGGGTATCTATGTCCAGGCCATCAACTACCCCACCGTTCCCGTGGGCCAAGAGCGCCTTCGTATCACGCCCACGCCGGGTCACGTCCGCGAATACCGCGACCACCTAGTCGAAGCCGTCGACAGCGTCTGGAACGAGCTGGGCATCAAGCGTACCAGTGAGTGGGCTTCCGAGGGAGGCTTCATCGGTGTCGGTGAGCCTGGCGTCGAGGAGCCGGAGCCTCTTTGGACCGACTCGCAGCTCGAAGTCGACACCGTCCTCAAGGAGATGAAGGCCGGTGGTGATGCTGTCAACGTTCTCGAGGCTATCCTCGAGAAGGAGCATCAGGCTACAGCCCAAGCTGTCAGCGCCGCCGCCTAGAGCGAACACGGTTCTATTTCCGTCTCATTTCAGTAGTTGCTGCTGGGGAAGACCTGTTCGCTCCTTTCTCTCTTGAGGTCTGGTTGGCTTCGGGCCACGATTATCAAATTAATTAAACACTTTTGCTGTGGCATTTTTGTTCGTCTTTTGATCCTTGTGACGTGATGTGATATGATTCATATATGTGATTGGTCCATTCGGTTATGTTCGACTTCGTGATGTACAGCGGCGTACCTTGCACGAACAGCACAAGCGGTGAAGCCGCAGCTGAGCGCTCACGTAGGTCCTCACATGCTAAAACACTAGTGTTTGCCATAACGAATCTGTGGCTTTGAGCGGTGTGCGAGTATCTGTCAGACCTATGGTATTTGTCACGAAGTGGTGGGATCGGCTGTTTCCATGCATGTCCGATGATGAAGTGCGTCATTGCCGTATTCGAACGTCTGCACGGATTGAGGATGCGGTGTTCACATTGAAAGAAAGCATTTTTTGGATTGTTACGAGAGTACAAACCAGTCTTTTATTCAAATCAAGCAGTCTGCGACACCCATTTCCCTACTGTGAACTGGCTATTACACATATTGACTAACTCCCAATCTTCGGCTCCCAGAACGCACCCATCATCAGCGACCCCTTCGGAGGCATCTACAACGCCCGCGACAAAACAAGCAGCCATGAAATGATCGTCAGTCCCATGCGCATCTCTAAATTGAGGATGCTTCATCAGTCGTGTCACTCCGTTCACTAAAGCACCCTTCTTCATGCCGGCTCTACAGTTCCTTAAGAAGACATCTTCAACGCTCTGCCTAAATTCCAGCATTGCTGCCTCCGGCGGTACCGGCATGGCAAAGTTGTCTGAGTACCGTAGCATCTGCCACCAGTGATTTCGGTATAGATTGTGTACTGCGCCCCCTGTTCCAATGATGAGGTAGTTATCCTCTCTCAGTTTCGCAACAATACTGCCCACTCTTGCGTGCAGGTGGGGATCGAACCTCGCATTCATGCTCACAATCGAAGTCGGTGGGCACCCTCCGGGGAACATCCTGATTAAGATCAGGTATGTATCGTGGATCCAATCAAACGTCTCGTTGCTCCGAGCATCAAGACCAGCATCGTTCAGCATGCCGATGATGCGCTTCCCGGTCTTGAGGTCGGGGTTTAGCTTGTAATCGACGTACTTCGATGGATGAACGTAAGCAACTGGGGATTTGGCGGGGTTTGGGTGCATCGCAACATCGATGCGGTTCGTGCCTCGAGCGTCCCAATGCGCGCCCATCATCACGACGCCTTTGACATTGTGGGCAAGGGCTTCGTCACCACATTGTTTCCAGTAGGTCGCCGAAGCTGATTCCTCACCAAGCATCATGGTGGAGCCATGAGAGAAGAAGTGGACGGGTGGATGGGGCATCTCGTTTGTAGTGATTGTCCAGTAAATCGGACCAGTGAAGATAATGGTCACGTGCTCGATTCTCAAGTTTGCTGAACGAGATACTCTTGTCTTTTTATAAAAGACGAAAGCATATAGTATACTCTGAACTAATATGGAGCAATGCTATGCCAGACTTGACTATCGGCATGGTGCTAATGGCATTCTCGGGATGTGGGGGAAGCCAAAGACCGCTAGCCGAGGTCTCAAGCTGCGCATGCTTCCTTTCTCGTCCCTCCACATCACCCCATATTTTCTGCTTTCCCCAGATATTTCTCCACATTCTGCCCCGATACCCTATCCAATCCGGCCGTGCCGGTGCTGACGCGACAAAGAGAGACCATGGAAACCACCCCAAATGCTGCCGCCATGCCCGAAGCGGAAGCGAAGGAACGGCTCTTTCAATGTAGCACGTGTAAGCGATCATTCATTCGTATTGACCACTTGATGCGTCACGTTCGATCACGTAAGAGATGCATAGCTATTCTTGAACTTGAGAACTAAGCTTACAAGGCTAGATACCAAGCAGAGACCTTATGTGTGCCCAACTTGTTCCAAATGCTTTGCGAGAGTGTAAGCAGCACTTCAATGTATTTGCAACGCTCCGTGGCTAAAAAAGAGATAGCGACTTGCTTAAAAGACACGTTGCCAACCATAACTCAGAGACTGGCCGGAAGCGTTCACGTACAGAAGCTACTCACCAGAGTCGAGTTGGTCAAGCATGCGACGAATGCTCTAGAAGCCACCTAAAGTGCGAAGACGAGAAGCCTTGCCGCAGGTGTCGGCAAAAAAACCTTGATTGTCGCCTATCAGCGCCAGAACATGAGGGATATGATGCCGCTCAAGAGCTTGACGCCGCGCGAGACTTACTGGATCTTTCTAACAACTATGAGTCCCGGTCGCCACGCACTTTGGCTGCTGATCCGACCACCTCACTTGATCACTCAGAATCGACAGTGGAGGAAGCAGTTATGGTTGCACCCCAACATATGCCGCCAGCTTGGGGAGGTATGGAGAGTATGGAGCCGAATCTTGGAGGTGCACCGCTGAGTACAACACAAGATTCAGAGCCACTCTCTCTGTTCATACGAAATACCGATATGCCTTTCAGTGAAGGGTCTCCAGGTGATGCTCTTTTACCAGACTTCCTCCGATACATGGCACCTTTAGAGACTTCTCTTTCTGGTTACGCCACACCACGAGGGCCTCTCGAGCAGAGTTTCAACTGGGACCTAGATTTTAGCGGCATTGACTTTGGTCAATTTGACCAGATTCTTACACAAGAGAATCCTCACACTGAAAGTATCTCCCGCGATGTTCACGCAAATGAACAGCACGCCCAGTCTAGACCGCAAGACTCGGCAGCTGCAGACCGGGCAAAAGCATTTGATCGGAGCGTATGGCGTTACATGCCAAGGAGCAAGACCAATCCGGTGATCGCAGGGGAATCAAATCTAGCTTTTCCCGATGGAGAAAGTGAAAGTCAATCGCCTTCGCATATACCTCCTCGTAACGTTACAAGCGAGCGGTTGTCCTATACTGCTAGAGATAGAATTCTCGCCTTGGTTCTAGCAAGCTCTAGTGCAGATAACTCAAAACGTATCGCTGCTGGATTTCCTTCCCTCGAGTTGCTGGATGGCATGATCCAAGTCTTCTTCACTTCCACCATTACCAATTCCGAATTTTACTTCCATCTTCCAACGTTCTCGCCTGCCCAGGTTCATCCATTGCTCCTCGTCTGTATTATCGCTGGAGGCTCCTTTTCAGCCCCAGATGATCTTCTACAGAAGCTGGGTCTTGCTCTCCACGAAGTAGCGCGTGTCGCAATGGCCAAATCCATCGACGAGGACAACAGCTCTATCCGTGATATACAATACCTACAGGTATGTTCAAAAGCAGATTGATATGGCGAATCCTGATCGACTAATACCCAAGTTGGTATTCTAGATGCAGCTTCTGCTATGTGAGGTTGGCATGTGGAGTGGCATAAGCCGCAAAATGGAGATCGCGGAAAGCTTCCTCCAGCCACCAATTACCATGCTCCGCCGTGGAGGTTGGTTTAGCCGTTCTATTTGGAAGAAAATTCATCCAAATCCTGATGACGAAGGCCCGATATTGCAAAAGAAATGGAAGGAGTGGGTCCTTCAGGAATCTTGGCTCCGCCTTGTATACAGGTATTTCGAGTTCGATCGGCAGTCTTCTATGGCCCTGCTCAAGCCGCCGTTGATATCGTATGCCGAGATGAAATTGCCACTGCCCTATTCAGATGCGTTATGGCAAGCACCTTCAGCCACGGCATGGAAAGCTACGTTCTTATCCACCTCGGTGGCAACAGCAAAAAGACCAACACTTTTCGATTGCATGGAGGATCTTGAATATCTCAAGCTGTGTCCTGCAGTCAGCGCAGCTTATTTGTACATGATATGGGGCATGATCTGGGAATTCAGACAGCTCCATGCGCTGACCTTTAAGAAGCAGTTTGCTGACAACTTGCTACTTTCTTCACGACAGCAAGAGTTAACAAAGCTTTGCGAGGACTTTCGAATCAACTGTGATTCCGATCGGAATCATGAACTAGTCATCGTCGAAATGTTGCTCATGCATCTAAATGCACCTTTGGATGACGTACAGACGTTTGCCGGTATTGCGGGTCCTGATGAAGCGCGGCATGTCTATCCCTCGATACGAAGTTGGACATCGACGGCAGGAGCAAGGCAGGCGATAGTGCACGCATCACAGATCCTCAAACTTTCCGACGCATCATCGCAGGGAAATTTACAAAACTTTTACGCAATGGCTGTATACCATGCTGGTCTTGTTTTATGGGTTTATGGTCTGCTCAAACGCACAACGGACGACACAAACCAGGAGTCGAACATCAATACCCAAGTCATTGTTCTTGGTGAGACCGAGGACAGGGATGTCAAAAGATTTGTCAAGCTCAATCGTGGAGAGTTTGCCATACGTGACAACACTACCCAAGAAATTATACACCTCCGGGATGCTGCCCAGGTCATCGGTTCAGTATCGCACTTATTACGACACAACCACGGACCTGTTAGCGGATCTTGCCCACCTCTTGCTGAGAGCCTGGTGCAGTTGATGGAAGTTCTTCGCTCTGCATCGAAGTAATAGCCCATCACACTCACAATCATTCCTTCGGAGGAACGTCCATTGTAACGATCGCTTGTAAAATACAAATTATAAGGCTATTTATCAAGTATAGCAAGCTGTAACTAAGCAAAGTAATGCATATGCAGCGTACTTTTGAATGAGAGATTTGAAGTAGGATAAAGTGAGTTCTTTTGCCAATCTACTCAGTTAAGTTTGAGACCTAACTGTTGCACTCGCTCAGGAGAGTCGAGCAGGTCTAATCACACCCACGCATTCCCCAAATCCAACACCAGCACTCGGATCGCCAGCAATAGCGGTAAAACGCACGGTATCTCCATCTTCTAGGTATCGTAACTCAGACCCATCACTTAGTTTCTTAGGCTCCATTCCATTCAATGTCAGCTCCATCAAGCAAGCTAACTCCGACTCGGCCGATCCCGAAACCGTCCCAGAAGCGACCAAATCCCCCGTATTGAGTGGGCACCCACCAATTGCATTATGTGCAAGCATCTGCCTAAATGTCCAGTACATATGCGCAAATCCAACTTTGCACACTGTCGTTGTCGTGTTCTTCCGCACTATTTCTGCCTCGATAGTAAGATTGTACGAAGTGCTATTTGGATCATCTAGGTAGTGTGCCACAGGCTCCTCGTGAGCAGGCGCAGGTGTCTCAAAAGCCTTTAGAGCTTCCAATGTTACTATCCACGGTGACATTGATGTGGCAAAGTTCTTCCCTTTGAAAGGACCGAGGGGGTCTCTCATCTCGCAGCCTTGGATATCGCGCGAGCTCCAGTCGTTGACAAGGACGATGCCGAAGATATGGTTGTCCATATCTTTTGCGTGGACTTCGGCTTCGGATCCGAGCGGACGACCTACGATTGCTCCAATTTCGAGCTCGTAGTCCAGTGCTTTTGATGCACCGAAGGTAGCCTGGCCGCTTTCTAAGAATTGGCCTACCGGCCGGGTGATGGGTGTACCGGAGGGATAAATGGAGGAACAGCGGCCTGCGTAGCCCATGGGAAAGTTATGGAACGTAACAGGCAATTGAGCCTTGCCAAAGAGTGCTTTTGGTGCGTTCGTTACGTGCTCGCGTGACACAGAAAAATCTGTAAAATCACCCACTTGGACTGGTACTGATAGGGTCACATCTTTGATATCTTCCGAGTATTCTTTGTGAAGACCGCTCTTGTATGCTTCTTGTATGGCTGCTCGAACGTGAATGTGAACATCGTCAAGTAGAGCGGCGAAGGTGTTGAGCGTCTTTTCGGCAAATATAGAAGAGAGAGGTTCTGAGATATCTGTGAAAGGTGCTTCTTTAGAAAGCTCCGCCAAAAATATGACCTCATCACCAATTCGCGTAACGGCTTGAGGAGAGGTTCTTTTGGAAGAGCGTGCGATCCCGTATGGGATGTTATTGATTCCGAAATGCGAAGCGTATCTTTCGACCATATTTGCGTGCAAAGTCCTGCTGCGGAACCTAGAAATTGATATTTTGATTTTGAATTACTCTCGCTGCATAATGATCCACAAAAAGCACACGAAGAGTCAGACACCTCTTCAATCAACTGTGTACACCCGGCCTAGCTTCGGAGACAGCTCTCCACCTCGGGTGCTTGTGGATCCGGGGTAAACACGCAACGGTAAGATCCCGAAAGAGGAAAGGATTTTTCCATATGCCGACTCCTGTTAACGGTCATGTTTTGAATGTGGGCTTGCAATCTACAAATTGCGCCTTCGGCCATTGATTTTCATACGATTCAAAATCCATCTTTCCAGACGAACGACCGCATTATGGCACAAAGAGTCAAGCCTGCTGCACAGGAGAGCCCTCTCCCAAGTCTCAACCGTCACATCACGACTCATGATGAAACGACCGGAAAAGCCATATTCTCCGATGCGCTGCCAGAGCGAAACCCTACACAAATCATCCCCGGCGCCGTCTTTCGCCAGGGCTACGTCACAAAGAAGTTTCCAGCTCAATTGAATGGAGACGAAGATTTGGACGCGTACAAATCATTCCTAGAATCAGCACCAGGGCTCGTAAATCACGGCGGCACCGTCCTTCGTATTGTTGATATGCACCCCGCGTTTACGTCGCCCATGCATCGAACGGTATCATTGGACTACGGCATTATCTTGGAAGGCGAAGTAGACCTTGTACTGGACTCTGGAGAGGTCAGACCGATGAAGCGTGGTGACATAGCGGTTCAGAGGGGCACAATGCATGCATGGAGGAATAATCATCCAACGGAATGGGCGAGAGTAGCTTTCGTGCTGCAGCCTTGTGAGCCAGTTGAAGTGGGTGGTAAGAAGCTGGACGAGGACTACGGCGATATGGAGGGCGTCAAAAAGTCAGAATAGCTGCAAATTTAATTAACTCTTCGTATTGCCGTACGTTACCATTGTCCATGTTCAGTACGGGCGTTTTTGCTCCAAGGTAGAGGCATTCCGTTGTTTCTGCCGCGGCTGAGTGAAAAAGCGGTTAGTGTGCTGATCTCGTGTCTTCCCCCACATCCCGAGCTCAACATCCATCCCCTCGTACTCCAACCGGCGTCGGCAAGACCGCGCTGTGTGATCGCTCCATAGTGGAGCCTAAATTCGCCATGCAGTCACTGTATATACCTCAGACCCTTCACCTGTTGGTCGAAGTCCAGGAACAAAAAGTGCACCACGCTCGTCATGCCTCCCCAAGTCAAAGATGCGCACAAGGTAGACGATACGTCGTATCCGTACGTTTTCGAAGAGAATGCCGTGGTGCCCTTGAAAACGGGCTCAACTGGCATCATTCGCTGCAACATATACCGTCCGAAAGCTGCCGGTGAGAAATTCCCTGTTCTTGTCACCTACGGACCATATGGCAAGGACATTCATTACAAGGACTTCCACGCCAAATCCTTTTCCGAAGTGAATCCCGAACATCATTCGGCACACTCTGCATGGGAAACGCCCGATCCTGGATTCTGGACCAAGCATGGATACGCTATCGTGCGAGCAGACGAACGCGGGCTTGGACAATCGCCTGGCTTCCTTGATACAATGTCCCGTGGTACCAGCGAAGCCTTCTTCGACGTGGTTGAATGGGCTGCCGAGCAGTTGTGGTCATCTGGAAAAGTCGGTCTTCTTGGCATTAGCTATTATGCAGGATCGCAATGGCGTGTTGCTGCGCGTCAACCGAAAGGGCTGGCAGCGATTGTGCCTTGGGAAGGCATGAGTGACTACTACCGCGATCGATGTCGTCATGGAGGTATCTTCTCAAATAAGTTCATCAATTTTTGGTGGAATCGCCAGGTCGTATCCAACCAGTACGGTCTGCCTGGTCGGGCGGCACGCAATTGGGGTCCTGATTGCGTGGACGGAGATGCGTCCGATGAAGAGCGTGAGAAGAACAGGCAGGACCAAAACATCGATAATTTAGAAAACAAGTTCCGAGATGATGAGTACTACGCTAGTAAGGAATACGACATGGGCGACATTCAAGTGCCACTGCTCTCGGTAGCCAATTGGGGTGGTATTCTTTTACATCTTCGTGGCAACGTTGAAGGCTACATGCAGGCAGGATCCGAGTTTAAATATCTTCGCGTTATTACCGGTCGACATGATTTACCGTTCTATTATACAGAAGAGGTGGAGGTGCAAAAAAGCTTCCTGGATGCTTTTCTCAAGGGTGACGACCGTGTCGGATGGAGCGTCAAAGGCAAAATTCCAGCTGTGGACCTTGTTCTGAGGAAAGGGAATGTTGGCTTTGACGATGCACAAGCAGAAAAAGTCTACGAGCGCAGAACAGAGAGCGAGTGGCCGATCGCCCGCACGCAGTATACCAAGTTCTACCTCACGCTGGATCAATCACTGACCCAAGTCCAACCTATTATCACGAACCCACGCAAGCTGTCCTATGAAGCTCTCGGTTCGCTTGAGGACCCCAAACTGCTACAATTTACCACGCCACCGTTCGAGCAAGAGACTGAGATTACCGGGCACATCGTGGCACATCTCAATGTGTCCATGTCACCTCATTCTAGCGGTCCCACGCCCTCAGACATTGACCTCTTCCTAACCCTACGCTATATCTCTCCATCTGGTGAAGAAGTTCATTACACCGGCACAGCAGGCGACCCAATCCCCCTGGCCAAAGGCTGGTTACGCGTCAGCCTGCGTAAAACCAACCCGTCGCATCCACGACATCGAGAATGGCTGCCGCACCGCGACTACTTCAGCACCGATGTGCAGCCCGTCATACCGGGTGAAATCTATCCGGTAGATGTTGAGATCTGGCCGACTAACGTCGTAGTGGAGAAGGGTGGTAAGATCGTTTTTGAGGTAAGCAGCGGCGATACGCAAGGCAGTGGTATCTTCCAACACAACCATCCTGAGGATCGGAGTGAGAAGAAGTTTGCAGGAATGAATCATGTTACCTTCAGCGAGAGGTATGTCAATTGGGTTAGCCTGCCTATCATACCTCTAAGATGAAAGCATTTCGCCGCGCCTATATCGTAGAATTGAAACAAAATATCTTATACCACGACTTCAATTTCTCCTTCTATCTCAATGTCAAATCAAGTCAAGTATAGATCCCTATTGCTGTTGGGGGTGGCTGTTGATGAAGATTTTTGTTATGGTAATGGCTGGGATGGGTATCAAATCCAGCATTGCGTTCAAATATTTCAATGTGATATGATTCGAAGATCTGTTTACATAGAGTTACGATAGATTGTTTCATAATACCGCCCACCTTCTCAGCCCAGCCCGAACACCAAAGAACAAAGAAGCACCCAAACAAGTCAGCAATGGCACCCCATACACACCTAGCCCAAGGAGGATTCCCTGCTCGAAGAAACCGATTGCTATCCACTCAGCCCGCTTCGGCTCCTTGATTTCTTTCGCTGCATCTTCTAGGAGCCTTGCTGCATCCTTCGCAGTAGTATCCGCGAAAGTCTTCATAGAAGGTGGCCTCACAAGCACAGGTGATGCTCTCACAAAGTACTCTTTTCGATACCTATACTCGACATCGATTGCGTGAGAAACTGGTGCAGCCGGTCCCAAAAGAAGTGATGCAGGGATATGATTGACAAATGTTACGTCAGAGCGAATGAACTGAGAGAGGTACTTTGCGTGCGATGGAGCAGCGAAATGATACGCAGCAGATAATCTGTCATCAGAATGATTTGCTATCAGATCAATGGCGTAGTCTAACGATGAAATTGCGGATATTGCTAAAATCGATGCGTTTGACCTTGACGGAAGAGGAACGTGTGTCGTGTGTCTATTCGTGAGCTCGACGATAGCACCCACGGAGCCTTGCGTTATCACGATCGTCTCCCAGTCTTTGTTATCCATAAGTATAGACAAGGCCTCGCTGGTATTGTGATTCTTAGATAATGGAGCTGGGGTTGGTGTTTCCTTCGATACTTTAGAAGAGGTGGTTGCAAGGTAGCGACTTGCATGCCTCAGCACTTGTTCCACGAAGTCCTTTTTAGCGAACTCGTTGACGAGAATAAGATCCGGTGCATAAGGCGAGGTGCCGCCAAAGCTGAAACGAGCGGCTATGAGTGCTTCCGCTGCTGAAGAGAGGTCCGCAGTGCGATCGACGACCGCAATGACTCTTCCAGAGGATGAGACAAGCTGTGAATGTGCAGGTTGGTCTATGCGTGTTCCCTGAAGAACAAATAGCGATTTCGTTGAAGTTTGTTGTGGCGGTAATGTTGTCACGATCTGAAAGACATCCGCTTGCAGCGCTTTCAAAAGGAGTGAGCGGAGCAAAGAGGGCAGGACGGAAGGAGTATTCTCTAGCTAGGCTTTATGTCAGTCCACTTTCTCACTATAAATACTCTCGGATTTACCTTCAGCGCAATACAATTGCCTGCCGCAATCGCCGCGCTTAACGGTCCGATGACACTCAAGAGCGGTGTGTGTCCCAAACTCGGCTCAATGTACACTACGCCCCAAGGCTCTGTTCTGCCTGTTGCGTCTTTCCCCTGAGCAGCTCTGTACTCGTATTCGAGTTCCTCCTTAGGGTCGGTTTTTGCATAATGTTCCTTCACACATCTTAGCGCGGTCGCAACCTCGACAGTGATTTCAGCATCCGTGCAGTTCTGATCTTGTCGAATAGCATCGCGTATTGAATTTAAGTTGTCACGCAGCGTATCATGTAGTGACTTCAACTGTTCGCGTCGGAAAAATGGGTTGTCGCTGCGTGATGTGAGCGCAGTCGCGTGGAGATTTGCAAGAGCGGTAGCTGCCATTGCTGCTAGAGGAAGAAGGATCAAAGATCGAGACTCGTGAACTGCATCAAACAGACTACGAAGGGTTTTCTCTCTAGGATTGTACTGAGACGTGATACATGCCCATTGCATGTACCGCGTCTCGTCTCGGCATATGTGGAGCGGCGTAGGACGGAGGTCCTCCACATCCCGATGCCCCCAATTTCACACGGTGATACGGGACCCCGCAACGCTTCTGGGTCTACCACATCCCGACCAATCTGTTCCACCCTGTCACCTTGTAATGTACGCGTAGACTGTATGTCAATATCGTACTGCTACCACACCTCGACCTGACCATCGTTTGCACCATGTCCGTAACAACAACGTCCAACGCGCAAACATACAATCTCCGCACAGTTCTTGCAGATTACGATCTCCACCACACTCCTGCAACCGATCCTCTCGACTCCACACTTAACGCGCACCCATCGCCAAATTACTTCCTAACTCCAAGCAACCCGGCAAACTGGCCCATAGATGAGAGACGCGTACCGCCGTACCGCCCTATTAATACGGGGTTGGACCATACTCAAAGAAGGGTTTATCAGAATGGAGTTGAGAGAGCGTTCATAACAGTTATGTTTTCTGGAGTGTTTCTTGAAGCGGTAAGTGGAAACTTGCTATGAAAGAGGATTAGGGTAATGCTGAAAGATGGACAGACGGCAAGTAAAGTATGGAGAGCGACTATTGGGCGGCTTTGGGGTATTAGATATAAAATAGGTGGAGAATGGTGAGGGATGCATTACATGAATGGCAGAACTACGTGGCGTAATAGATCGGTGTAACAGTTTTTTATGCTTGCCTGTTAGATGAGATAGTTTAGGCCTTTATTAAGCAGTTTAAAAATACCAGCTTCCAATGAAAAAGCACACAGTGTCGAAATGACTTGTCATGATCCATGCAGACAGTATATTGAACCGGATTAAACTTGAGGCCTCTGAAACGATCTACAGCTCAAACAAGCTTCCTCGCACCTCTTACATCACTACCACCCCGACCTTCTACCAACTTTGCTTCCACTACTTCATAGATAGGGATTTCTGCCAACCTTTGAACAACGTGATGCAGAGTTGGCAACTTTTTCCAGTCCAGTGCATCAAACTTGATCTCTGCGCGCTCTGCTACTAATGTACTCCCAATCTGTCGTTCTACTTTCGCTTCTTCAGAATTCGGAAGAAACCCCACGTATTCAATATCGGCCTGACCTCGCTCTTTGCTGCCATCAGAAGCGGTCGCAGGGATGTATTTGTGGAAGAAAAGACCTTCCTCCTTTATGTTTGATAACGTATCAGAGCTTTGTGCTCCGTTCGATAACGCCTTTGGTTTCAGTTCGGCGAGGGAGATATTTAGAAAGTTGTTACCCATCCATCCAGCTGTCAGCCTCCATGTGTCTGCAACTTTGGCAACATCAAGTGTAGCGAACACTTTCGGCATGCCGAGCTCTTCTCGTCCACTAATAATAGGGTCGGCGAGGTTTTCAAAGAGCACCGGAAGATAAGTACCCCCAACCTTTTTGCCAGTCTCTTGGGTGGTATACTCGATACCATGAATGTACAGGCCAAAATGATTATATCCATGGCCACCAAGCCAGTCGAGATTGTCCAAGGAAGACAGAGAGAACGTGGCATAGCAATTGGTATCGGCCGATGCAAACTTAAACTGAGGAGTAGGGAACAGATTTTGTAAGAGCGTCCGAGAAGTCTTGAACTTAATGCTCATTGTACTGAAAGTTGAATTAGTCCAGTCTCTAACGTAGCCGAAATGATCCTGTCGTGGTCCGGGAAAGGGTCCAAATGCTATAGGCATGCGTCGGTACAAGTTGGACTTTCGGTTCCATTGCCACTCGCGCAGTTTTTGGCTAGTATAGTGCCACTCATCATGACCGAAATTCTCGTCTGTGTAGCGGCTCGTGTCGAGGGGAGGACCATCGCCCAAATCTTTACCTGCGATGCGCGAGTATTCTTGAATCTGAGATGCACGTTTGTAGCGACACTGTTCGTAGAGTTTGAGCCGTTCAGGTATTTCAGACTTTGGTGTACCCAGGGGAAGAACGCATGCTAAGGACGCTGCATCCTCGATGGCCTGAGCTGCACCTTGCCCTTGGTCTGCAGATAATCAGTGTGATATTTTTAGTTATAGAAACCGTTATCACTCACGTGGTGTGAAGGGATGGGCTGCGTCCCCAAGCAGTGCAAGCCGTCCATCCGTCCAAGTTGGTAGCTGATCCATATCCAGCAAGTCCCACACCTTTAGTGTATCTTCGTCAGCCATACTCAAGATTCTCAAAATCGCTGGACCCCAGTTTTTGTACGTTTCCAGCATCTTGTCCAACGTTGCAGAGCTTTGCCAGTCGTCTGCTTTCTGGTCCTTTTGCCCTGACTCAGAAGTCGGATGTATGCAGACAAAGTTCAGAAGCTGATGGTCTCTCGTCGGGTAAATGACTACACGTCGATTTTCCCCCATGAAGATGTTCAGATGTCCTTCCTTCTCCACAAGTGGTTTCGTCAGCGGGTCCTCGAGAGCTCGCGAGCGCGGCATTGTGAATCGAAATGCGCTCTTCCCGGATCCGAATGGTCTTATACTTGTCGAGCCAGGCAACGCATAACGGGATTTGGAGTGGACACCATCTGCACCGATAACAACATCAGCTTCAAGTTGCTCTCCAGACTCTAAAGTGACACAGCCATCTGTACTGACACTGGCCACCCGGCTAGAAGTACGGAGGACTGCCGGTATGCCGAGGCCGTCTTCCGCAGTCGCTACCTTTTTCAACTCCGAATGTAGGTCGACTCGATGAGCTAAAAGCCACTGATGCTGCCACCTCCCGGCGGTTCTCCAGAGCGGAACTTCGAACATCGGCTTGAGATCCGGTAAAGACTGGGAGAGGATCTTGCAAGGGACAGCTCCCAGGTTTTTAGCATTTATCCCCATTCTCAGAAGCAAGCCAGTAGCATTAGGTGCCATGTGTACAGCAGCTCCTAATTCGTTGGCGAATCTGGATTGTTCCAAGAGTGTAACGCGATGGCCCTGTTGTCGAAGAAAGATCGCCGCACTCAGTCCCCCAATCCCCGCTCCGACAATTAGAACATTGAGCGATTCCATTCGATCTTCTGTATGATTGTAGCCATTTGCGAAAGTTTTTGCGCCGTTCATCGTGAAAAATTTCTTGTTAACGTGGGATTTTCCAACTCCGTGGCTGTAGCGGCGGTTTGGATACTGATGCCGGATTTATTGGCGCATTAAGAATATGTCTGGTCGTTGAAAAAAGTGATAGTCGCATCCAAAGCTAGCGTGATTTGTACGTTCGTGTCAAGGAGTAGCTGGTAGCCCGTTACATGTCGGTAATGATCTCCACATTCCGGAGGGATGAATGGCCACTAGCCAAATCAAAACTTTAGGTCATAGAGATAGTTGATGAGCCACGTGAATGGCTATACATAGGCTGTACGGTCAACGAAAGTTTACGTGAATGGTTCTACAATCTTTCCCGGTTCAAGGTATTTGTAAACCGAATCGTCGTAAGCCCATATTTCTACCGAAACGATTCGCGTTCTTAGGCCGGGTTTCATGGGTACAGTATCTGCCGAGCAGACCATAATTCGACACAAGCAATGCACATCTGCGTCTAAGCTCAAGAAGGAAGACTCCGTGCCTTGGTATCACACTCCTTGGGTTCGACGCGGAGATCTGGACTCTCACTCCA
The DNA here is from genome assembly GCA_019828545.1 of Paracamarosporium sp. OC-R06-R3. NCBI lineage: Eukaryota > Fungi > Ascomycota > Dothideomycetes > Pleosporales > Didymosphaeriaceae > Paracamarosporium > Paracamarosporium sp. OC-R06-R3. The sequence goes on along the minus strand of JACVRA010000064.1, from coordinate 131,443 downwards.
CATTCCGATTTCCCCACACGCGACCCCATGGGGTGCATTGCAGTAGGATCGTGAAACAACATAATATCCCTACAAGCCTGTGGATCGCTCGTGTCATCGGATACTCGATTCACATCCGTGGCATACTATGGCGGGTTTTAAACACGCATTGAGTCTATCCAAGATAGAAGTTCAAAACGCGACGCCTCCCGGCACCGTCACCCTCATAGGTAATTTGACCTGCAATTGATACTTAGCCACACTAATCCATATCTACAGAGCATCTCGAATGGACAGCATCGAATCAGATCCATGATGAGGTCCGTCTTGTGCCTCAACCATCAGCCGACCCAGCGGATCCCCTAAACTTCTCGCGATGGCAGAAATACGGGATTCTGTTCAGCATGTGTCTCGTTCCTTTCGTCGCAAACTTTACGAGCGCGTCTATTGCGAGTGCTCTCCCGGTATATGCCGCAACGCCTATCTTTGGGTTCCCGCCAAAACCATTTGCTGACTTGACTCACTTAATTGCCGTGAGTGCCCTAAGCTCTTGGAAGTCCTCCTGGAGTTGATTTGGCTAAATAATTAGGTTAACATTCTCATGCTGGGAGTGTCGAACTTGTTTTGGGTACCGCTATCGTACATCTTTGGGAGGCGACCCGTTATCTTGCTTAGCTTATTGCTTCTGGTGTTCTCTTCGATGTGGGCTGGGCTTTCGACAAGTTTCGATAGCCTACTTGCTGCAAGATTCTTTATGGGCATAGGAGGGGGTCCTGCAGATGCGGTTGCGCCTGATGTCGTTGGCGAGATATTCTTTGTGCATGAGCGCGGCAGAGTCATGGTAAGTCGTGGGCGTTCCCAGCTTGCAACGAAACTCTATGATTGACTCTATAAAGGCGTTCTACACTGTCTTCTTAGCCATGGGCTCCTTTGTCGGCCCCATCGCTGGTGGCTACATTGCCGCACATGACGGTCTCGTCTGGATCCACTGGACGAACGTCGTACTGTCAGCGATCACCTTTGTCGTATGCTTCTTCCTGCAGCCCGAGACTTTATATGAGCGTCCTATCCTCTCAGCATTGGATTCTTCCGAATCTTCCAACAAACCCACAGCAGAGACAAAAGAAGATATCGCCGCCGTGACCACCGCAACGGCATCCGAGCAGTCTTCATATGCTCCATACACCTTCCTTCGCTCCCTCAAGCCCTTCACCTTCCGCGGAGGCATCGGTCGGAAATTCCTCGCTCCATACCTCACCCTCCGCCTCCCAGGCGTTTGGCTAGTTTCCCTCTGGTACGCCGGCCTCGTGGGCGCCATAGTAACCATCAGCACCGTAGGCTCCCAAATCGTAGCATCACCGCCATACTTATGGGGCGAAGATGCCGGCCTCGTTAACTGCGGCGCGCTCGTTGGTGCGGTCCTCGGCTGCCTTTACACTTACTTCGTCGCAGACTTCACCACAAAGCGACTCGCGAAGAAAGATATCCATGGGTACAGCGAGCCCGAATCTCGCATCGTCACTGCTATCCCCGCGTTATTCATTTCCACTGCTGGTACCATCATCTTCGGCGTTGTTGCGCAAAATCCGAGCCCCAAGGGGTGGGTAGGACTGCAGATTGCATTTGGAATGGCGGCATTTGGGTTGATGCAGGCACCGAGTGTGGGTTTCAACTACATTATCGAGAGCTATCCTGCGATTGCGGGGGACTGTTTTGTAGCTGTGACGTGCTCGAGAGCGATCATCGCTTTTGCGTGGACGTTTTTCGTTGGGACTTGGACGCAGGAAGCAGGATATGCGGAGCCGTTTGGGATTTTTGGGATGCTGCTTGGAATCTTCGGACTGTTGACTGTGCCGTACTGGATGTGGGGCAAGAGGTTTAGGATTGCAACTGCGGACTGGGTAGAAAGTCTTCTTTAGGTATCTCAATACCTATATAGAAATGGAGCTAGCCACTAGATTAGCAATTCGATGTTTTAGGCTATACAAATGGTTGGGCAACATGACTTTGACACTCGCCTCTAAAAACGGCTGGAAAGTTGATGGTTGTTCGTGGAAAACCGGCGGGAGAGTCAGCACAATACAGAAGAAACACGAGAAAAAAGGACATAGAGAAAGGCTTTACACATCATGATCCCTAGCCCGGCCCGACAAGGTCTGTACACGTTTGATACGAAGCTCGCAAAGCTGTCCATTGCCAATACTCATGTGACGACTTTGTCTTCTTTACCGAACCAAGGTATATAGCACACTATGCACAATGTTCCTACTCCGACAATACATGCATCTTTACAAGACATCAGACACATATCTTACAGAATTGCCTTCTTCTCCCAAACACTCGCTTTTACGGTCTCAGTTCTATCTCTTTCGGTACCTTGTGCCCTCTCATCGCGTCCCTGAAACCCTTCGTCTTAAGAATCTCATCCACCTTCTCCAGCATAGGGCCTTCTCTCCTCCTCGAGTAATCACCCTGTTCAATATCATACCCAGCCCTTGTTGCAGCTTCCAAACTTTCGTACTCCCAGATGTTAGCCTTCATACCGACTCCGTAGTATTGATGCTTTTGCAGGAACGCTAGCCACGCTTTCACCACATCGGGATGACCATCTTGAATTTGTATAAGTCTTCGCATAGTGATACGTTCAAAGTTTTCTTGCGACTTCTTGAAGATAAAGTTCGCGCGGGGCACAGTCCAGCGCTCTGTTATGCGTGGGAGAGGAATTGGGCCCCGGGCGCAGAGACCCATGTAGTACGCTGCACGAACAGCGAAGTCGGCGAAGAGGAGGAGATTGCGGATGGAGTATGTGCGGAGCTGGAGGTCACAGACGGGGACACCGTAGGTTGGGGCACGGCGGAGTGGGCGGAGATGCACAGCTTGGACGTTGATGGGCGTCCTCAAGGCGTCGAGGGCGGCCTGTGTCTTGGGGTCGAGCGGGTCTTTGTCAGTCGGGAGCTTCAAACCACGTTCCCTATTGATACCTGTCAGCATAATGTAGCTTGAGTCCAAGGTACGATTAAGCGTGGAGGAAAATTCCTAGTCTCATACTTGTGCACAGGTGTCAACACGGCTTGTCGGTGTCACCCAACTTCTGAAAGCCATGCATGTATAAAGCAAATAATCATCGTGACAAAAACACCAAAGAAAAGGCCGAGCACTTACTTCCCTTCCTTCAGCACATCAAGACCCTCCTTCTTGAACATCTCTAACATCGTCAGATCGTCCGGCGAGCTAGCCATCTTCTTCCATTTTTTCTGTGCCTCTGCTTTCGATTTGGGGACCCAGCTTTCGAACTTCTTCTGTGCCTTCCTTTCACTGTTCTTGAGTGCCGTATACTCCGCTGGGTCGATACCCATGTGCTCTAAACGCTGCTCGATGGGTATGTCACCCTTCTCAATCTCGGAGTAGATATCGACATTGCTCTCCTCGCCGGGTGCGCTCCGATACTCGCGGTCATCGTCACGGTTTGCGCGGTCGCTCTTGCATCGGAGAAAACTTTGGGCGGAGGATCTAGGGGGTATTATCTGTGTCTTTGTTAGTGAAAGCACGAGAGTGTCTCAATTGAAAAGTATGTACTTTTATTCTCTTTGCCGGGGCCAAGAACGGCCGTAGAGAACGCGGCGCCGCCATTGCTGATGGATGGATGCTCGTCGCGTGTAGCATCGAGGGTCGAAGCAAAACATCGAAGCTAGGCCGAATTGGTCCACCGCCTGGCAGAACGCGCTTGCCTCGGAGAGCACCGTGCCAAGACATCTTGACTATCACCCCTCCTGCCGCACATGGCTTGGTGAGATTTAGATCGCATAAATTCTCATCTTCTTTCTTCGATTCGTGCTTACGAGAAAGAGGTATCAAGAATGGCAGAAACATTGGACAACCTAGCGGCACCCAACGCCTACGCCCGCGCTTCTGAAACAGCAGGCTATGTACGCTCGAAGCTCCCAGAAGCACTTCAGAAACCGAAATTAGCTATTGTATGCGGTTCAGGACTGGGTGGTCTCGTTGATACCATCGAAGCAGAACCCAAGGTCGAACTCGCATACTCCACCATACCAAATTTTCCACGGAGCACAGGTGAGCTTCAGTTATTGCCATTGAATTTTTTGGTCCAGCTTGTGCTGATGTCGATGATCAAGTCCAAGGTCATGCCGGCAACTTCGTGTTTGGCTTGATAGGCCCAGAAAAAATTCCGGTGGCACTGCTGGTCGGACGAGCACAGTCAGTCACTGTTCCTACCGGGTGGGCGGCTTGACATGTTGATTAACCGACGACAGCTTCTACGAAGGTCACACGATGGATCTTGTTACATTTGCTACGCGTGTGTGCAAGCTTCTTGGAGTGGAGACGATGATAGGTATTCTCAATGAGTCATGCGTGTGAATAAATCTGACGGTTCACAGTCACAAATGCAGCAGGAGGACTGAACGAGAACTACGAGGTTGGAGACATCGTCTGCTTGAATGATGTATGTTTTCTACATAGTTGGGTCTATGTGAGGTTTGTGCTAATCGTATCTAGCATCTTAATCTTGCTGGCCTAGTCGGCATCCACCCGTTACGAGGGCCCAACATCGAGGAGTTCGGCGTCCGATTCCCGCCGTTGAGTGACGCATATGACCTGGATTTACGGCGGCGCACACACAAAGCATGGAAAAAGCTTGGACTCGACCAGCAGAAGAGGAGACTCCACGAGGGTGTTTACGCCTTTGTGGGTGGTCCGAGCTATGAAACGAGAGCGGAGTGCAGGATGCTGCGCATTCTAGGTGCTGACGTCGTGGGTATGTCGACGGTACCAGAGATCATCGTCGCGCGACATGCAGGCATTCGAGTGTTGGCCTTCAGTTTGGTAACGAACAAGGCGGTTCTCGACGCGGGGTCGCGTGGAAACGATGATGCCATACAAGCAATGACCAAAGCAGAGCTTGACGATCATCTGAATAAGGGCAAGGCAAACCATCAGGAGGTTCTTGATGCCGGTCGGGAGGCCGCGAAAGATATGCAGGCTTTGGTGAAGCAGATACTGTCAGACCTGCACGAGGACTGATCAGTCACCCGCTTGGACGACCAAAATGGCGTGTCGCATGTCTTACCATTTGACATGGGGTACACGATTCCCATCTTAGACGTCAAGGGTTGTACATAGACATGGACCGAAAGGGCAGAGTGGATAATCAACACCGTCTCTACCCCGATGGTCAAGGCTTGACGACCTTTCCCTTCCGTCGCTTCTCTTGCAGCGCCTTGTAGAAGGCCTTCTTGCCACTTGTCTTCGACTTGATGATGTTTTCGTACTTGTTCTTGAATTTGCCCGTCTGTTCTTCCTGCGCAAGCACTTCGTCCACAAGAGTCTGGTGGCGGTCCTTCTTGCTAATACGGCCATTGTAGAACTCTGTCGGTCCTTCGATGATGGTGCCAACCTGGCTAAAGGCGGGGACATCAGATTTGGAATCAGACTTCTTGTAGTGTCGCTTGGGGTCTAGGACATTGCGCATCTTGAGCAGTTGCAAGTCGCGACGCAGCTCGGGCGTCAACTCGGTACGTGGCAAGTTGAACCAGTCAGAGCCGGCGGTGGCTTTCTTTTCCTTTACGAAAGTTAGCTCACAATCGGCAAGTAGACGAAATATGAACAGTGGGTTCGAGATGCCTCAGTGTAACTATGATATGAAAAACCTTCAGTTTGTGCAGGTGACGCCAAAACGGTGCCATGATCTGCGTCAGTGTAAAATGGGATAATTATCATCACGGGCAAGTGGGAAATACGCATGATTAGCTTACCTCTTTCTTCTGTTTCTTGAGCTGCACAGGGTCCTCAATCTTCTTGATACTGTTGGCTAGTGCCTGGTCCTTCTTTGGAAGAAGCTTAGATGAATCCAGCTTGGTGATTGCGCCCTGTGTCGTCGAATAGGTATCGGCGATGTGGCCCGGAGCCAGCTTGGGAAGCGTGAACGGGGCATCGGTCGTGGGCTGGGATGCATTTGCGCGCATGCGTTCGGCAGCCTCAGTGAGGAGCTCCCGCACCTGCTCGTCCGTGAGCTCTTCATCGGTGTCGTCGTCCGCCTGGGGTGGATGCGCTGGCAGCAGGGCCATGTCCGCCATGGTTGAAAGTTGGCGGCGGATGCACGACGTCGGAAAAAATTTGGAAGGCGGTTTTGGAGCACGGTGCACGGTTCACCTCGGCAGAATCGCAGCTTACCGCATCAGGAGCACCGCGAGTTGAGCACATCACAACTGTAGGTTGCAAACAACGACGATGCCGTCATTGCAATGTGCGCGTTGACTGACGGCAGACGCTATGCTTCTCGAAGGCGCTCAGATGACGCCGGTGTGCTGGCGGCCGCATCCCGCGCCTGGGCTTGACAACGCATCGCCTCAGGCTGGCCGAGTGCTTGCAAAGGCAGGCTTCGGACCAATCGTGGCAGAGGCGGGCATTGCAGACTGTCTGTCTGTCTGGCGTGTGGCTCGACGGGAACGTGTTGCCCGGATGCATCCGCGCAGCTGGATCGCGATGAGACGGTCGAGTCTGCGTCGACGAGATGTGACGGCACCGGCAGCAGCGCGCAGTGCTGTCACTGCTGGCCGGTTGTCGGCGTGCGACGTGCTGTGAAGACATATAAAGTAAACATGGCAGAGATGACACCCGCACCCTTCACCATCACAGCCTTGGGCCCTCTCGCCAACCAGCAGCCAGCCCACACGCCCCGCGGGCACCGGCCTCGTCTCCAGGAGATCCTGCGCATAGCGCTGGCGTGTCCCTGTCCCAGCGGAGCATTCGCGCGTGTGGTTCGCTGCAGTCTCTCATCCGATTGGCAAGCCCACGATAGCAATCGCACCACGAGTCGCACGCCTGTGTCGCGTCCACCGTTGCCGTCGCCCAGGTAAACACAACAACCCGCAACATGCTCGATGCTCGTCGCACCGTCTGATACTGATGGCAGCTGCAGCGTCCTGTGCGAGCCCGTCTCACGCGGCAGCCCCCGCTTTAACCATTTGCCGGCGCCCTCGACCACCCAACCGCCGACCTGACGCAACCACGACATCCAAGCTACAATCACAAACCTCCACCCCGTCACCATCACCCGCACCCATTGGACCAGGACGCCTTGCACCTGCACCGGCCTGCCGTCCCGAAGCAGTACTTGAAGCTCCAACGTGACACCCCTGCCTTGCGCGCGTCACCTCAGCGCACGCAGCGCCGCCAGCCACCATGGACCCAACAAGTCTCGCCCACAGCCAGCAGAAGCTGCGCCAGCAGGCCACCGCCGCGCCCCGTCGCTATGACGGCCAGAACGGCAATCCGCTCTACGATCCCGGCAATGGCGGCCACTATGGTGCGTTTGTCCTACCTACCCTGCTCGTTTGGCTGGTCTTGGAGCTGTGCGAGACCGCTGAGCTAACATCTTCCCAGGTGCCTCCGCAGCTGTACGTTTGCATCTTGCGCGCGACTTCTGAATCGCAAACGCTGACAGCCGTAGATTGCCGCTCAAGGGCATGCGCCAGATCCGCAGCTATTCACCGGCGCGTGGCAGAACGTAAGAGCGCACCTCCCGCATGGCTCGAAAAACAATGGCTGAACGCGCTGTAGGTTAACCAAGGCCTCAACGGGTCCTATCGCGACATCCTCAACACGTATTGGCAACAGCAGGTCACGAAGCTGGAGACCGACGAACATGACTACAAGCTCCACCAATTGCCATTGGCACGTATCAAAAAGGTGATGAAGGCCGATCCTGAAGTCAAGATGATCTCAGCAGAAGCACCCATTCTCTTCGCCAAGGGCTGCGACATATTCATCACGGAGCTTACGATGCGCGCGTGGATACACGCTGAGGAGAACAAGCGTCGCACGCTTCAAAGATCGGACATTGCGAGCGCGTTGAGCAAGTCAGACATGTTTGACTTCCTGATCGACATTGTGCCGCGAGAGGAAGCGCTTCCACACAAGCGAAGTGGTGGGCAAAGCAGCGCTGCAGTCCAGTCTGCCAACGCGGTACCAGCCGGCGCGCTTGCTCAGCAAGGTGTACATCCTCAGCACCCGATGGCGCCCGATTATGGTATTGGACAACACATGCCTCAGCAGGAGGACTTCCGCCAGCCCGGCATGTATGCAGGACCAGTCCAGGGTGACCCGAACGCATACGGTCAGCAGCAAATGTTCGACCCATCTTATGGCGTGTACAACCCAATGGCACAGCAGCCGGTAAGTAACTCTACCAGTCGTTACATCACCACCCTGCTGACTTTAACAGCAAATGTATCCGGTCCCTCAACGAGGCGCGGACCCAACCGGTGCCGGTGACCCTAACCAGGGCTACCGACCACATGATGCGGAAGGTGATGCTGATGCCGAGGGTGAAAGAGAGGATTTTGGACCATAAATCAGCTCTGCTAATATTCCTAAACAGGCCGGGCGTTGTACTATCCTGATCCGCGAAATATGCTCCCTTTTCCGGAGTGTGTTGCCAAGGCGGACGACGACTAAATGTTGCGCGTAATGTTGAGGACTAAGCGAGGACTGGCATTGGGGAGCACACGGTGGAAATGACAAAGTCTATTACTATTGGATTGGGGTATGGCGTTGTTCTGAGCGTTCTGATCAATCGGCTAGATATCGCCTGTGGAAGTCGGCGTTTGGGTGTGTTCTGAGGCCATGGTTCGGCCGCGGACGTGGCCTGTGGGTGAATGGGCGGCGTACATACAATATCCCGACATAGGTTTTTGTCGACGAATGTGCCAGCGACGTGATGTCAGTTCGTGCCCGGGTGGATCCAGAGCAATACGTGCAAGACGGACCATGTCGCTTCGGGCGTCCATGCGGCAGGTACCCGCTCTCCGAGGGTCCCCGACGTGCTGATGCCCCTCTCCGAGACGCGGCTCGCAGCACGGGGGGACGACCGAGGCATTCCGACGTGCTTCGTTGCCATGGGCACTTGATTGCGGCCTCTGGGCATGTTTCGAAGGCTCCCCGTACATATAAAGAAGCTACCCGCCCAGTGCGACAGTCATGTCCTTTAGTTTTAGTGCAAACGCGCGCGAAACGAGAGCTGTCTTCTACCCCGCCAACCCCACTAGAGGTATTACCACACGCACCAGGCCCAACACCGCGTGAGCCCCTTCCCCTCGTTCGACTGGCCGGACGCTGCTTCCTTTTTCACTGCTGTATCCCACGCACAAACAAAACCCTCTGCTTCCGTCCTGGTGCGCCCTCCCTCCTTCATCCCGCAATTCCTCAACCACTCTTGCTCAATTCCTCCGCTCTAGCTCCCCACTGCACCCCGCACCTCCGCTCCCGTCAACCGCTTCCCTCCACAACACCGCACAGCCATCAAAATGGTCAAGGCAGTCGTCGCAGGCGCATCCGGAGGCATTGGACAAGTTCGCCAGCACCTGCGTCCGCCCGCCCGCCACCTTCGCTAATCGTGGTACAGCCGCTGTCCCTTCTCCTCAAGAACAGCCCGCTCGTTGACGAGCTTGCCCTCTACGATGTCGTCAACACGCCCGGTGTCGCTGCCGATCTATCGCACATTTCATCCAAGGCGGTACGTACACGACTTGCGCTCGGGAGGGAACAAGACTAACATGCACAGGTCGTGACTGGCTACCTGCCCAAGGACGATGGCCTCAAGCAGGCCTTCACCGGCGCTGACATCGTGGTCATCCCTGCCGGCATTCCCCGTGAGTGCATTGTTGGGCAACATCCAAGCAGCTGCTGACACCAATAAGGCAAGCCCGGCATGACCCGTGACGATCTCTTCAAGATCAACGCTGGTATCGTCAAGGGTCTTATCGAAGGCATCGCGCAGTATGCCCCCAAGGCCTACATCCTCGTCATTTCCAACCCAGTAAACTCGACCGTTCCCATCGCTGCTGAGGTCCTCAAGAAGGCTGGTGTTTTCGACCCTAAGAAGCTGTTTGGTGTCACCACCCTCGACGTCGTTCGCGCCGAGACCTTCGTTGCCTCCATCACAGGCGAGAAGGAGCCCCATAAGCTCACCATCCCCGTCATTGGTGGACACTCTGGCGAGACCATTGTTCCTCTCTTCAGCCAGGCCCAGCCGTCCGTGGACATCCCCGGCGACAAGCTCGATGCTCTCGTCAACCGTGAGTAGAATGGTTCGAAGAAAGTACAATGTGCTGACTTGCTAGGCGTGCAATTCGGCGGTGACGAAGTTGTCAAGGCCAAGGACGGTGCAGGCTCTGCCACCCTGTCCATGGCCTACGCTGGCTTCCGGTAGGTATCTCCGTCATCTTTGATATTAGGCTTCTGACATTCCCCAGCTTCGCGGAGAAGGTCCTCAAGGCCGCCAAGGGCGAGAAGGGTATTGTCGAGCCCAGCTATGTCTACCTTCCTGGTGTCCCCGGCGGTGATGCTGTTGCGAAGACTGTCGGTGTTGAGTACTTCTCCGTTCCCATCGAGCTCGGCGTAAGTGAATGCTACTGCAAATCCAGGCCCATGCTGACTGTCAGTAGCCCAGTGGTGTTGAGAACGCTGTCGATGTAGTCAGCAAGGCAAACGACCACGAGAAGAAGCTCCTCGAAGCAGCCTACAAGGGCCTCAAGGACAACATCGCAAAGGGCGTTGACTTTGCCAACAACCCTCCCGCTCCGAAGTGAGTGGCCTAGCACGTGTGGTTTCTCCCTTTGTGTACACGGAAGAATATTCATGCGAGTTGTGGCAGGTAGACTCTAGGAGAGTCTTGATGTGAAATGGCAAATGAATAACGAATAGATGCTGGAATATAAACATCATTGACGCACGGCGATGTGCAGTTTCCATGGGGGTTTAAGCGTCTTGCAAGGTAGCTAAATGCAAATTGCTATCTGCAAACATGAGATTGTTCTTAAATTGCACTGATAATGCACTGATATAAGACCGGACACGCGATGTAAGGTTACATATGGATTTATTGTGCAATGTAGACTGCCAAGCCAGACGTCACGGACCCTGGATGAGGATCATCCGCAACCCAAGCTCCAACACTTTCCACGAAACTGTACCTCATTCCACCCCACCACGCACGGTCTTAGCTTTGGTACCAGAAATTGCCTAAGGACTCGTATGCAGATTTGGATATGCCGTCATAATAATCAGCCAATCACCCACACGAAGCTCGCCTTCCACTGATTATTCCTCATCACGTTTACGCGATCCAACCCTCGAAACACACCACACAACAAGCCAGATTGACATCCCGCTTTTTCTTCAAGTTTTCGCACGCACGCGCACGCATACAGTCATCTAGCCCGCAATGGCGACCTCGAACCCCGCCCCCATGGTTTCGGAAGCAATCGACGGGGACCCCACCGCGACCGAGGTCGCAACCTCGTGCCTAGACTTCCTTCTTATAGAGCTAGTACCTATGGCATACCGGATAACAGCCGACCTCGCTGCAAAAGAACAGGAGTACTTGTCTGGGCCCGGCACATCTGCTGCGAAAGCGTCGCAACACAACGCGGAGAAGAAGGATGCGGATAACGATGCGAGTAGCACAATAGCAGGAGGCGGAGGAACAAGAGGAGGAGGGACAGCTACGGTTGTGGATGAAGAGGAAGCACGAGAAGCCGTCTTCCACAGACTAGAAGCACTAGGGTACAGAGTCGGCTTGGGCATCGTGGAACGGTACGATTACCCTAGATCTGCATGCACATCCCTTCCTTTCCCCAACTTGCGCGCCACTTGCCTACTATATACGCGGCTTTGCTAACAACCGATACAGAGTTTCAAGAACCCACCCCCGACCAACGTCTCCCCTTGCGACCATCAAATTCCTCTGCAAAGACCTCTGGACCCTCCTCTTCCGCAAACAAATCGACAACCTCAAAACAAATCACCGCGGCATCTATGTTCTCACAGACAACACTTTCAAGCCCCTAACCCGCATGTCCTTCGACACAATCAAGCACGCACCCGCTGCCCACGCCACCGCCACAACCACGCTCTCCGATCGCATAAACGCTGCTGGGGAAAAAGGCATAGAATACGGAGATCTAGCAGCATTTGGAGGAGACGCAAATTCGATTAGCAGGGCGCAGCCGTTTTTGTATTTCCCCGCGGGCGTGGTGAGGGGGTGTCTTGCGGGGCTGGGTGTCGAGGCGAGCGTAAGTGCTGAAACGAGTGGGTTGCCGGGGGCAGTGTTCCAGATTCGCACGGTAGGGGCGAAGGCTTAGGAATCTTTCGCGAAGAATTCTGGATGGGAGGGGGGAGTGGTGGAGCGTGGGAAGGGAGGAGTTCTAGATCAAGAGAGGTGGGTGGGGATCGAGAAGGGGAATAGGCTGGCGGGCTGACGGATGAGAGAGAAACGTAGGGAGGACATGGTCGATTACACTTCAGCGATGCATTGGGTGGCGTTTGGCGCTTGTAGTGTATCTCACGAGCGAGACATGGGGCGTACATGTACTTGCGCAAGTACTTAGTCATCGCTACAGGAGCGATGGCATTTTACAACGTGGCTTGCATATATGTACATAGTGCACGCGATCACTGCATGAATCATCATCACATACGAGAACCGAAGCTCCTGAGCACACGCATACAAGTATCGACACACTTCGTATTCATGGCAATCATATCACAACATATCCTCCCCTCAGCCTACTACTATACCACATCCTACCCCATCTTTCCTAAAGCCTTACCCACGCCCTCTATTAAAGAACCCCGGTTTCCTCTTCCAAGGCTCTCTCGGCCGTTCCAGCCGTCTACAAGTAACGTCGGCCTTGACCAGTATAAAGTTCTGATCAAACACATGGCCATTCGCGTTGCCGCATCTTTCGAGCGCAGGCGCCAAACTGAGCTCGACGCGTCGCCGCGCCCTACTCGCGCCGCTTATCACGCTGCCTCCGTACCCGCCCTCGTCCTCGCTCTCCACATCCTCCATCTCCGAGTCGTAGAAGCCGTACCCCCAGAATTGGTTCGGGCGGCCCCCCGTCCACGTAATAAAGCGGTAGTCCGCGCGCTGCCTCTTCATCTTGAGATCGAGCGCCACGGCCGCCGAAACAATCGTGTACAGCTGGTCTTTACCCAAGCGCAAGCTCTGCGTGGACCAGGGCCGCAATCGTCTGCGCAGCCTGGCGCAGAAGCGGCGGATCCACTTGAAGACGGGGGAGGCGTCGAAGGCGGGATTCAGCTTGCCGTCGACCTGGGGCACGAGGAGGTTGACCGTCATGGCGCGCCACCGGTGGTACTCCTCTGCTTGTTCTTCGTTCTTGACGGCTGAGAGGCCCTGTGAGTACGACGATGGGAGCGTGGAGCGCGGGAAGAATATACCTTTGCGCAGCGTGTCGTTGAGGGGCCGGAGCTTGCGGTCGCCCAGCTTGCCCGCCCAGATGTATCCGCAGCCCTTGTTCAGCGTGCTGAAGACGCGCTGCTGTAGCCTTGACCACACGAACGACTGGACGAGGAGCGGTCGGTCATGCGGGTGCTTGAGGTACGCCGCGTAGTTGTCGGTGAGGGAGCCGAAGAGCTCCTTTGCCGGGTGGAGGTGTGGCCGGCGGCGCGACGACGAGGGTGCCCCCGTGAAGTATTCCTCGGCCCAGATGCGGATCTCGTCGCGCAGGACGTGGAGTTCTTCGATGAGGGCTTTCTCGTCTGACTTGTACACGACCGAGGCGCGTGCGGGGATGCCATGGGGTCCCATGGACTTTCTCTGGAGCTCCTTCCTCAATGCATCCCGCTCGCGCGTCACATCGTAGAAGCGCTTGACGAGGTCGTCCTGGCTGCTTCCCGGCCGTACGTCGGGTCTTGAGGGCGACTTTGGCGGTATGAGGGGTGAGCCATTGACCGACAGACGATTGGGGCTGGGCTCTGGCGACTCAGTTTCATCCGAAGAGGTTTCAGCCGCAGTCATGGATATTCGAGGTGTGGTGTGGACGATTTGCGGCACGTAGGCCGTCTTCCGTCTCTTAGGGATGAGCACTTCTTCGTCGGACCACTCCACGTCTGCTTCTGCCACGACAAACGGGTTGTCCAGGGGACTGTGGTCTTGAGGGAGCATGTCGGCAGAGGGACAGGATATCCTGAGGGCGCTCAATGTGCTATCGCGAACGGCTACAAGTGCTCGGTCAGCTGTAGCTGCCATCAACGGTGGATAAGGCAGAACGCACCGGGATCAGGGTCGTTCATGGTCGGGCGTACATGGTGCGCGAGGCTATACACAGGAACAATAAAGCGACGGTGCTAAGAAGGAAGAGGGTAGGGCAGGGCAGGGCAAGGCGAGCGGTCGGGTGAGCTGGCAAGGACAGGTCAGGCCCAGGTGAGGCGTACAATCTTCTGATGCTCGATGTATCCAGCAGAGCAGAAGAGGCCAGTCTGCGGGCGTCGAGCCCCGTCGTCGGATTGGGAGAGCAAGCTGGGACGAAGCATCTTCAATTGGGAACGCGGGGGCGGGCTCATATTGGACAGGGCACGGCACCAAGTGGCATGGGAGCTCTGTCCAACAAGCACTCGTCGAGGTTTGGCGGCGGCTGGGCGCGAACGCTGTGGGCCATTCAGAGCATCGGCGCCGGCCCGTGACGTGACGGCCATGCAGCGGCCCGCACGTTGTTCCGCCATCGAGTGCTGGAATTGGCCCAGCCCCGCGCCTCACGCATGCATCCACACCTTTTCCCGGCCCTCTTCAGCATAATGTCTGCATCAGCGAATGGATTCTTGGGCACCATCATCTACGGCGCCGCGGGACGCAACCAGGGCACGCCCAATGCCTCTCTGCCGCCCCGACCATCACCCCTGCCGCCCCACTCGCGCCAGCCTCGATAAGCCTCGCGAACAACTCCATGCTCCTACTGGCGTCATGTGCTACACCAACACTGACATTGCTCGCTTCGACGACAAGTCACCCCTTTCACGGCCCTTTGAATGCCCCTACCTTCGACCATGCTGCCTGTGAGCCATCTCACACCCTCATGCTGTTCACAGTCAGTCTCGGAACTCGTCTTGTCGCGCAAAACATACTTGATGAATACCGTCTTCGTCTCCACGTAATGCATCAGACCCTGTTTTCCACACTCGCGTCCCAGTCCAGACTCCTTGCTCCCTCCGAACGGCGCCTCAACCGAAAACACCTGCGCGGTATTAATATTCACCATGCCCGCCTCAAGCTGCCTGGCTAGTCGGAGTGCACGGCTCGTAGAACCCGTGAAGATGCATGCTGTTCCCAGTTAGCCATGCTCTCAACAAATGTCGTTATCGCCCGCTTACATGACAAGCCGTAGCTGGTGTCGTTGGCCAACTTGACGGCCTCTTCTTCCGTCTTGAATGTCCGAATCGTAATCACGGGTCCAAAGATTTCTTCACGATATATACGCGCGTCGTCCTTGGGGTTCAGGAAGATTGTTGGTTCAACATAGAATCCTTTGTCTCCATGTCGTGCTCCGCCTGTCACCAGCTCAGCCTCCTTCTTTCCCTCCTCGAGGAAGCCTAGCACACGCTCGAATTGCTTGCCATCCACGAGGGGGCCCAGAAATGTCTTTGGATCTGCAGGATCGCCAGTTTGCTGACCGAGCTGTTCGTACCGCGTCTTTAGCTCCTCGATAAATTTGGGGGCGATCGATTCTTCAACAAACGTTCGTGATGCGGCGATGCAGTTTTGAGTGCTGTTGAAGAGGAAGCCCCGGCTATGGTGCTCAAGAGCATTTTCGAGGTCGGCATCCGCGAAAATGAGGGAGGGAGATTTGCCTCCTAGCTCGAGAACGACACGCTTCAAATTGCTTTCAAACGGTCAACAACTGCGAGATTTGGCATGTCTGGTTGCGTGCATGGCTTACCTCTTCGCTGCTAGTTCCTGCACTTTCTTCCCTGCATTGACCGAACCGGTTAAGGAGATTTTGTTGATGTCCATGTGGCTGGCCAGCGCTGCGCCCACTTTTCCATCACCCGTGAGAATGTTGATGACGCCTGGACTACAATTAGCACATTTCCAGACGAGTCAAGTTCCAGTCACGGCCTACCAGGCGGAAATCCAGCTTCCTTGATGTAGTCACCCAAGGCCAAGATACCAAGCGGGCTCTTCTCGCTTCCTTTGTAAATGAATGTGCACCCAACGGCCATTGCAGCAGCAACTTTGCAACCGAAGAATATAGGAGAACCGTTCCAGGCACCAATTCCGGCACAGACACCGATGGGATCGTATTGGACAATCTAGATGCCAGTCAGTGATGCTCTATTCATCTGGGCAGGCTTCAAGTACCTTGTAGCTTCCATCTCTTTCAGGGAAAGCTTCACCCGCAAGTTTATCCGTCCAGCCCGCACTGTGAGGGGAGAAGTCTTAGCATCTGATGGCGAGGAGTTGAGGGGATACAACGAGAACAGGACGTACTAATATCGAAAGGAATCAATCAGGAAAGTATATACAAATTTCGTCACCGCAAGTGGCTGACCTGAAAACGTTATGCTGTCAGCACTTCGAGCTCCGCAAATGGTTACAATTACTGCAGCTGAAAAGCTGTTGAGCCCCATCGATGCAGTTTACTCACCCATGCAGCGCCCCTCCCAAGGTGCGAGGTCATCGAGGTGCTTTTCGACCAGGTCGGCGAAACGGACCATAACCTGCGCGAGTGACAATGTCAGCACGTATGTTTATAAATAAGCTGAGATGAAGGTAGCCAAGATCTTGTGGCTTGCAGTGTGGCTAAATGGACATGAGGGGCAATTCTACTTACATCGCTCCTTTGCCGC
Organism: Paracamarosporium sp. OC-R06-R3; assembly: GCA_019828545.1. Classification (NCBI taxonomy): domain Eukaryota; kingdom Fungi; phylum Ascomycota; class Dothideomycetes; order Pleosporales; family Didymosphaeriaceae; genus Paracamarosporium; species Paracamarosporium sp. OC-R06-R3. The sequence goes on along the minus strand of JACVRA010000064.1, from coordinate 114,796 downwards.
GGAGTCCATGTTGACCACTCGCCTTTGAATGCGGCCCTCGCGGCAGCGACAGCAGCGTCGACATCGGCTTGAGAGGCGCATTGGATGTCAGACGCCACTAGACTTTCGTCGTGCGGGGAGTAGATAGTGAGGCGCTCTGTCGATTGGGCGTCGACGTACTATGAGGTTGCAGATTAGTAAGATTGTGGTCTGAGGAACGAGGAAGGAGCTGAGGTGGAAGGGCAAAGGTTTTGGAGGTAGGAACCGATAACGAAGGAACGTCGGCACCAAGGACTAAAGTGCAAATGCCATAGTAGGCATGGGCTGCTCCATCGCGGCATTTGAAACTTACTTCATTGTTGATGAAGAGTTGGGTGTGAAGTTTGGGGGCCATTATTGCTGTCAGGTGAACGGACTCAGTATGAACAGACGTGTACGCCTACTATGGAAATCACTGAGCTTAAATATTGCGAGAAATCCTATTATTGTACTATCGTACCCGCCGAGGGAAGTACACTGTACTCGGAGCCTGTGGCATTGCTCCTTGGCTCAAACCCTCCAACAACATTGTACAGTGCATGCAGCCAATCAAGACTACGATTGAACGACCCCAACCAGTAACGAACCTCGATGGCGTTCGCCTAGGCTCTAGTCTCCACCTACACTACTATACATCCCGCGCCATTCACGCCTTTAGTTTGGCCGTATGCACAAAGTGCTTACGATCAGGCAAGCGTGCAGTTGCGCGCTAAACGGAATTCCGCCGCTTGTAGCAACGCTATCTCGCTCCTACGAATGTTTGATACTTTGTTGCTTCATCTTATCGTTCAAAAGAAGTAATTCATTAAAGAAGATTGGAAATCATAAAGAGCATGAGCATGAGTTTGCGAGGCGTTTAGTTGCGGAGGTTCCACGCGGAAGTCCCGCGGAAGTGCGGCGGATCAAAGTGCAGCATGGAGGCTGATGTAGGTGTAATAAAAAGGTGATCTGCAGTTTTCTTGATTGAAATCTGGAGAGACGACCAATCGTGATGGTTGACTGAAGTGGATTGGTACGGTAGATGCCATCTTGGTAACACCTTTGAAGGTAATAGTGTGCGACCTGTGTCGTACACTAGATGTTATTCTACAAATCTAAAGATGGAACTGTGCATACGATATACGGTTTGTGGTTACTAACGCCGGATGTTGTAGCAATAAAAGGCTGATAAGCTTGAAGTGAGGATGTCCGGCTTGTGTTGAAACGTATGTCGGTCACAGAACGTCTGGAACTTATACATGCTTCGAGCTTGCCATATCCTTGAACTGTAAGCTAATAATCACGGAATTTTGCGTTTTATGATGAATATTCTAGTCGTTTAGAAGAAACTAGTCCAAGAGGCATCGAATTGGAAACCTGTAGTGCATACCACATGGATGACGGTGCGATGCGTATTTTGGGCGAACCATTCGTTCATGTGTGCTCATTATTGTTCTGGAAGGTGATGAGCATGATTTTGCTTGTTGGGAAATACCTTCTTAATGTTATCACACGAGGTTTTCTTGATAAAATTCGCCTGAAAGTGGGCCGCTAACGTGGAGTTCTGTTATGCCTTGTCGAACAGGTCCCTGAGATCAAGCCAGAGTTGTTGGCTGTAGGTTTACAACGGATGTTTCACGCACTCCAACATTTCGCGCTGTCACGTGCCAGTAACCATGCATCACATGGTTGATATCGAAGATCGTCGCTTACAAGATGGGATTGCGGTAGGGTCGGCTGCTTTGTCATTGCATGCCGAGGTACGTGGTCTGCAAATCTGCCAATCGCACGCTCCCACTCAAAGAAAGAAAACAACCCATGACGAAAACTCCATCACTGAAGCTGCGTGCACTTGGAATTTCCCTCGACGAGGCAGAGCCGCAGACGTGGGAGCAGCGTGTGTCACCGAAGCAGTAAGCGTGCGGCGATCGATCGTCTGCTCTAGCCTAGAACGGCAAAGAGGAGCAACGCGGAAACAGTGCGATCCTCCTTGTAAGCCGAAGCCTTCCAGTCATTCAAGCATCTTGTCTCACTCACCTCGGCGGGATTAGTTCGACGAGTCGTACGAACATGACAGATTCATCGCGACCAGGCTCAACACCACATTCCCCGGGTGCCGCGCCAAAGCCTTCCGGCGGTCGTCAGCGCATAATTTCATCCTGTCTCACATGTAGAAGAAGGAAAGTCAAGTGCGATCACGTCCACCCAGTGTGTGGAGCATGTACCCGCGGTAACCATGTGTGCCTCTACGCCTCAGACCAGATGCTCGGCTCAGGCGTGGGCTCAGGCGGAAGTCGCATATCGAAACCGGCCCTTGCCGGCAACAGCAAATTGTCAAGAAACGGCGATGTGCAGGCACGATTAGACCGGCTCGAGTTGCTTTTGGAAAAGGCCGTATCGGGACATCCCCAACAGCAGCAGCAGCAACAACAGCTGCCACGATACATTCGTCACGAAGAAGAGCATGGACACGATTCGGAACTTTCACCATCAACGACTAGCCAGACATCACAGGGAGCTGGTATGTCTTCAGATAACAATGATGGCACGCTCCTCCTTGACGGCGGTCAAAGTAAATTCGTGTCATCACTACATTATGCTCTCCTGGCTGATGAGGTAGGCATCACTGGTTGTGCTTCGAAGTCGTTCTGATTGTGCAACCAGATCCAAGATATAAAAGCGCTCTTAGGCGATAAAACGGATGAAAATCAAGATGGTCCGACGCAGAACAATCTCATCCATCTCATTAGTCTGGGTCGAGCGAAACTTGGCGTATCACTAGAGATGCTGATGCCGGAAACTCAGGAACAGCGCGAGGCACTTCTCGATATATATTTCACCAATGTCGATCCTGTAGTTAGAGCCACCCATAGGCCGACCTTGATCCGGAAGCTCCCGACCTATGCCAACGATGTACATCCCCTTGCGTTTGCTATATTCTATTCAGCAATCAATTCATTACCACCTGCAGTGGTCGAGAGCAGATTTGGAGAATCAAGAGAAGATCTTATGGCGAAGTATGAGCTAGGTGTCGAGATTGGCCTCGCCCGAGGGAATTACCTCACTAGCCCAAGTCTAGAGTTGTTTCAAGCTTTCATAATATGGCTGACATGTATCACTAGGGAAGAAGATATAGGTACGCCAAGCCTTTGAGTATGCGCGCCGGTCTAACAAAGTATAGGCAAAGCATGGGCTCTCCTCGGTGTCGCCATACGGATAGCTCTAAATCAAGGATTACATCGGGATCCATCTCTCTTCCCTCCTGGCACATTCGATGTAGTCACAGTCGAACTCCGACGGAGAGCCTGGCATCAAATTTGCTCTCTCGAGTTCAGAGCTGCTGAAGCTAAAGGGCAGGAGCCAAGCATAGCCGAAGATGACTATACCACACTACTACCTCGAAACATAGAGGACGAAGAGTTGGTCGAAGGGGAGAGTCCGGGAGCGACCCCTTACAACGAGGAGCGATGGACGTCCATGACCTATCAGCTGATCCGCTTCGTTGGCTCGCGAGCATCAAGACGGATTATTAAAAGTACTTATCGACTAGAACGTCGCATGCTGGAATCTGGCTTGCATGGCACATCTGGGCCTGATCCGGCGATGGAATTACAGTCCATCTACCAGCAGATCCAGAAGATGGTGGAGGAGATGCATGAAGATAACTACAGGAAATTTCTGCGGTTCGCTAGTCGTGATGTCCCGATACAGCGACTAAGTCTCGGCCTGGCAACCTTGCTAGAGTGGAGATGCTACGTGCTCTTCTGGCTTCGAATGCCGCGAGCTTTTCGTGACGTAGTCTTTTCGATCGACGTTCGGAGGTCGTGAGTTTCACAAAATCTACAAATGCAGAGCTTTGACTAAATAGCTAACGCTTATTTACAGAATCTTCGAGAAATCTGTTAACATGATTGAGACCTTGAATGGTGCGACGGCAGATGTAGACGCTGCCCGCTTTCAGTGGCATATAGGTACGATTTCCTCTATACATCTCTCTGATGTAGTTGACACATTTAGGAGGCCACGCTGCTTTCCAAGCGATTATGCACGTCCTCTCCGAACTCCGCAACCCTCTCTTTGATGCGCCGGATCGACACCGTGCCATTCGAGCGCTTCAACTCTCCAGGCTACTCAAAGAACAGAACAATACCCGACCATGGCAAGCAGTCAAAAGCATGATTGATAGGCTTATCGGCGAGGAGGGAAGTACACGTTCCAGCCAGTCCGAAGCATCACCGCTCCCGTACAGCAATGCACCGCAGGCGCCGACCTCTGTTCCACTAAATGGATTAGCAATGTATGCTCAACCGATGACTACATATGCTAAGCAGGAATCGCCTCAGCCGATGATACCGCCAACTATTGAGCCGCAGTCCCAAGTACTGCAGCCACTGCAGACGGCCGAACAGGCCCAGTTTCATTGGAATGATATCAATTTTGACAACATCATCGGCAACACGCAAACCGGTGGGGAACTGCCCGAGTTCGACTTCGTAAGTGTATGCTCTAAAGCGTAGACGTAGCTCACACCGTTTAGGGCTTTTGGGGTGATCCAATCAATTTCGGGAGCGAGCCAATAAACTACCCAATTGATGGAGGGTATGCGGCGACATGGACAAATTGAAACCTCTACGCGTGTGACTCGAGCTTTTATTGCTCCTGTCGATCAGACATCATAGCGGTGAGCGTATGCGTCGTGAGCCTTGACTTCTCTAGATCAAAGCACTCCCCCGAGGTGCTGCTACAGCGTGTATCCTTCGCTCCGATCGTGGCGACATATCGAGTAATATCAAGTCGACTCCTCGTGTTGGAATCCTCAACTTGGAAAGGACATCAGGCTTCCTTCGGAATTGTTCCGCCAACGTCGTATAAGATACGCCCCTGGCGAGGATTGCTGCATCGGGGTTCGGAATTTGAAGCAAAGCGAATCGGACTTACACCCTGGTCATCGACAACGACCGTCTTTCGCTTAAGTGCTCCCAACAGCTTAGGGCATTCGAACAGCACTGTCTAGTCATCGTTCTTCAGTCTTCGTATTTGAGAAGTGATGATCTTGGAGCTGTACTACTATGCGCAAGGGCGGCATCCAAAGCGTGTATACCGAAGTAGATTAGGGCTGATTCTTGCGATGCATCATATGTACTTGCGTACTTAGTGTGCAAGTGTATATCAGGACAATGCCATCATCAACATGCCGATGGTTACAATCGTATGCTTTTCGTTTGTCTATACCGTTTCTACAACATGCAGCAGTCGACTCAGATTTCCGACGGCATCGTAGGGCAAGACCTTGAGAAGAACGCATCCGTCGAGCAGACGAACGATCAAACCGTCATCGACACTGCCAGTCTTGCCATCAAGCTCGAACCCCACGAAATCCCAACACAATGGCCCTCGACCAAAAAGTGGTCAGCGACCCTGGTAATTGTTCTCTTGACCGCGAATATTACCTTCGCCTCCAGCATCCACACCGCCGCCATCAACGCAGTATCCAAATCTTTCGGCGTCTCTCAAACGGTCGCAACGCTGCCGGTCACCACATTTTTGCTTGGCTTTGCCACAGGACCCCTGCTCTTTGCTCCATTATCAGAGGTTCTGGGAAGGACACTGATCTTCCGCATCGTGGTCGGGCTGTTCTGTTGTTGCAACCTAGGATGTGCGCTTGCGCCCAACATAGAAACGCTATTGATCCTACGATTTCTGTGTGGCTTTTTCGGTGCGCCTTCAGTCACGAACAGTGGCGGTAGTCTGGCAGACATGTGGCTACAGAGTCAAAGATCGGTCCCATTCGCGCTATTTTCGACGGGGAGTTCACTAGGGCCGGTTGTTGCTCCTGTGGTGGGCGGGTTCGTGGCGGAAAACCTCAGCTGGAGGTGGCATTATTGGATCGTCACTATTGTCTCTAGCGCGGTATATATCACCATGCTTTTTCTTCTCCCAGAAACATATGCCACGGTTCTTCTCCGATGGAAAAAGGAGAAAGCTGGCATCAAACCAGCTCGCCTGTCTTTCAAGGAACGCTACGCAAAGGATCTGACGCGCCCCTGGATCATGCTCTTTACAGAACCTATTCTATTCACGCTAGGTCTCTACTCTGCGTTCATTTGGGGCATCCTGTATCTAGATTTTACCGCTTACCCCGTGGTCTTCCAGCAAGGCCGACACTGGAGTCAGGGCAGGTCTGGATTGTCTTTTATTGGCATCGGCATTGGTATGGCTATTGCTACGACAAGCTCGCCATGGATCAATGATCTGCACGGCGCAGTCGTGAAGAAGATAGGGCCAAAGCCCGAGGCACGGCTCCCGCACCTCATCGTCATCGCGTGGTTCATACCGATCGCGCTCTTTTGGTTCGGCTGGACAGCACTTCCGCCGACCCACCCGCTTGTCCCTATTGCTGCGGGTGTGCCCTTCGGCATAGGTTTTGTCACTTTGTTCTTGGGCACGAACGCGTATCTGAGCGATTGCTATGGAAGATTCTCTGCGAGTGCTTGGGCGGCTAACGCTGTCCTGAGGTCATTGTTCAGCGCGGGGTTTCCACTGTTCGCCAGGCAGATGTATGTGCGAATGGGCACACCATGGGCGAGTAGTACATTGGGTTTCATTGCGGTGGGGATGACGCCCGTGCCATGGGTGCTCTGGAAGTGGGGAGGTTGGCTAAGGGAGAGGAGCCGATTCCATTTGTGGACCGTGGAGTTGGAGACGGAGGAAGGGAGGTAATGGGGGTGAGGCCATCGACTGATCTCGTGTTTTGACTATAGGGCCGAACGACTTGCTCGATCCGATGCAGGGGCCAATAGTCTCTTTATTCATGGTTTCAGCCTCGATCTTTGCCAATACACCAACGAGCGCATGGCGGCAGCTAACATTTCGTCCTTTTCTGTTTTCGAACCTCGAACTTTGTCATGTGAATCAGATGTCTCACCCGAAAAGTTTTCATCAGTTTGATGAGCGCATGCATATGTTCGTGCGCGCGTATCACTCAACGCGGTGCCGCCCTCAAAGACCCACTATCACGGCACTGAGTACATGCTCTATTACACCGAGAAAAGCTCACCGCATGTCTGCGACTTATACTTCTGTGGGCCAATTGAAAATCTGCTTAGACAGTGTAACCATCGGGATGCGTGATCATGAACGTTCGAGCCTCAAAAGCCTGCAAGTCCCGGGTGTGGCACAGCGTCGCGGAGCGCTTCTCGCCCCTATCGTGAATTGGAATCCGTCAATCATCGACGCTTATATCCCGGTGCAATTCATGCTCATTACGATTAGTGGCGGCGGCAAGGCCTACAGATCAGGCAAGCTCATGTCCGTTCCTGCACTATACCCACTTTCGGCTAATCATACGTCTGACACGTTCTAGATTTTACTTACTCTGGACAAGTATCACACATTAAAAATCGATCTTCGCTCCTTGTCACCTCGCTGATGCTCACCCAAACAAAATTATGTTACTCGGGCCCGTTAGTCTTTAGCATTTTCCCTCCTTGTTGTCTAGGTCAGCACGTGGGCTCCATGCAGAACGATCGTAATTACATGCGGCATGGTCAGCAATAGAACAGGGCTCCGGCTGTCCACGCCTTAGAGGCGTCCGAACGGACATCCGATTTGGCCGCCGATATATCTATGTATAGGGCGCTTTCTCTTCTCCGCCTGTGTCTATCCATCGAGTGATTGTACTCCCTCTAGGATGCGTCACTGCACCCATTCATCTTAGTCTTTCGTTAAGGCAACTCGCCCACCCTTGGCAGTACAGCTGCTGTCTCAGCTATTCGGTCGTTACAATGTTTTACTACACTTCTATCCGTAATGCGTTTTACTTAATCATCCAACTTTGTCTCCTCGCCAACGTTTTGGCAAGCCCACGTTATCGCCAACAGATTCCTCGCCATAGCGTCGACAGCCTCGAGGAGTTTACACAATGGGACCAGAAGCACTTTTCGGCTCGCGCAACCGGGCAGTGGCTGAGAATAATGCCGCTCGGCGCCTCTATCACTGACGGCCAGCGCGGCGACGGCAAGACGACCAACGATGTGTCACATAACGGGTACCGAAAGCCACTTAGAGATCAGCTGAGGTCGCGTGGCTACAATGTTAACATGATCGGGTGCCAATCGACTGGACAGATGAGAGACAAGCAACACGAAGGTCACCGCGGTTTTCTCATATCTGACGTCCAGAAGAAGGTCGCTTGCGCCATTGACCAAAAACCTAATCTCGTCTTGATTAATGCAGGCACCAACGATGCACTGCGCGCCAACGAGCTTGGAGGTGCCTCATTTGCACAAGGAGCTCAGGGCCGCATGAAAACAATAATCGATGGTATCTTTTCACAAGTCAAGGACGTAACAGTCATCCTATCGACATTGCTCCCAAATGGCAATACTCAAGCGAACGGCTACGTGAATACCATCAACGCAGACTTGCGCAAGCTCGTCACTTCGTATCAGTCTGCAGGCAAGAAGGTTCAGCTCGCCGATATGAACACTGGTTTCATCCTAGCGTCAGAACTACCGGACGGTACGCATCCGTCCGATCAAGGTTACAAGAAAATGGCTGCAGTCTGGGACAAAGCTATCTTAGCCGCAGCCAATAAAAACTGGATCAAGGATCCCATCCCCAACGACAAAGTGGACGATACCGTCGTGGATTGCGATACCACACCGGGCAGTTTCAGCGCAGCCACCATTACACAACATGGCAGTGGATGGGATGACGGCACCTACGCTCATTCTTCATCTTCTATGGGTGTTGTGGCGAGCGACTCATTGCACGAGAATAGCAATTCCGCGACTACGGGACAATGGGTTAAGAACTACCATTTCGCACAGCTTATCAATGGTGGTGGTGATCGCGGTCAGGAGACCGATGAACTCATTCGCATTCTTGACTCCATCCAACCAGTTGCTGATTTTGGCCTTCCGGCCTTTTCTTTCAAGCAGAACAATGGAGGAAAGTTCAGCTCTCAGTGGACGACCATCGATGTGAAAATGCAATGCAACAACCGTGGCGCGCATTGGGGAGATGTTAACAACGATGGGTTGGATGACCTGATCTGTATTGGTCCGGTAAGACTTTCGCATCGTGGCTCACGGTTAGGAAGACACGACTGACATCGAGATAGGAGGGCAGCATGTATGTGTCGATCAACAAAGGTGGCAACCCTCCGACTTTCGAATATCTTAACAAGGTCAAAGACGCAGAGGCTACCCAAGCATTTGTGCGGCTTGGCGACATCGATGGCGACGGTCGACTTGACTACTGTGTCATCAGAGGTACAGGTTCCTTGTACTGCTGGCGTAATGGCGGTACAGGTGACAAGCCGGTCTGGGAACCAATGGTTGGGGGCGTCGCATTCGATTCGTCAAGCGTGGGAGACGTTGCAGGTATTCGTCTGGTTGATATCAACGGCGACTTTAGGTCCGACTTGATCCACATTTCTCCCGTCGGCAAAACCAGGATTTTCATTAATCAACGTGGAACAAAGGAGGACGGTCCGGGCTTGAAACCTCATTGGGTAGAGGCTTCTCAAGCCCATGCCGGAGGTTTCTCCGGTATGACTGTGGATAACTTCAAGTTCGGCAGGATCTACGGATCTGGCAGAGCAGATTATATTGCCGTCAAGGAATCCACCGCGAAAGATAATTTGGGATGGAAACACACGTACGACTTCGAGGTCTACAAGAATACTGGATCCGGTGGTAGGAAAGTGAAGGGCGTAAGTTATAGTTTTGACTTGCTTGGTAGCCATTGCTAATTACATACAGGATGGTGTTTACTACTGTGATATGTTCGGTAGAGGACACGACGACTACCTCTGGGTCTATGAGGCTGGTAACGTTCACTTATTCGAAAACACCGGTTCGGTTGGCAACTGGAAAGTGCACAATGAGATTTTCAACATCGGTCGCGATCGAAAGGGCGTTCATTTCGGAGACTGGAACGGTGACGGTCTCTGTGATATCCTGGCCGTTGACAAGCACACTGGTGCAGTCGACTGGTGGCAGAATACCTGGGAGAAAGGCAAAGCCTCTCCGACATTCACCTACCGAGGCCAAGCAATTGCAGGCAACTGCAACCAAGGCTGGGGAGTCTCGCGATACGATCTTGGAGTACGATTCGCTGATATCGACGGTGACGGACGTGTGGATTACCTCTGCATGGATCTGACTGGCACAACATCCGCTATTCTCAATCAAGTGAAGGGTTTCTTGAACGTTGGGCAAATCAAATATACCATTGGCAAAGACCGCGCAGAACACCGATTCGCTGATGTCAACAACGACGGAAAAGCCGACTTCCTAGCTGTGGACAAGTTCACTGGTCATGTGAGCGTTTACACCAACGAGGGACAAAAGAAGAACATGGCTCTCGCTGGTACTGGGGACAGCTCCTTCAATTGGGTCGAGAATAAGGGCATGTGGATGGAAGGTGTGGATCGCGGTGCAAATATGTTCTTCGCTAGGATGGTGAGTATTTTCTGATGTGTCGTAAGGATGAATGTCTGCTAACGACTCGCTCAGAGCAATTCCACACGCCGCATTGACTTTGTGCGAAACCTGCCTGCAACCGATATCGCATACACGTACTTCAACCGGCCTTGCAAGGGAGGCGGAGACGATGAAACTTCAGATTTACCTCTACCCACAGCTCCTGGGAAGAAACTAGCATAATTCGGGACACACCCGACCAGCTTGCATATAGTCATTCTCTACACGCCGCGTACGATTCACTCTATTTAGTGAATACTTGCCACACGCTGCAACGACGCGGAGCGAGCGAATAACAGCATTCAAGATTAAAGAGGTTGAAGAGCATTCTGTTTTCACGTTTTTTGTACGTGATCGTGTTCAACAACCTCACCCAAGCACTTACGTACCCCTACGAATAACCATAGGCAACTCCAAATGGTCAGCCATGTATGTGCTTTATTTGAATTGGGGTTTATTTGTGTAGTATGTTGAATGGTCATGTATATATGCCTGCGGCCTATACAATGGCTGTTGCTGGATGCACTTGGCACTACGAGCCGAAGTTGATTATGACACATCACACGGTGGTGTAAGGGGTGAGCAAAATGCGGAACGTTTTGCCAGACTAGACCTGGATAGTGTGAGAAAGAAGACTCCAGTTTCCAAACCAATAGTCACTTTATACTTCAGTAGTTATACGTTTTTATTCACTTACTACACGTACATACACGCTCACCAGACCAAGCCCCGGTCATCCCTTCAACATTTGACAGAAGTGGCCTCGCAGAACCGATTCGATGGGGCCATTAAATAAGCCTTGTACAGTCTTAGAATTCCTCATGCTGCTCTACTGGCAATGACCGCGACGGTGAATAAGCTCAGAGCACCGAGTGCACGGCATGATACATGAACCTGGAATTCCATTCTCAGCCTTTCATTTGTTGGCAGCATAGCATATAAACCCTCTTGACATCCAGCGATCAACAACTTAAGAAACTCAGAGTACCACTGAGACAGTGTATGCTGAAACAAAATACCCGTGTCGTCATGAGATTATGACGGCATGAGAATTGGAGAATTCTCAGAAATATGCCCTATATGTCCCAGGGCGTTGGCTCTTGAACGGTGACTTTTGTAGACTCGATTCTGCCCTAATCACTGCTTGAGTCTCTGCTATCGGCCCAAAGAGGGTGGTCTGGGGCATATATTTCACCTTCCCTATGTATCAGTCAGTATGTGAGATCCACGCTAGGGTATCATACTAACTCACGATGTAACCATGTGCGCGCTGATTCCAGACGAAGATCGCAAAGCCCACATCAAAGGAAGCCACAGATCAGATAATCCATGTAAGACCGGATCATCCTGATAACTGGGTTCGGTCTTGATAATCTTGTTCATTTGAAGCATCGTCTCTCGTAAAGACTCTGGTTCTGGTGGATCGGGAGGATTCTGATGCTTTCGCCACCGCTCGGGATCCAATAGATTGACTCGCTCACGTATATCTCGAAGCACGATTGGATTGTAGTCTGGGAATGGCCCAAATCGGAAATCTGTTCAGCTGGGTCAGCAGCAATTCGAAGAACAACCAAAACAGAGAACTGTGCGAGATAAAAATGTCATACGCGAGAGATATAGTCACATCGTGACCAGACACAGCAACTTGAGAACAACGAACCCAACATTACCCAACATAAGGGATCACAAGATGTTCAAGCTCTTCTCCTGTTACAGCAGGGCAACATGGTCATGGCCTCCTTGCTATCAACAACCAAAATACTTACCTGTAACAATACAATCGGGCTTGTGTTCCTTTGTCTCTTCGCAGATCATACATGGTACATTCTCACTTAAGGGGATCAGGATTGTGCTGAATTCGTCCTTATGGTCGTAGCGCTGCCCAGTCTCGAGTTTTTCGGTTATGACGCCCAGTAATGTCAATTGAGGTTGTTCCGTCTTCTCACAAATCCATACGTGAGATTTCCAGCCTCGATCTCTGCAGGTTCTGCTGCAATACCAAACGGATTTGCAGCCGCTGCAGTGACAAGTCCAAGGTTTGGGAGGGGTAGTCTTGAGTTTGCAAGCAGCGCAGGCTAACCTTGAGTCCAGCACTGAGTTAGTTCCATGATCTTTCACTCGTTTTTGAGCATGGACGCTATGGTTTTTGCTCGTTGTGGCTTCTGGATTAGTGGAAACCGCGAGCGAACTTGCCAAGCTGGCTGAGGTAGCTTGTCGGAGCTGTGTTGTCGCGATGTCGCAGTTGTATAGCGCTCTCGGTGAAGCTAATTTTGCGCTCAGATCTTCACTTGAATCTAGTATTGCTTCAGCCTTGAGTGCTTTTGGTGCGTCACAAATGTTCGTAAATTCCAATGTGGGATCCAGTCCTTGATTGGATGCCACTGCATCAGGCAGAATCGCTGGTGTGCTAGGGGTTTCAAAAGACAGAAGTCGAGGCTTTTCCACAAAACCTGTTTTGTAAAGCCTTGTATTACTCGACATGTTCTGGGTATAGGCCAGGTTCTGTGGTTGGTGAGTATCTGGAAGACATGGTTTTATGTCTAAAGATGTCGCACTAGCCGTGAGGGACGTGCCTCGAAGTGAGTGTGTTAATGTAAGATTAGTCGATAGACGCTGTGTATCCGATAAGGACCCATGTTGAGAAACATCAGAAGATGGAGAGGCCATCAGGTTTGGCTGAGAAGATACAGACTGATAGGAAGGTTCCTTGTACACGATGTGGTTTGTTTCGATAGAGGATGGAAGCTGTTCTACTTGGCCTTGTGAAAGGTTCGACAAGATAGCAGGTCGCATTCGTGGTACATCAGAGATGGTCATTGATAATGAAGAGGTACCTCCAGGGGGCCTGATTTCTTGCTGAGTTTCGGGTCGTGGGGCCGCCTGTGATCGAATTTCGGGTTGCTCGCTCGTGCTTTTTTCTTGACGCGATGGCGCATTGGTCTTCTGTCCGGGCATAGTATGTGCGGCGATGGCCTGTGTAGCTACAACAGGACCAGCCATTCGAGCTTGAGTTTGCGCGATGAGCGACTGGCTGGATGCCTGAGGAGCTGGAAAATATAATGTACCCCCATTTCTAGCGCGTGTAACAAGCGAACATGCCGAGGGTTCTGGAGGCCCTTGTAGTTGCCGCACAGGTTGTATACTGGAGTTTGGGACGATGGAGTTTGGGACGATGGAGTTTGGGACGATGGAGTGCAATCCAGATGGTGCCATATTTAGACTCGTGTTTTCCTGTGGAATAAAACATTGCCTTGTCGATAGGGCAGTTGTGTCGATGTGCGCAGATGGAAGTCCTCGTGAGTTGGGTAATAGATCATTATAATATTTTCTCTGTCGATGCGCGTGCAGTCTTGGGTCAGAGGAGATCAGGTATACCTTAGATTGTTAGCATTATACTTGAATACAGCGCGGTCCCAGATGTTCGCGTTTCTGGTTATGCCTGGACTATTGTTACAATCAATATTACTTACGGGAACCTCATGTGCGAGCAACGGCGGCAACCCCAGCAAATGCCTTTCCTCAGCGATCATTACCATATGTTGGCCTGCAGTCCCCGTGATGCGCATTCGGGAGCTCTCCGTCTTGCCAGGATGCCATGTTAGCTTGATCTCGGCATGATACAGGCCGCGACCTCCGCGGTTGTACACAGAGAATAGCTGCTCAGGGCTCGAAAGACCGTCTTTATATGCTTGAGCGTCATCTAGACCGTCTGACGCAAACTGCCAGTAGCCGTTCTGTTTTGCGTTTTCGTTGACGTGAATGGAGAATTTGAGGAATTCTCCCCACGAGGTTTTGACCTACGTGATAAACATTATTAGTTTGAGTAACCTGTGTCATTCTGGGGTTGGCGCTGTAAGATGATGTTGAGTTTCTTGATATTTGCGCTGTTGCACTGCTGTTGCCCTACTCACCGGTTCACCATAAACGGACTGGTAGTTGAGCGCTTGCTGCGGAACATTCGTTGACTGCATTATGTTGACAGAATAATGTATGGAGAAAATCTCCGAAAAATCGAGCAAGTTTTATATCTTCTTGTGATGTGGTCACCGTGGTTGATCGGAAAAGGCGCACATAGCTCAAAGGGAAGTGCGGACTGTGCATTCGAACATCAGCAACGGCCGTAGAGACAACGCTAGTTTCGTTGCCAAAAATTACTTAGACTGAGTGATGGTGGGAGGTTGACGGCCCTCGGTCGTTGCGCTGTTTAATTGCGAAGAGTAACGTCTGGCATCTAATTGACTCGTGTAGGAACAGATAATTGACAGAAGTACTTTCTAGTGTTTTGGTCGCAGTCAGCGATGAATCAGAAAAGGGAAGGAGATTTCTACTTCATGTGACGGTCGCGCTTGAGCCGCCATTGCAAACGGAGCCGCACACCTTCGAAGGGTAGTCCCGTTTGCTCCAGCAACACCATGAACGTCACCTTCGACCATGAAATCATCACACCATTGAACCTTGATAAACACACAAACTCGCAAGACAGATTTTTGTTTTCACCACTCCTGTACATCCGGCATGATGATGGTAATAGTCGCGCGGCGTCTGTTTCGTTGCGCTTCGAGGTCAAAATCGCTATGTATTGACATTCATTCAACTTGCAGAGTCCGTAAGAAATCTTCAGTTCTTCTGTCGAAGTGATGACGAAGTCGAAGAGAGGTGTTGCAAAAAGAGCATAATTCGTCATGTATCGCTGCTAATGGCAGTCGGACTAAGCCTAGCACCAAGAGACATGCGACCTCGACGGATCGATACAAAGAAATGTGTTGATAGCGGAAGAGGATAGCCTGTCGGTAGCACGCGGAGAAGGCTCGTAAATAATGTACTGCGTTTGTACAATTGTCGCCGCTGCAGAAACCACCAAGCACTGCCGACTTGTCATAGGTAGGTTGACGTCAATGTGGAGCTTGACAGGCGTACGCAGGTTACCAAATTATAATTTCATCGTTGAAATTTAGTCATAAGAATTCTTCATGTTATTTCACGCACCCGTGTAGGAAGTTGTCATAGATTGTACCTAGGTTCTGGAGCTTGGTGCTTGGCCTGTGACGGAAATGGTACACCCATCAATTAAATCCCAGCGAATGAAGCGGGGAATATCGACGCCGTCTCTCCGGATTAGCGATTAGCGCTGAGATCTAACGCGTGGATGCCCACTCAAAAGCCTGTGATCCGGACAATTGGGGATCCAAGTGATGTGGGGCGGTCCGGTCCTTAGAGCATCTCCTAAGTGCCATGACGTCCATCAAAGACAAAGCTATGAGACAGATCTTTGATGCCAGAGCTCTCTCATCAGTTCTTTTCTTCGCCCTCCGTACCCCCATCTGAGACACCTCTATTCTTTCCTGCATAAGTTTAGAGATAAGTTTTAGAGCCTGAACCTTCTGCTTTACCCCGAACAAGATATACCCGCACCATGAGCGAAGAAACTCCATTTTACCTCGCCAGCGTCGCCCACGTAAGTAAAATCAAGTGCAAACTCTAGATGCGATGAGCCTAGTTTCTTCATTGATTGTCGCAAGCAATGTTATGCAAAGATTCAGGCTCTGCTCATGTACCTACACTTTTACACCTCCTTCATATGTTTCTCGTGTCTCCAGAACCAAAGCGATCGCTAAGAAGTACTCTCAAATCAGGGTCACGTCCTTGCCCGTTCGCCTAATGGCCAACCCTCCGGCGTCGTTGTTCAGAACCGTGGAGATCAAGACAAGCCCCAAAAGTGGATCGCAGAGCAGGGTGACGAGGAGAATATCATAGCGCTACGCTGTCTTTCGAACGATGCATATCTCCATGCTGATGGTGGCACGAATTGGTCTACCGTGGGTACAGGAGAGAAGCAGTGGTGGAGAATCTCAAACGACGATGTCACGGCGCCGGGTGCTTGCCGGTTGAGTCCCGTGGATTACCCCGGTGTGTTTTTGAACCACTTTCAAGGCATCAGGGTAGCGAAGGGACAAAGCATGAAAGTACATATGTGGCAGTGGGAAGTGGGTTACCAAGCGTACTCGTGGATGGCTTATACTGATTAGTTTTCAGCAACCGAATGAGTTCTGCTTGACATGGTATTTCATCCACGCAGATGGCACCTTCGCACCGAATTCCGGTCCCTCCATCGCTACTGCCGCCGAAGAAAGCTCGACGGAGTCCGATCCCACAGGGGTCAAGATTCAGGAGCTGGAGGAAAAGCTTGCCCGCCAGGCGCAGGAGCTGGAAGATCAAAAGGCAAAACTGAAGCAACACCTAGAGAAGCAAAAGGCCCAAAAGAAAGGGCCACCGCAGGCGTTACCCGCAGCGTCTTCAAAAGTCACAGTGCCAGTCACGAACGGTGTAGCAAATCAGATGAAGCAGGACAGTTGCAAACACGTTATTCTACCGCCTCCTAGGAAGATCAGGCGGAAGGTTGTGGGTATTGTATACGCCCAGTAACATAAGATCCGCAGACTCGATGGCAGGTGGGTGTCAACATTAGTTATTGTACAAAGCGAAACAAGATGCCTCTATTTCAATTGAATTGGGACAAACTATGAGTTAGTCAGTTTTTCACATAGTCCCCTATGTGTTCCCCGGAATACGAGTGGCAAAAGCCGATCGACAATTCCATGCTCATTATGCGTATCTGAAAGGACATTGGTACTTAGAAGCTTTGAAGGAGGCAATTACAATCATTACATGCATAGGAGAAGCAATGGGTTTTATGCTTTTGAATTTTTTTCCCTAGTTTTTATAAGTTTTCTATTAAAGATCACACGAAAAGCCAACTAAGCCCAAAGGCTCATCATCTTCCGAACCACACCTCTTCACACTCCACCACCACCAAAGGAGTAGGCTTTCAAGCCCTGGAGAACTGGGTAAGGGCGACTCTCATTTGAGGTCGTGCACCCTACTTCTGCAGGCGCCGCTCCGTCTCCTTCTTCTCTATGCGCTTGAGGCGCGCCTTGTCCAGACGAGCCCTCTTCTTCTCCTCCTTGACCCTCGCCTTCTCGGCCTCATCAAGCTGAGCAAGCTCAGTGAGGAGCTCTGCACGACGAGCATTGGCGTCGGTGGCGGGAGCAGCAACGGTTTGGGCCTGAGCCTGAGCTTCAGCAACAGCCTCTGCATTCAGGCACATAGTCTTCTGCAGCGCCTCACGCTGGCGCCTCGTACCGAAAGCCAGCCCACGCTCCAACTCCTCTTTCTCGAAATCCTCCGGGTGTCTGCCAACCATCACGGGCAGCAGGAGACGCGCCTTCTCAATCCTGGTCATTTCCTTCCAGGACGTCTGGAGCAAGACTTTCACAGAGCGACCGCGGGCGGGATCAGACAAGACCTCATCCGCGAAAGGCTCAGAGACCGGAGTGTCAGTGCGGATACGCTTGGACGACTCGGCAGGAACCTGGATATCGTCGGGACGGGTGCGCTTCTTCGAAGTTGTGAGTGGAACGAAGGCATCGTTGGAGTTATCCGAGCCGATCGCGAGGATGTCTTCAATTTCCATCTTCTCAAGAGCGTCGAAATTAACTGGGAAATCCGTGAATTCATCAAGCTGGGCTTGAGTCATCTGGTTGCCGGAGTCGGGACGATCCGTGAGTGGGTCGACCTGGGCTGGACTCGTCTCACTGTAGGAGTTGGGAAAATCCGTGAGTAGGTCAACCTGGGCTAGATTCGTCTCATTGTAGGAGTCGGGGAAGTCCGTGAGTTGGCCGCCAATCTGGGCTTGACTCGTCTCATTGTAGGAGTTGGTAAAATCCGTGAAGAGATCAGCCTGGGCTTGACTCATCTCATTGAGAGAGTATTGGTGAATGCTTTCAGCGTTTCCGAAGTCCTGGATGTTGTCGAACATCTTGTTGGCGGTACCGTCCTTGGGGACCTCCTGGGTAATGTCGACACCGACATCGCCGCCAATAGACACGAAGTTGTCATCGGATATCAGTGCCCCAGAGAATAAGTCGGAGTCAGAGAAGAGCTCAGGGAAGAGCGTTTCGGAAGTAGGGCCAAAGCAGTGACAATCCCAGGTGGCACGGCCGCACTGGCAAAGATTGCTCAAAGGAGCCATAGCGATAGTTGTAGTAGATGTGCACAGACGTGAAGTTGGAATCACTGAGTGTCACAGCTAGTGTATGTAGACGTGAAGTCGAGAATCGCTATGCTTGACGCAATAGAAAGAAGCTGACGTGAACGTCGAAGGCAGAGAGAAGTTGAAAGGTATGATCAAAATATCAAGTGAATTGTACGAAGTGTATGGTCAATTCGAAGGAGCAGACGCCCTGAAAGCTCTTCTTGTAAGCTCTGTGGGGCGCCAAGCGGTGAATCCAGCCTCCTGAAGTGGTGTTGAGGGTCAAAAGTACTCACTCTCATCGTGGGTCCGTGCATTCATCGACATCCACTCCTGAAACGCTCACGATTCTTGAAACCTGATAGGCCAGCTGACCTTGAAAGGCGAAGCCTAGGGCGAGGAAGCGTTGCCATTGGCTCGGCTGGTACTTGGTCGTAGTTTCGACGTCCTTCACTCGTGAAGTTGAACGGGCAACGGGCCAATGGGAGCTCTTACAGCTCGACGTCAACGCTGCAGTGAACAGGTGAACCGCAATTGCGAGCGGAGAGGACAATAGCGAACAATAGTTGACAGGGGACACGGAGATACCAGTCCCTTCTATTGTGATGTTGGCGAAGAGGGAGGTTCACCGCCACGGTGAAGAAGAAAGTGAGGAGCAGATAACGCAATTGACGCACTCCCATCAGGATCGCGACGATACTGTGCTCAGTAGCTCAGAGAATATGGCACAGCTACTCATGCATTGGCCTTGATGTACTTGGCAATCTAGTGAGCTGTAGGAAAGTCTCCACGGCGGGCGTTTGTACTTCATTAATTGTATTACTTTGTACTATACTTGTCTCACTTCAGCCTCCTACGATTAATCAATCGTCTCGACCCATCGCATCTGCCTCACTATGACCTGGATTGAAGAGGTGGAAAAGATGAGATATCCCCACGCTTCACTAAGATTTTACTAGCTTAAAGGTATTAATTCTTAGACGCAAAACTCTCTGCATATAGAGGTATCGAAGCCAGCCCAATATTATTTTCGTGACGCAATTTAGAAGCGAATTATCTGGGAGGAAACCGGAATGCCGAGAACGAGAAGGATAATAGAGCGGTCGCTCCCAGCCATCGTCGCCTACAGAGAGTCAGTCTCTATAACTGCAGACTCATGGTGGGTATCGTTGTGTACCAGGGCATACTCAAGCTTCGAGGAGATTTTCGATATTGTGCGACGGTATTGTCGTGCAGCTTTGCCGTAGAGCGTTGCCGAACACTGTTAGCAAGAACAAATGACGCAGGGAACTTAAAGTTGTAATCGTGCTTGATCTACTTTGGGAGCTTCCGTCACACTGCTGCTAAGTTGAACCTGCTGTGCATAGGCCTCATTGATGCTCCCTAACCAATGACTGATCAGCCCGTCATACCGCCCAGAAATACAAGCGCGCATCTACGGCCCAACGAATGCTTTTGAATCAGGTCTTAGTTGGCAAAGACTCCTTCGTCCCCGGATCTGAGCGCGCTCCACCCTACGCTCCGTAACAACGACCATGCCCGCGGTATCAAGTATGAGGTACCTACCGCGACATGCCCATCATCCTCATACCGTGAAACTAAGCCTACCCATCCCAATCCCCACGTGTCGCGTTCTTCTGCTGGAGGTCCTCCCAGCACCCTTTCTACGTGGGATTGACGCACTATCATGCAAGCGCTAAAGCGTGGGCTTGCCGTTTCTGTCTCCCCGCTGTTCAAAACCCACTCCTCGAAACGCCTGACGATGTTTGTTAGCCTTGAATGTGCAGCGCGCGATCGAGAGTGAATTGCCAGCAAAATGGAACATCGCCAACAACATACCTGCGAACCTCGCGGGGGCGCGCACCATCCAATGTCGCATCTTCTTGCACACACCAATCAATTTGTGAGAAAAGCTCAGCGTCGCCATCTTCTTCAAGCTCAAGTCTTATACGCGTGTTGATGTGGTCTATGAAACGCTTCCATTCGCCGTCATCCTGGTAGGTTGCGCGGTATATCACAAAGCCCCACTTCGCCTCTGGATGTTCGCTGAGGAAATGTCGCGTATCCTGCATGCCCGCCATGTTACTTTTCTCCTGGAGAGGGTTAGATTTTCTGTAGCGATGCTTGAGGGTTTATCGCACTGTTGAATAATGTACGGTTGTAAAGGGACCTAGGCGTTGTTTTCAGAGGTGTTTGCTCGACGTAATAAGTAGCACAAAGCGTATGCAAGTTGCGGGACTGCGCACAACACAACAAGGAGACATACTTACGGAGAAATGTTTGCGAGGGCAAGAAGCAGTGTGAAGATGTAAGGTTCGTGTACAATGACGCCACAGCGTGTATGCACGCTTCTGGGCGGGTATTATGTAAGTCACTCCGCCCGAGGATACAATATAGTCAATCTTCGAGTAGCTCAGTTACCCCAGGTACATTTTGGAAAGGCAGGTCATCTGGCGGCGCACCTGCCTTTCCAGAACTCTCAAGGTGGGGCTCAAATCGTATACTCGAATCTTGGATGCCGATACCCCAACATCTCCTCCTTTTCATCTCTTAAGCGATGATCCCTTTCGCCATTTGCACGCTTTCTATTCTCCCACTTGCAGTACCAGATCTTTGTCACGATCAATATGAGTGCAAGGCCTAGCATACCGATGTTGATCGCGTGTCCCGTGATGAACCGTGGCCTGTAAGCTGTTAGCCCACATCCCTATGTTTACTTATCACTCAGACTAACGCATCCTCAGGCAAATACGTAAACGTGGCGATGAAAGCCGCCATATTCGCAACTGCAACCGTCAGCCTCGCTACTTTGTCTAAGAGAAATCAACTTACCCATTATTTGAAAACCTGTGCCAGTCGCGCGCACATAATGCGGTGCCAAATTGTTGGATAACCACCCCATTATCAGCGGGCTGCACGGGAAAATGCCCGCCGCAACCAGGAACGTCCCTCCGTACTGTATTAAACTCCGCTCACTCGCAATAAGCATAATATACCCGACAATCGCCACCGTACACCCAACCAGCATCAGCGGTCCTCTCATATGCCATTTGTCGCTCGCCCAACCTGTCCCGAGCACCACAAAGAAAGCGCCCATGTTCGGTGGCACGGTGAATAGCTGCGCGGTCACCCGTCCATAACCCATCGATGAAATGATGGTGGGCAGGAAGAGCGAAAAGGAGTAGATGGGCGTGATGATGGCGAAGAAGATTAGGGAGGCGACGAGCGTGTTGACACTGAGGAGGGCGCGACGGACCCAGAACCAGTCAAATTTCTCCTCATCGACGGTAGAAGCGGAATTTGCGCCATGAGCATCCAGACGCATACGGGCTATACACGCCTCTTTCTCTTCTGGGTTCAAGAACTTGATGTCACTGGGAGTATGTGGGAGGAAGAAGAGCACAGCGATGCCGAAGAGAATGGTGATTGCACCTTCAACAAAGAATATGAAGGGCTAAGAGGTCAGCTGAAGGGATAGAAAGTGTGGATAGGTGGCTCACCCAACCACGATAACCTCCGGTATGGATCTGGGCAAGTCCAGTCGCAAGAAGGCCGCCAAAGGCACCGCTAAGAGGCGCTGCACAATAGAAGAGAGTGATACGATAGAGCATCTGGTGCCGCCGATAGAACATCGCGAGATAAACCAACATGCCACCGAGTAAGCCACCCTCGGCGAGGCCCAGGAAGAAACGCGCGACCAAAAGCCCGGCATAGCTCTTCACAAACCCAGTGCACATGGACACAAGTCCCCATGCAATCAGCAGACCTAATATCCAATGTCATCAAAACAAGCTCAGCATCATCAAAGCCCAAGTTCACTTACCAGGTAGATAGTACCCAGCCTTGAAATACTTGATGACTAGGTTGCTGGGGACATCCCACAAGATATACGGCACGTAAAAAACCGCTAAGGCGATGTTGAATTTGTTCGAATTGAGATGCAAGTCCTCTGTCATGCCATCGATCTTGGCGTTGCCAATATTGCTTCGATCGATGAAGGCAAGGAGCCACAGACCAAAGAGCCAGGGGATTAGGCGCTTGTCGAGCTGGCGGGTAATGCGCCTTTCGAGATCGGCTGGGATATGGGCCGGGTTGTTCCATGCTGAATCGGTCTTTTCGATATCTGGGACATGAATTCGGTGAGGCGACTCTTCGCTCTCAGTGGGTTTCTCTGGAGGAGGCATCCTGGTGTAGTGGTATGGTAGAGGTGAGTTGGATAAGAAGCTGGCAGTCGTGGTCAGTAGTCATAGGTACATCCTAAGGAAGATTGCATACGATAGCAGACAGGTCCAACAACATACAGACACTCATGTAACGTGTGGCAGACAATACGTTGGTTTATGCATCAGAAACACTGGTAGCGGTAATGGCGTTGACCCCACACAGGACCCCAAGATCAGAAAGGCCATGGCGTGCGTCAACAATCCGGACCTCCAGGTCGCTAACCTCCATGACGATTGAAGGCATAACGGCCTGGGGTCCCTGCCAAATGGCGCTCGTCAATAGCCATTTTCTCCATCGAAGATGACGTTGCCTTACAAAGATGAGGAGATGAGGGGTGATTGGACCCTGGGGTGCGTCGATCAGCATGCCATAGCTGTCAGAGCATCGATCGTAACGAGTCAGCGAAACAACCTCGTGCGGGAGGCTTGTTGCGGGCTCGTTACAATTTGTCAGTCGCGGTTGCGCAGTAGAACGATCCTGAAGAGACGTACAATAGTAGGTATACAACGAATAGCTAGGCTTTGGAACATCCCAAAAGTAATAGGATAGTTTTGTGAAAAGAAACGGCCTGCTATACCACCCCAATTATCTCACTAGTGTCTTACAGATAATTATTGGATACTTGCTTGGAGACTGCTGTTCCGGAGACGCTATACGGCAAACGGCGCTAGGTTTCTGTGAGAGATGACAGCAACCATCCTAAGCAGTGTAAGAGTCGAAGCCAGCAAACGCAGCAAGCCTAGCACAGAGAATAGACATCTAGGTTGATATGGTATTGATGCGGTGTGGTTGTTCTCCATACAGTATACCAGGGTGACACATTATGATCTCGTCTGATTGGCCAGAAGCTTAACAGACTCGTCTTCCAACTTGCATTGCAAACAACACTTGAGCTTGCACGAGTAACTCTTTGTACTCGCTATTCCTCACTTTGACACGCATACACGTTTTAACTATACTCTCCATACCTGCCTGTCCCAGCCTCTAAACCCTCGCGCTCCACGACATGACATGAACTCTTGGCCAAAGCTTCCTCGAACATCACATCCACCATCTCTGACCTCTACTGCGCGCCCGTTCTCCCAAATAACCGCAACATGCGCCTCAACGAAGATGACCTCTACCGCCAATCTACACAATACAAACACTGGTCCTTTACACCCTCGGATCTAACGCGCCTTCGCCAAAAAACCAACGCTCACGCCGCCGCCCAAGTCAAGCTACACATTGCGCAGGACCGCGCCGAGCGCACAAAAGCCACCACCTTTGACATCGCCTCGGCGCCAGAAAGCGGTGCGGATACTCCAAACGGCAATGGAGCGGGTACGGGCGCCAACACGCCTTTACCAGGCGGTGCAGGGGAGGTGGACTGCTTGACCATGGACGAGGAGAAGATGGTGGTGGACAAGTTCTGCGAGACAGCTATGAAGCTGGGCGACTTCCTCAGACTGCAACCAGATGTCACTGTAAGCCGCCCTTCGCATTAACGAGGAAAACATGGGAGCTAACAGGGTACAGGCCACCGCCATCCAATTTATGCGCCGCTTCTACCTGTACAACTCCCCGATGACCTATGATGGTACCAAAATCTCCAAGACCGCCTTTTTCCTCGCCCTCAAGCTCGAGCTCGGTACGCGCGCCGGTTCCGCATCGGATTTCGCGTCACGCCTCCCCAAAACCAGCCGCGACGACATCGTAGCGCCCGAATACACAATTGTGCAAGCCTTGCGTTTCAATTTCGAGGTGCGGCATCCGTTCCGCGGGCTCAAGGGCGTGCATTTGGAATTGGAAGACATGGTACACGGAGCCTACACCGCCGTGGCGCATGACGGGCGGACGCCGGAAGAGCTGCGCGCAGAAGCGCTGAAGGTACTGGAAACTGGAAACGAGGAAGAAGCGGTACAGAAGCTAGGCAATATCTACGCGCACGCAAAGGACATACTCACCATGGCTGCGCAACTCACAGACGCGTATTTCCTCTACACGCCAGCGCAAATCCTGCTTGCGGCACACCTCCTGGCTTCGCCCGCCTTGACCGAGTTCTACCTCGCGACAAAGATCCCTCCTTCCTCACCTACTACCCACAAGATCCTATCGACGTTGCAGTCCTGCGCTGAACTCCTTTCAAGTCACCGCTCCTACAGCAAGAACCCAGTACAGAACAAATACGCCTGGGCTGAAACCGACCCCCCACTCACAAAGAAAGTAATGAAGAAGCTGAAGTCCTGCAAAGACCCTACGACACAAGACCTGGTCGCTTTGAACGCAGGCAAGAAGCGCGACGTTGTGCGCGATGGGTCGTTAGAAGAAGGGAAGGCAAAGAGGCGGAAGTTGAACAGAGAACAGGCGGAAAAGGAGAGCGATGCGTTCTGGGGACCCGAGCTGAAAAAGGATGGCTAGGAGGTTTGCCGTGTTGCTCGGGGAGATGGATGAGGATGGAACGATGGAGCTAAAGGCCGATGGTTGAATGTTTATGCATTGCAAGGCGTTGGAAATTACAGTCATGTCACGAGCGGTGTTAAAGTCCAGCTCTACCAGCGGACTCAAGGTTGGATTCTGCTTCTGGGTATACCATATTTTACGTTTACACAAACGGTACATACAAAGTGTACGATAATGTGAATGAGGCAGGTTATCAAAAAGGTGCGTTAAATTATGATCGCTGTGCATCCCTCTAGGCGATAAACTATTAAACCCTGAAGATGACGACGATGCATGAGACAAACTCCGTCACCGTAATAACGGCATGAACATGAAAGAGCAGATTCCGTGAAACTGCAAGATCGAAAACTCCTCGCCATTGTTTCAAGCTCATTCCCTTGAGATGTGATTGCTGCCCGGTCTCCCGTGAGCAGCAAAACTGCAATGATGTGAAAGAAGACGATGCTTCTTCATTGGAGTTGAGCAAGTTATTGAGAACGCCACTCCGCATCGCTTTTCTTCTTCGCAGGGCTATTGTGTATCATAGGGGCCACAGGTGCAGGGCCTATCAAATTATGCGACCTCTTTGGCGCGCCCAGGATAGAATTGCCCAATGAAATGGTCTTGCACTCGAATTCGTGCTTTTGCTCTTGCTCTTCTTTCTCTTGCTCTTCGACCTCTTGCATGGCGGGCACTTGAACGGCTTCTTCTTCTTCGTCGTCATCGTCGTCGTCGTCATCGCGCACGAACAGCCCCTCGGAGCTGTCACGACGTGGACGTTCTTCGAACATTCCAAAGTGTTTCAATTTAGCAGAGGACTTATCGAATGGCTGCGCTGTGGGTGAGTTTGGTAACTCTTGATTGTGCATGACAGTGTAACCCTCATCGATGTTCGAGATCATCTCCACCATCGAGCTATTGGAACCACGCCGTGAATCCTTCGTGGGGCGCGTGAAAAGATCGGCGTGAGTTTGCGGAAGCGAGCGACTGTGTCCATGGCTGCTAGAATCGAGTTGTTCTGCATCGTGTTTATCATTTGACTGACGAGATCCCGAAACACAACTAGAGAGCATAGGAGTCTCAGATACGTCTTCATCCCGCACAGAGCCACTGCGGAGATCTCCCCGAAGATCTACAATAAGATGTATGATTAGCAACTCGGTTAGTGATAATAGGTGCAATGGGTGACTTACCAACTTCCGCGCGTTTATCTAGTCGTGTTTTCTTGGATTTACCGAAGTACTGATCGAATTTCATCAATACTTCATGTAGATCGCCAATCGAATTGTGAAGCATCAAGTCCTCGCTACCAACGCTGACATAGATAGAGACCACGTTCCAAGATGCCATTAACAGGTTATCAAAATCGGGGAATGCTGACTTAATGAAAGCATTGAACAGCTCGACTTTGGTGTTATCAGGGATCCGATTCACCGTCTCAGTCTTGACGTTGTTGGAAACCTGTTCAATACTGATCCGCTTCTTCTTGTTGAGAGGATGACGGGTGACAAGCTCTCCAGGTCGCTTGCGTGATTCTTCACCCGCCATTTAGTCAACACAGTAAATCACAAAACATACAGCGCAGGTACTCACCTCCTCCGGGTCCTTCAAAACCTTTTGCTGGTTCCATGAGTCTCGCTAATGACTGCCATACGATTAGGATTGATTGCGCCGTATGCATAGAATAGTTTGCCGTTGCGTGTATAGAGACTATCACGGTGTGTGCAGAATGCAACACAAAAGAACATAAAAAGAATAAATACAAGAGAAGAGATGTGAATTATTGTGCTGGGTAAGTTACCTTTCCTTCTTTGAAATCCGTAGGTGTCTTGGGTGGCTTGTTACGAGCTTGCCAGTACAGGTGCTGACGCATATCGTTGATAGTCTGCATTCGCTCGTAGATTGCCACGCACTTTTTCTTATATAGTGGCATGATCTCTTTAGCAATGTAGTAGTTCAGTGGGACCGAGTTCAAGTCGCCTTCATTCCGAGGTATAGGGTCCGAGTCCTGCAGCTCATAGCTGTCCCATGTGCAAGCAAGGTGAATACGTCGAATTGACTTGTCTGCAAATTCGACGTTGCCCAAATCAAATCGCGTCGCGTCAAACTTTATGGTAACCTTTTCCAAAGGCGGCTGAATGCCAGTGCTCGTGCGCTTGTACTGCGGCGGCTCGGGATTATAGATGCCATCGATGAAGGTATCCATATGGTGCAGATCTCTATAATTAAGTTGGTCTCGGAGAATGAACGCGCGCTTTTGCGATCTATTCATATGGTTGAATCCGTGTAATTGAGCATCTTCCAGCGCGAAGTTCATCTTGACAAGACGTCGCTGTGCGCCTGGTTAGTTATTAGAATATGTACATGAAGTAGCAGGTACGTCAAGACGATTAACTCTACTTACGATGACTGCAAACGTTGTCGAGGGTCGAGGTGTCGGTTGATTCCAAAATGTGGACGGAACGAGAATATATGCCCCGTGGCTGCCGCTTCGGAGCCTAGGTGATGGCAGAAAATGGCAAGTGATAGAATTAGGAAAGTGCGCCCACAAAGCAAACAAACGCAAAGATACGGCCTTCGGTGCATCCAGAAACGGTTTTTTGCTCAAATCGTAGTTACCGTGTCTTATCAAGTCTACCAACAAGAAAGCCTGTCTATCTACATAAGGGCGGGTAGAAGCTAATTTGGACATAGCTCGATAGTTAATATGCGAAAACATGCAAACTCATTTTTCATCGATCTAGGTATAATCTTGTGCGAGTAGCTGTGTCCAAGATCGCGCAACATGTGTCCAATACGGGATGAACCAAGATTGGATCTCGTGAGTTTGTTGAAGAAGCATTGAAATTTTGCAATCGTCTTGACATGTAGAAGCAAATGTAAAATACTACGATTTAGAGTGCATCAAACATGGCCCGCCGGGCGGTAAGCTTTGGATATCTTGGACGCGTGATCAAGATGCGTGGTGATGCAAAGCGCAGCCACGGTACGAGAAGGAACAATAAGATCGAGGAGTAATCAATCGAAGAGCAGGCCATGAGCCCTTGAGATGAGCAATCGAGCATGAGCATTATGAAACATTAGCAGTGGGTAAACATACTGCAACAAAGTCAGGCCAGACTACCGAGGACTGGTGCACTGGGGTACAGATTATATAGATGGGATTCAACCCATGCACATGATCACATTATAGAATGAGTATCAGCCTACCATGTACTGCGCAGTCGCTAGTGACCAAGCATCATTATGGGTACTTGTACAAAGTCCAGAAGCTTACGCCCAGTCCTACAAATACAAGCCTTCCGGCTCACCCTCGCTCTTCGTCTTAAGCACACGCTCTCTCGCAGTCCGGAAGTCCTCCATGTTGACACGCATTCTCCGCTCACGTAGCGCCATTAGACCGGCTTCCGAGCAGATAGCCTTGATGTCGGCACCGGAGAGATCGTCCTTCTGACTGATGAATTCATCGAGATCTACGTCTTCATTGAGTGACATTTTAGATGTGTGTAGAGTAAAGATCTTCTTCTTGGTCGATTCTATGATTGTGTTAGCATGTTGGTTGTGGAAGACAGTGGATTTGACATACGGTCAGGGTTCTCAAAGAGAATCTTCCTGTCAATACGACCAGGCCGAATTAGGGCAGGGTCAAGGGTGTCGATCTTGTTCGTCGCCATAATGACCTTGACATCGCCACGGTCATCAAAACCGTCTAGCTGGTTGAGCAGCTCCAACATCGTACGTTGGATCTCACGTTCACCTCCAGATGTCGACTCGTATCGCTTCGTACCAATGGCATCAATCTCGTCAATGAAGACAATTGAAGGCGCGTTTTCTGCCGCAACTGTGAAGAGCTGTCGTACAAGACGGGGTCCGTCTCCCAGGTACTTCTGAATAAGCTCACTGCCAACAATGCGCAAGAACGTTGCGCTGGTTTGATTTGCGACAGCTTTCGCGAGTAGCGTCTTTCCAGTACCCGGCGCGCCGTACAATATGACACCCTTTGGTGGTTTGATGCCCATTTCTTCGTACAACTCGGGATGCAGCAGGGGAAGCTCCACTGCCTCACGCACTTCTTGAATCTGCTGCTCCAGGCCACCAATATCCGCATACGACTCCGTAGGAGCCTTATCCAACTTCATGACCGAAACAAGCGGATCCGAATCCTCAGTCAGCACACCAACCACCGAGACGGACTTATGATGCAGCAGGATGCTCGCTCCTGGCTCAAGGAGATCCTTATCGACGAACGACATGATGGAGACGTAGTATTCGGGACCGGTTGCACTGGAGACAATGGCGTGGTCGTCGTCGATGAGCTCCTCCAGGTTGCCGACACCCATAGGACTGCCTCGCATGTCGTCTACCCGCGACCTCTCATCGGCATTTCGATCATCACCCTCTGCGTTGACGTTGACGGGCTGATTTGAGCTCGCCGCTGCCTTTGCCTTCCGCAGACGCTCCTGGTTCTCCACATATTCTTCTTCTAGCAATAGGTGGTCATGAATACGCTGCATCCGTAGGTACCTTAATTTGCATCGTGCGGTGGGGTAGACGGCCGGGAGCTTTGCAGCGGCGCTCGGTCCAGCGGCCTTCTTCTTCTTCCTACCGATGCGAGTAGTGGGTTGCGGCGGGGGTTCGTACTTGGGCTTATCCTTCTGCAGCAGGAATGTCAGTCATGTCCTAGGCGGCGAGGCAACGTCATGCATTCGTGATGCAAGATATCAAACATATGTCGCGGAAATTAACGAACCTTGTCCTTCTTGTTCTTATCGTCACCACCGGGGCCTCCAGCACCGCTGGACTGCTGATTACCCTATACACAGTCAGTATCGCCGCCCGGAGCATTTCGTCGGAGACAAGCTCACCATGGCACTGGCTCAGCGAGAGAATGCAACTTTTTGGGCTTGTGGTAGAATAGAAGATTGTCTCCTGCGTGCGGGGTCGACGGCGTCGTAGGTGAGAGAACGATGGTCTTGGGGCGGTGTTTGTAATGTTGATGCTGGCGTCGCGCTGATTCGGAGCTCCAGACACGGTCCGAGCGCGACACTATCACGTGCTTAGGTACGCCATTTCCCCAACTGTACAGCATGCTCCCGCCTCGTCTTCTCCACTGGACGCCAGACACGTCAGAGATAGTCGCCAATCTTGGGTTCTCTTATGACGTGGAACAGATCCAACTCCCCCTTCTCAAGTACTCACGCCGTCTGCTTTCATAGAGCAGCTCGTGCCCACCCGCAACCCCGCCGTGACCAAAGCTCTCGCCTCACACGCCTCACATTACGACGGCTCCAATATATAGACAGCTGCCTTTCGTAAGTGGCATTCATTCATGGCTCCGTTTGCAAAGCTACGGCAGGCTCCCATTGAACTTGTTGCCTGGCTCACTCTCAGCCACGGCGATCGCAGCCTCAGGCTGACCAAGGTGCAACAGTGAACCCGGCTTCCACCCTGTTGCCTACTTTTACCGCCAGCCCCGTATCTTCGTTCCCTCCAGCCGTTCCTCGAAAACTACTTCACTGACCATCTTCGCCTCCACCAAGTACACACATCATGTCGACCAACCGAGCGCGGCGCATTGCGAAGGAGATCGCCGATATCCAGAACGATAAGCTGTCACAGATCGTCGTCGAGCCCGCAGCGGGCGGCGATGACCTCACACATCTTCGGGGCTCGTTTCCCGGGCCTCCAGACACACCGTACGAGGGTGGTACATACTATGTAGACATCAAGATCTCCAGCGACTATCCGTTCCGGCCGCCGAACATGCGCTTTGAGACTAAGATCTGGCACCCCAATGTCAGCTCGGTGACAGTAGGTTGTTGGTATGGCAGTCGCATGTAGGGTGATAGCTAATTTATCAAAGGGCGCGATTTGCTTAGACACCCTCAGCACGCAGTGGTCGCCAGTCCTCACCGTCAAATCCGCCCTCATCTCGCTTCAGTCTTTGCTCAGCACACCAGAACCCAAGGATCCCCAAGACGCTGAGGTAGCTAGCATGCTCATACGAAATCCTTCCGAGTTTGAGCACGTTGCCCGCGAGTGGGCGATCAAGTACGCCGGTGCACCGAAGAAAGAGATTGCAGAGGGCAGCGGCGGTGCTACGGCAGAATCCCTCAAATTGAAGTCACAAGCGGCCAAGGCACAGGAGGCCAAGGTTGCACTTGCTGCGTATGTTATCACCTTGTTTGAGGTATGCGCAAATACTAATTCAGAATAGGTATCATGGTTACAACAAAGATCTCGTAGACCGATTTGTCGCCATGGGTTTCGACGTTGAGGCCGTCGTCTCTGCTTTCGAATACGTTGGCATCGACCGTAATGGTGGCGAGGATTACGAGTTAGAAGAAGCATACATGGGCGATATCACAGCACGATTGTTTGGAGAAGCATAAAGGAGCGATGTTTACTACAAAGTGTGTGTAGTGCTCATGCTAACAGGAACGCCCCCTCGGCGACCACTTCTTCGTAAGCACAGTGCATTTGCGCACTGGAATGCATTGCAGCGATTGTTTTCTGAACTTCTCACTTCATCAAGAAATGTAGGGCTTAAGGCCTAGCAGAAAGTAAGCACTTTGGGCGTTCTCATAGGGTGTCTTATAACATTTGCGTCGGCGTCAGGCTATGGAGCTGTGTCATGGTAAAGGTCCGGATGAGACCTGCTAGGTAGATTACGATGCGATATGTATGTTGTTGAATCAATATTTGGAAGCAACATGTCTCAACTATCGAGATGTCATGAGTGAAAGCGGAGAGCTAAGCGCACAATGATCTGGCCAGTGGAGTCTTTAAAGTGAAGTATGTTCTTGTTGGCCGGAGATACCATTGATGCATATGGGAAAATTGTGAGGTCAGATGAGCAGGAGCCGAAGCGAGATGTAACGGTGATTGTCGCCTCCGTAACATAGAAAAGTATATTTGACTATTTGGACTGTGGTGTCAGAGCGTAGAGTAGATGGAGATGTGCGTAGAGCAAATGAGTGGAATTTTGATTCATTGTATGTGTGGGAAGAGATCTATAGCTAGAATACGACGACTTTTGTAAATGCTGCCTCTGCATTCATTGTTGAGTTATCACCATGCATCACAAATGTCATCAGGGTAATGCATGTATCCACCGTAAATAAGCACACGTCACAGTACATACTTTGAAACCCCTCACAGTATGTTCCCCCTCCCCACATGAACAAATACTTAATTAAACATTAGCCGGGCTGTTCGTTCAGTCTGTGATCAAAATTTGGTATATCAAATGCCCTAGTTGCAAGCCTGCGTGAGTTTACGACGTTTGCGTGCATTGGTAGGCTCGCCTTCCTCGTTGATGTCGAGCTCGGCCTCCGTAGATGGGTCCCTGTTGCATGTAGGATCCTGCAGCTGTGAGAGACACAATGGGGTCTCGTAAACAATAGAAGTCTCCGTGTCCGGTGATAAAGGACGATGATTTACAGCATCGTCAGGCGATCTTTGAGTGAGAGGGGGGTATGGCATTGTTAAGGAGCTAAGACTGTCATCGTACTGTGTGGATGCTTCGGAGATAACAGGAGGATTGAGTGAGTTCTGAGCTGACTCATGCGTTTTGGGGCAGATCTCGTCCCGTCTACAAGTGCTATTCTGTTGTTCTTGGCTGTTGGATGCTGTCTCGTAAGTCGAATACATACCCGATGCTGGCGGATCTAAATATTACTATACGTTAGACATATATCTCTCACACACATGTTTACCATGTAAGCGGGGAATACTTACCATGTTCAAGGGACAATGGATTGATCGAAGCGTTCGACGAGTCTCGACGGTGATCATAGCCAGGTCGCGCCCCTAGCTCGTACGAGGATTGGTCATAGTTGCGATATTCCTCACATTGGGTTTCTTTGTGCTCTGATACAATGGAGTTTCCCCCCGGAGGCGGATGGACTACGCTCAAGTCCCAGTCATGCGAACCGGTAAAATGCTCTTGGATGTCACGGAAGGAAGCCTGAACGGATGCTTCTTGGAAATACTGAGATCGTGCCTGCATATCAACTCCTTGATCCTTAGATGTGGCGTCGACAGGCTCGACGAGCTTGGAAACCTTGCGGCGGGGTTGCCAGTCCTTGACAGAGCGGGCATATAGGGCTCCAAACTCCGCGGCAAGGTACGGATTTGTAAACCATGGATGGGCGAGAGCTTTCTTGACAGACATGCGATCTTCTTCTCGTAGCACAATCAGAGCTCGCACGAAGTCTTTTGGTTTATTGCCCACTTTGTTCCAGGCATGATGCGTGGGGTCCTCGATAACGCTGATGTCACACTTGGCAGCAAGCTCCAAAATGAACTTGCGAGGGTTCGGTTCATACTGAGGAGCGAAAAACATAGCTTCTCCGGACAGAAGATTTGCTGTAATCACACCAATCGACCACATATCCACCGCTTTGGAATACCCAGATTCCTTTGGCAGTGTCTTGTTCATCCCATATATCTCAGGTGCGATGTATTCCAATGTTCCAGTATTGGTAAACATACGTCTGTTTTTATTTACGGTTGCTTTAGGCAAGACTCTGGCGTTACCAAAGTCGGTGATGACAATACGCGCTCCATCTTCTGGGTATGTTAGGAGTATGTTGTCAGGTTTCAAATCCCGGTGAACAATGTCACGATCGTGGAGATAGTCAACTGCCCTAAGAATCTGCAAAACAATTACGGCCACGTCGATGGAACTTAGTGCATCCCCTTTCCGTTCCATGTACGAAAATAGATCTCCTCCAGTGATCAACTCCTGGAATAGATAGAGCGTGTTCAGACTCCAGAAAACTTTCTCGACGCTGATGATGTTTGGATGGGAGAGGTCTTTAAGAATCCTGAACTCGCGAGAACATCGCGTGACCTTGCTTGGCCAACGCTTTGCGGATTCACATGCAATGCTTGGTTCAGTGTCCTGGCCACTCGGCAGTCTTAGGTCAGGTAAAGCTTCTCGTAAATGAACATCTTTAAGATTAATGATTTTGCAGGCCAGTTGTCGTTGTGATTTCTGGTGAATGCTGACCATGACCTTCCCGAAACCTCCTTTACCGAGCAAGCGACCAGTGATGAAGTATCGTGATGCGAATTGTTGCATTTCACTTTCTTGGGTAAAGGTAAATGGGGTATCTGATTTAGGTTCAATATCATGATAAATCAGCGTGACCGAGTCGGATATACGAAGCTCGTCTCGATCATCGAGAAGGAACGCGCCGTGATTGCGAGTCATCAGCACACCATGATTGTTTTGCGAACTAGCGTGGGCCGCATTATTTTTCTTGAGGAAAGTACCATTGCTTGACACATCTGTCGCATAGACCAGCGGTGGGACTTCGCCAGTGCCAGACTTCTCGTACAGTATGCAGTGAATGCGGAGATGCTGGTTGGAAATGGTGGGGTCCGACCAGTGTCGCTCGCTATAGCTACACATTAGATTATAATGAAAATCCCCTTAGGATTATTACTGCTCCCACCAGAGAGCTGGATTCCTCCCAAGATAAAACTGCTCATTTCCATGTATATCGATCAAATCTTGAGTTGCTGGACGCGTCAGTAACGCGTCGAAGGACTGTTTCAAAGGATGTCGCACTGACCATTTGGGACATCACCAGCGATACGTATTTCGAAGTATCCGACAAGGTCGTCGTCCATCATCATACACTGTACGATGCCTTCCATATGAATGTGGTTAAAGTTCGGAAACATACCCAAGAGATGTGACGTACCTGGCCGGTGCCAAGGGGCTAAGACTAGGATAGCTAGTCTACATTAAGCGAAGCCCGCTCGCGCACATAGTCTTTGTGCTCGTTGCAAGCTGCTCTCTTTCCTCAACCAACGACACTCATCTCGAAAGCAAGGTAAGCTCTCATCCACCTTTCCGCGGGAGCTTCATGAAGCTCAATTGAGCTCAATCGCTTCGCGCTGCGCCTTCGCGGCTCAAGTGTCGCTGCCGCTACCCCGCTCTGGAACGTTTGCTTACTGTTTACTCGAAGTTCACTTAGCCGACAAGATGAGAGCCAAATGGAGGAAGAAGCGCGTGCGACGTCTCAAGCGCAAGAGGAGAAAGACTAGGGCCCGCTCGTAAGTCTTTGTGTGTTCGTACTTGCAGCAACAGTTCTCTAACAGCGTCCGCAGCAAATAAACTACTCGCCCCCCAATCTCAGCGCCCATCACCTCAATCACCTAACACCAAACAATGAACGACTTTCAGCGAGCAATCTCCAACCGACTTTCGAAGCAGCCGCCATTCTGCTCACAGCACCTGGTCTCGGCTACATCATGCGGTCGACTCGCGAGCAATTCTTTGGTCAATTGGGGAGAATGCAGCATCTGTGCTGGATTGAGGACTCAGTTGGACGCTGGTTAATTACCTATTGAGGACTTCGGGAGTTTTATTTGAACGACCTCAGATATGCGTTCTAACACCGGCTCGCTTCTATGCTTGCCTTTGAACGACATATCTGCCATGTGGACATATCAGTCACGATACGGAAAATGAATCAGACATGTTTCACGACAATCCAATGACTTGTGCTCTTTGTGACGTGATGTTCTAACCTACGATCCATTGTTGGTTTGAGCTTACCCCGCACGACGCTTGTCGTCACCATTGAATATCAAGTCGCGTGATGCAGCTCCATTCATTGTCTATTAATCTCTTGGATCCATGTGTTAACTTGAAACAAACAATCGAAATGGTAATTATAGGTAGAGTTCTGGCCTGACATTGCACAAATCGTTGTTTACTGGGACTTGTGGCTGTCTCACTCAAAAGCCATATCACTGTTCATAATGTGGAGCTCGTAGCTAGTTTTCCCACAATGCCACCAGAATATTGAAATTCTGGAACATAATTCCAATGCACGCAGCAACGCAAAGATACGAAGATCAGAACCGGATGTATTGGGTATCAATGTGTGTAATAAGAAGAATCTCTACCGCTTCTAGACTGCACCTTGGATGTCGATAAGGCAGCATAAGCATTGCCATTACTCTGCATTTTCACCCTCTTCCTCGGTTGGCGATCTGCACGCGTGAAAAAGATACTAATCTGGTTCGCAATCGCAGCCATAGTCCTGTATGGATATGTAGCCACCGCCCAGCTTGTCTGCATGCCGAATGCGCAGAGGTTAGCGATCCACGTCAACAACATGGACACAATGCCTGGCCTTTGTCCCGTGCGGGCGGCGGCCGCTGCTAAAGCCAGTGCGTCTCTCAGCCGGTTGTCTACTTCCTGGAAGCGTGCTTCCATCTGGATAGATTGTGCTGCCTGGCGCTTTTCGTATCTTCGCACGGCACGGTTCAGAGCGTCGAGTTGGGGCTGTATACCTTGTCTGATTGTAGCCCCTATCTTCAGGCTCTCAATGTCAGAGTTCTGCGGAGGTTCGCTGGCTCGCGCTTCAAGGTCAGCGAGGCGAGCCGAGATATCCTGGAGATCTGCTTTGCGGTATTCGGGCTTGTTATCAGAGCGGACTAAACGCTGGAGATGCAGCATTCGCGCCTGTTTCATCTTGATGACATGGTGAATTGGACGAAGTTCAGCGCCCATTACGAAAATGGTGAGATTGTAGTTGGATACAAGACCTTCGGCTGGGCGAGTGAGCTGTGACCGTATAGCATGAAGTAAGTAGGCACCGACTAAGGGACCTATAAAGCAGGTAAACAGTGCCAATATCTCGTTCTTTCTGAGCTCCTGGCGTGCGTCGTCCTGTGCTTTTGTCGGCGGCGCGTAGTCATTGTTTGCACTGTGCTTGTCTGGGGTTGCTGAATCGGGCAGGCCAGATGCTTTCTCTTCGCTATTCATTGACTCTCCACTGAGCTCGTCTTCTTCCAGAATTGTATCATCGCGTCCTGGCTCATCGTAATCGACGTATTGCATCTGTTGAGCGGCGTGATACCATTCCCTGGATGATTATGCATTATTAGCGATTTGCCTATATAACGGACCATGCGCATACCATGGCGTCCTCACACACCAGTTGAGGAACATGGACCCGAATGCTAACAACAGTATATCCGTCACAACAGCACCACCATTCTGGAAGAAGAGGCCAGCGAAAGCGGGGACGATAGCGAAGGCAAGCGGGGCAGAATGCCAAAGCGATACCTCATCGGTCGTAGCCAGCTTCTCCATATCACCATTACTCGATAGTTGTAGTAGGTCGTCGGTAGAGGATCGGAAAGAGGGTCGCGTGTCTGAGTACTGAGAGAGGATGGAGCTGCGTCGGCGGGGCGCTGGTGGAGGTTGTGCGCCTTCCGTGAAGGTTGCTGCGCGATTCAGCATCTTCTGGCGGAGAAGAGGGTGTATTGGGGAACCCAGAGAATTCTCGGCAGGTGCTTCCGCCATGTTGTGGGCGGCTCAGACACCAAGCCTTACGAGAGAGTTCGGAGAGCGATGTCGGTGGAGCACTAGGCTAGTAGAATGGTCAGCGAATCTGACGCGCCGCAACAACGATCCAAGGGATGGTGGATCATCATGAGGGCGTTGTCGAGCTTGCGCGGTGCTGCGAAGGCGTTGGGATGGAATGCGACCGCCAAGTGCGTAGTCACTTACATCATAGACTAGCCACTTCGGGTAAATTGTATAGCAAGCCATCCAAAATGCGCAATTTCACCACCTGCACCACGTCTCAGCATCTTTCAAAGTCATCGCAGCTACGATGGTAGCTAATCTTCTCCCATACCCTTGAATAAAACTGAATCAGATTCTATCACTGATACGACCTGTCTGTCCGCAATTGAACACGCAATGATGAGGTAGTAATCGCGAATCAACAAGTTTTTGTGCACCTTCGTTATGTCGACATTAGAGAGCCTTCCAAAGTGACTGGATGTACTAAAAAACCATTGGAAGCGATTTCAAAATACATCACTTTTCATGCACGGTTGAGGCGGCTGCCCGCGCTCTAACACATGGCGAACTCAACATGAGCACGGTATCTATGGAAGCGGTTAGCCGGCTTAAACGAGGCCTGAGACTCGTCTAATAGCAGTATTTTTGTTTTCCTATTCACAACTTACCAATTGGGCAATTTTTCTATTCAGACCCAAATCCGGTATGCCTCCACGTTTCACCGCCTCGCGCCCCTCAAGCGCTCACAGCGAATGAATCAGTCGGATCTGTTGACTGCAAAACTCAATAGCGTCGCTAATTGATACGTTTGGTCGATGTGGTGACGACAAATTGCTTACCCCTAACCTTCCAGCCTTCACTGGCTGTGCGTTGGAGAGCATGGGCGTTCGCTATTGAGTACTTATTGAGGCTTGGACTTAATTGAATCGATATAATCTGACCAGTGCGCAGGATACATCCGCTATCTGTTCCATCACGCTCTTTCCTTTCCTTTTGAACTCTTAATACCTCACTTCATCGATCCTCGAGCTTCTGGAGCTTCAGTCCGCATTTTGGCAGTCCCAGAACGTCTATCTAGCATGTCTACCAACATGACAGGAACTCAATTTTCATTCTATCCACAAGCGGTGGTCCTTCCAGTCCTTGCCTTTCCATCATGGATTCTCTGCATTTCTCCCATGTTCTGGCATCTCTCGCAACGCAACATCGCCGCCGGATCATTGATCTTCTGGATCATACTTCTCAATTTCTTCAATTTCGTCAATCCCCTTATCTGGCCCCACGACAATATGGAAGAATGGTATAACGGTGCAGGTCTTTGCGATATCGAAGTCCGCATCCAGGTTGGAGCCACGGTGGCCCTCGCAGCATGTACAGCCGTCATCGCACGCCGACTCGCAAATGTTATGGATACACGCAATATCACAGTTGCTCCTAGCAAGCGAAGCGTATTCATTGAGAAAACCATTGAAATCGGATCCTGTTGGGTATATCCGGCTATCTTGATGATAACGTACTACATCGTTCAACCATTCCGATACTTTATCTTCGGCATTTCGGGATGCACGGCTGCCTATGATTCCAGTTGGCCAAGCCTAGCAATTGTATGGGTTTGGGGGTGCGTCACAACGCTAGTAGCAGCCTTCTACTCCGGTACGCATCGCTATCTTTCATCCTCATCCAATCCCGAACACAGCTAACCTCCTGTCATAGGCTTACTGGGCTTCCGGCTCTTCCGTTACCGACGTGAGTTTCACAACCTTATCGCCGCCCGTAATACCACCAAATCGCGCTTTATACGACTCTTCATTATGTCCCTCTATGTCTCGGTTATCCTGCTCCCATACTCCTTCTTCATTCTCTACAGCCTTGCCGACACCATTGTGGACGAATATAGTTGGGCGCGCGTCCATGGTCCTGAGTGGAATTCCGTCGTCAAGGTACCTTCGAACGGCTCTGTACGCTGGGATCGTTGGGGTGAAGTTGGCGCAGGATATATCACCTTCATACTCTTTGGTACTGGCTCCGATGCGAGCAATTTGTACAAGGGAATGCTCACTTCAATCGGGCTTGGCAAGATATTCCCAAGTCTTTACACAACAAGCGAGAGTAGTAATACTGGAACACCACGCAGTGTCACCACCGTGAAGCGGTGGACGTCCAGCTGGTCAAGCAAGGCAAAGAGTTTGTTAAGCAAGAATGGATCTTTCTCCGAGACGAGCCACAACGCTTCCTTCGTTGGGTCAATTATACAGCCTGGATCTACAAACGAGGAATCCGCGATTCTGCATACGCCTAACCAGTACCATGGAAAGTCCCAAACCAACACATGGTCTTTTTTCAGCCGCATATTCAACCGCCGCAGTGTTGATCAATCTATACTCCCAATTCATAAAAAGACCTCAATTGACTCTGAACCCCTCCCTATCCTGGATAAGACGCCTTCGAACCCTTCTGCTTTTACTGCACGTGCCTGGGCTGCGGATGATAACATTGGGGATAAAGACAATGAGATCATGGGAGTCCACGTTATTCATGAGGTGTATCAAGCCAGCCAGGACAAAGGCAAAGAGAAGGTCATTGGAAGAAATGCCTGGGATTAACCGTACTAGGTTTTCAGCTTCGCATGAATAGGGATTAACATATGTATGGCTGCATGGAATGTCTATGGCCACTTTGCATTGCGGAATGGAATCTGGGGAATGGACAGAACTCACAATATCTTCTTACTTGGCGGCATTCAAGTGCCTATTCAGGAGCCAGTGCCCTTTTACCTGGACACACGTGAAAGGTATCTAAGGCCTGGGCTCACATGCGCATCTTTATATTAGTTTGCTGTCTTCTACTCTTCTTACTTTAATCACAGTCACTTCTAGAAACTGGTGCAGGTCACCAAAATCTATCAGTCTTATCAAGGTATCACTCCAATCACTGCGTGATCTTCTCTTTCGTTAGAAGCGCATCAGGATATGGTAGTTTGTGGATATATACCGCGCATAGATGCCCTGACTAGATGTCCCTTCTAGTCTTTGTTCAGCATTAGAGCATAAACTCTAGTGATTTGCTCCCAAGTTGTATTTTCAATCCATTTCTGAGGTGGTGAGTGATATAAAACGGGCAGCAATCAACGCAGGGATCGTAAGCAAGTCTACCTTCAGGTATGAGATGATGTGCTGAGAGCCACATGCAGGACATACATGCTTGAAGCATTGAATTTAGACACAAACGGACGCTTTACGTAATTCTGTATTTGAGAGATTGGTATCTTTGCATATAGACATTGGAAGAACGCCAAAGTGGTTTAGACATACCTAGCGCTGTTGCGACGGCACGTGATCAGTGGCTGGTTGCGTCTATGTCTGTACCGCCTGCCACAGTCACTTCATGCCTTGCGACATTTCTGTGACAGATTGAGACGCGCAAACGATCTTTTTAGTAGATAAACGTAGCAGATCAGGCTCAACCGATAGCGCTTCGGCGGGTGGTAAGGAGAATGGCCCCATTCTGAGGTTGGAGCGCGACAAGCGAGAAGCAAGACGCATCAGCTTATTGGTTGCTCCAACGAACTGGGACAGGACCATGCAGCATTGCGGCAAAGTCGCCAGTGTTGGCGCCCGCTCATACAAGGTGTCCCGTATAAGTCGGCATACCCTCTAAGTCTTGGGAAACGTTCTATTAATAAGACAGTCAACTATATGTGAAGCGCTTTTCTCTCGTTGCCTTCATCCCCTACCCATTCAATTTTTGCCCATCGTCACTTCATGATGCCTGCCCATTCATCTCGTTCTTCACGGGCGTCGACTTCTGATTCGCTTGTGTTTACGCCATCCTCTTCTGTGTTTTCATTCGGCGCATCGGACTCCATGACTGCAACCTTTACCTCTGTTCACCCCCCGGTATCTACGCCAAGCCCACGAGCCACAAGCAATGTCAGTCCAAGAGCCCTGCACTCAGCGCAATCACCATCTCGATCTACTTCGGGACAGACACCGATAGCTTCAAGGTCCAGTACAAGCATTGATCGTTTTACACCCTCGCCAACACCCTTCACGTTTGGAATGGAGCACGCGTCTTCACCGTCATTCACATTTGGGGATGATCATGATCCGGACAGACCTCTGCCGTCTGTTGAACGGGATGTCTCAAATACAGACAGCCGACAAAGCACTCCCAGTGCGGTCGAATTTACTCCGTCTACAACAACTGCTGGCTCCGTTCTCGTTAGTCAACATGCCGAAGCACTCGGTAATTCTTTGCAGGCTTTAAGGCTAGAGACACCAGAAGAGCCAGTCAACTCATCCTTCCAAGCCAATAGAGCTGCTCATTCGGAACGACGTACAAACATTCTTCGACAGCCAGATACTAGAAGTTCTTCACCAGATAATAATACATCGCCTCCGTCAGTACATATCACACCAGCACCATCTCCTGAAAATTATATCCAACGTCAATCTGGGAGTATTACTGATGTTCTCGATGCTCTTCGCATACGATCACCTGCTGCAGAGTCACCAGACCGCTCCAGGGCACGACAGGATCGTTCTATGACCCCATCGCGCAGGCGCCGTTCAGCGTCAGCCATTGATAAGGAACCTCATCATGTCGAACATGAATCATTACCTTCGGAGTTTTCTCGTATGCGAGAGATGCAGCAGGTATTCAATAAGGCTCGTGGCATGAGTGAAAAAGTTGAAACTGTGTTGCAAAGTTCGGATTTACATCGAGAGCCCAACTCTAGCATTGAAAAGCTTTATAGAGAAGCTATGCGACTACGTGCATTTGAGTTACCTTCATCTCGTATTGTTGGATTAGTCGGCGACTCAGGTGTCGGGAAAAGCAGCTTGATCAACTCCCTACTTGACAAGAAAGACTTGGCCCGCTCTGTAAGTAATTGGTTTCCTTCATCGATTTGGCTAACATTAGCGCACAGAACAATAATGGCTCAGCATGTACCTGTGTCGCTACAGAGTATCATTATCATGAACGCAATGATTATATCGTTGAGGCTGATCTCTTTGCACTGGACGACTTGAAGAAACAATATGAGGAATTGCTCCGAGCCTACCAAGAAAATGAGAACCCGCCAGCAGAGCTTCGGGCAGACGAACTCGTAGATTTGCAGCGTAGGGCACAGATCGCGAAAGAAACGTTCAAAGCAAGCTTTGGAGAGCGATCGAACGGCTTGCTTGCTCTACCAATAGACCGGGCAGTAGAGACGATGTTGCGATGGTCAGCTGAAATACTTGGAGTCAACCAACCAACCCAGCTACGAGAGCCGTACAATGACATTATAACCTGCTCTTCAAGGATTCGAGAACTTACGTCAGAGATTGATATGA
This sequence comes from Paracamarosporium sp. OC-R06-R3, assembly GCA_019828545.1. Classification (NCBI taxonomy): domain Eukaryota; kingdom Fungi; phylum Ascomycota; class Dothideomycetes; order Pleosporales; family Didymosphaeriaceae; genus Paracamarosporium; species Paracamarosporium sp. OC-R06-R3. The sequence goes on along the minus strand of JACVRA010000064.1, from coordinate 71,953 downwards.
CAGAATGCCATGGAGTAAAGGTTCCTTGGCCTTTCGTCCGAAAGTTGAAGTACGTATGCTCTTTCTCTGAAAATGAGATCAATTTCGGCGTTGTACCACTTCAAGACGTTGTTTTAAGGCCATCCATCTTCACACGCGACTAACGTGATCCTGCTTTAGGGTGTATCTGAACGCGTTCATATTGAGCAAGGGGTTGATAATAGCTGACCTTCCTGGTTAGTATACGCATACTGTACTTGATTGTTACTGAATACAGTAGGCTTACGGGATGCAAACATTGCCCGTCAAAACATTACAGAACGATATGTTCTCCGTTGCCACCAAATTTTCGCCGTTGCACGTATTGCGCGGGGCATTACTGATCAAAGCGTACAAGACGTGTTCCAACTAGCCCGACGTGCGGGACTATCCAACGTAAATATTGTGTGCACGTATTCAGACGTAAGCATGGAGCTATGATGAGCTTATAGACACGTACTTAGCTTACCAACATTAGGAAATCCGGGCAAGAGAAGCTATAGACACATATCCCGCTGAGCGGGCAGCTGTGCAGGCCATGGAAAGAAGCATCAAGCAGACCAAGCAGAAGATTGACTCTTTGACAGAAGAGATTAAGGAGCTTGATGAAGACGATGTGAATCGCTCCGAAGAAGAAGCTCACGAACTTGCACAGCTACATTCGGACAGATGGCGTGCGGAGTATGTATCACATCTTCTTTCCTCCGCAAAACCAACTAATGACACGTGTAGGAGGACCAAAGCCGACGAAGAATTCAAGTATGACAGGTTCTGCTGTGTTCCCAATTGCCATGCTGACTATGTTAGGCTACTTCGACACCTAATCATTGTTCGAAACACAGATGTATCTCGCATGATTCAGATGCAATACAGAGACCATCCAGTGGCAGGAGATCTCAAGGTATTCTGTGTAAGCAACAAACTTTACTGGATGGATCGCATGAAGCCAGCAGCAGTATCAAAACCTCGCTTAGAGCTTAGTGGGATCTTGGAATTACGCCGATACTGCATTGGCATCGTGGCGGAAAGCCATATGCGGGCAGTCGATCACTATGTGAACCATGAGATTCCGACACTTCTTGCATCTGTCAAGCTATGGGTAAGATACATGATGGAATGCGATATATGCACTATGAAAGTTAATATCAAACTATGCAGGTAGAGGCTGGGTCTGGTGATGCAAGCGCGGACAAAAAGCAGGAGATGCTGAATACTGTCAATGCAATACAGACGAAGTTACACGAGGTACGTTGATGCAATTTATAGGCTGGCATTCCTTCCCAAATATATGAAACGGAGGTGCATAGAAGATTGATGAATTACGATATTGAGATGGCTATCGACAACTGAGGAGAGCGTTCTGTAACAGGCATTGACATGCTTTGGTAGATGACCTCTCCGATATCCTCACTCCATGAAATTTCGCGAAGTTTGCGAAATGAGTTTAGTAGGCAAGTTCAACAGCGCATGGGTATTTAGCCGTTGCTCAAGATCCCAAAAGAGTTGACTGACTTCAGCAGCGCAACGTATAGCACAGTGGTGTGCCAGCGCCAAGGAAGCAGCTTTGGTATGGCAGTATGATGTGTGTATACAGTTCGTTACTCGCCTGTTCATATACTGACGTTTGTAAAGTTCCATCATACGTCGTACGCAGCATTCTGTCGCAACTACGGGGAATACCAAACCAAAAGCCAGCCATTTCGTTGCTGGAATGAAGAAGCAATGAGTGAGATGGCTCAGGACATGACTATAATTTGGACGGCCTTCACTAAGGAAGTGAACGATCGCTTAGATGCAGTAGTCACGTCGTTAGAGCAGGTCTTACAGGATATGGCCACTTTAGCCTTTAGTGCAGGTACGTACGACTCTGATTATCTATCCCTCCATATCAGTTATCAGGCCGAAGGCCGGCTCCGGTTTCCCACTACATGCCGACTATCCCATGTTGCTAACGGTCGTTGTAGCGCAAATGAGCAACAATGCTCACTCAGCTTTGCACACCCTTACTGCAACTCTTCGTCATCGACAAGACTTACTACTCTACAACATCGAAGATGTAGGAGAGAGCTTTCGAGATGAACTTTCCACTCTGCGTATAAATGCATTCGCACCTCTCCGCACCGCGTTCATTGGTAGCCTTATGGAGAATACTTACCGAGCTGCGAATATGGAAAGCGGTATGTGTCATTCTTTTATATTAGACGGATTTATTCTGCATCGACGGTTAGGAGCCCGGAAGTCTTTTCTAAATTTCAAATACCTCAGCATGTCAATAAAACCTTGAAATTTTACTAATGAATCGTACACAGGAGGAGGAAGTGACAGGCGGCGAAAGAATCTCGTCACCGGTAGATTTGGCTCCGAATCTCTTTTCACTTCCCACAAAAACATGTTCAAAGATGCCTTCAGCGAGCTATCCACCAACGTCGAGATCGAGTTCAAGAATGCGGTAACCCAACAAACCGATCTAATCGAAGCCGACCTTCAGGTTCTCCGAGATGAAAATGTGATTTTGGAAAGTGAGAGGAACCCAGAATTCAGACGAAGGTTGACGAATGTGGTCGAACAGATCAAGGCAGAGTTGGAACAGATGAGCGGCACGTTCACTGTATGAACACGATGCACACCCTTGGGTTGAAAGCGTGCTGCTATCTCGTTATATGGTGCTACTTTTTTACCGATGCCTTTCATTGACAACGTAGCGTACGTTTTCCCCTGGTTTACATTTCCTACTTCAATCTCCTTCGTTGCGAAATAGACCTCCTATAAAATTCGACTTTGTTGTGTTTCAAATATGTTGGTACTGTCCTCTATTGTTGTGATTCTAGCTTCCGGCAAGGCCAGATTGAAGTCTAATCATCAAGAGAAAAGGAGCCTGACCGAATACACTTTCGTGATTTGATATCCTTTTGGTCACTAACCTTGAATAGCTGCGGCATACTACCAATATACATGCCAGCGCATGCTCAGGATTGAGACCTTGATTAAAATGTGTCCGTGTTCTACTGGTAATGAACACCCTGTCTAAAATTCTTTTCGGCAGTCCATAGAAGGGATGGACGAATCAGTGAATCAGCTCGATGCTTGAGGGATTTGTGGTGCCGTTCCTGTTTAAAGCCATAACTAGTGTTGATCATGCGCACTAATCGGGTATCCCGCGACTTTCCCACTGCTGGCGGACATCTCCGCGAATGTCGAGTCATCTATCAAGATCCTTGTAACCTTTGACGCGCCGAATGCTACCCCGCGACCCCACCATGTTAGAATTAAGTATGGCTTGCCATCCCACGCTGTACGTACACCTTTGTTATATCGTCGCGTGCTTCCAAAAGCCAGACTACAAAATCCCTTATTATCATATACATTTGGACGTTCTTGTTGAAATATTGTTTGCGTCGTTGAGTATCTGCGTTTGGTGTGTTGTTGGTTGGTCCTGTAAACATGCCTCTTCAATCCGACCTCAAAATCGACGCGGCGAAATTCGACCGTAGTACCATAGACGAGGAGACGCAAGAATTCAACAAGAAGTTGATTCAGATTTGGAAAGATGGCCCCAGGTGGTATGAGGTATGTTCACCCCCTTCCAATAATTTCATACACACGTCAAATGCATCCACACCTTCACACCCCGTGTTTAAGTGCATGCTCCCTAAGTTTTCACATGGCTCGAACATTAGGCTTACGAGTGGGTGACAGGTCGGTGCAGCCGAATACCGCAAACTCCGCTGGGAGGGCAAGACACCCCTTCCCAAGCCCATCGTCCTCCCAGAAGGTATAAACGGCACCATACCGTCACGCGACGCAGGGCGTGAAATCACATACCGCATATTCAAGCCTGCTAGTGGTGTCTCCAAGGGCGTCCACCTACACATCCATGGTGGCGGATGGGTGCTGCAGTCTGAAGCTTATCAAGATCCATACCTAAAATACATGGCGGATAACTACGAAGTGACTGTATGGTCTGTTGGATACCGTCTCGCACCAGAAGATCCCTGGCCAGCGGGTGTAAACGACTGCTACGATGCTGCAGAATGGCTTGTTGACAACGCGGAGAAGCTCTACGGTGGCCCGCTCATGTTTACCGGCGGTGAAGTATGATAATTCGTCTTAGATATAGAACGATACTAATGATAACAGTCTGCCGGCGGCCACCTTGCTGTCCTTGTTGCCTTCCGTCTCCTCGAGACGCGTCCAAATTTCGCCTTTAAAGGCCTCCTCCTGCACTTTGGCTGCTATGACATGGCTCGATTCTTCCCTCAGGTACATCATCATGAGCTAGCATTGGTCATCGATCTCGACATTATGCAAGCTTATATCAAAGTGCTACTTCCCAACACGACTCACGAGGAGCGCTGCGACCCATCAATCAGCCCCTTCTATAAGAACATTAGAGGCTTGAAGTTGCCACCAGCGCTATTCGTTTGTGGGTCAGAGGATCCGTTGTTGGATGACACGGTGATGATGGGAGCTAAGTGGGGCATGTGGGGGAATGAGAGTGTGGTAAAGATCTACAATGGCGCGCCGCACGGCTTCATTGCGTTCACGAGAGGGGTTATCAAGGCAGTTGATGAAGGACTGGAGGATACAGTCGCCTTCGTGAAAGAAAAGATGGCTCAGTAAAAGCTCGTTTAGAATGTGTGAACAAGCAGGTGCTTATAGAACAGGATAGAGTTGGCTGAAGGCTGCAAAGATTCCTCGATCCTTTCGACGCTAGATCGTCAAGTTCGGACATCAAGACCACAGTATGATAAACATGTCTTGTTTTCAGGGCATTGAAAATCCGCTTTTCAGTCTATAACATTATATAAGGTATCTAACAGCATGCAAAATTATCCACTACGGCTGCTCTGTAATTGCCGGAACAACCAGTTCATCCTCTGTTTCCGTCCTTGGTGGCCATTTCCCTCGCCTTTCCGCTCTAACGTAGAGATTGTTAGGTCGGATCAGCTGGAACATGGGATCATAATCAATGGTCTCATCTCCATCCTTACTGAACCGATAACGCCATATCAGCTTGGGCAAGAAAATTTTCACCTCTTGTAAAGCAAAGTTGAACCCGATACACATGCGCGGCCCCGTCGCAAATGGTATATAGCTCGCCTTATGCCTGTTCTTAACCTCCGGCGTATCCCATCGCTCCGGATCGAACTTCGCAGGGTTGTCCCAAAGCGCAGGATTGTTGTGGATGTGGTGGAGGGCGGGAATGATGACGGAGTCTTTGGGTAGCTTGTATCCGCCGGGTAGGATCAGGTCGGCTTTTGCTGTACGGCCGGGCTGGAAGGAAGGGTTGTGTCGACGTTGTGTTTCTTTGATGAAACGGTCAAGATAGGTTAGTTTGTCTGTGAAGTCGGAAGTGAGCTCCATCTCATCGGTGAAGTCGTTGTCAACTAATTCCTGGAGAAGCTTTTCTTGAACGCCAGGGTATGTGACAAGGCCATAGATAAGCCATGAGAGGAGGGACGAAGTCGTGGTGAAACCGGCGCCTGTGGCTACCACAAGGGCATGCGCCATGGATGTGAGAGGCAGCTTTTCACCTTTGTTGTCTGTTGCACGAAGCGCGTAGTCGACCATGTTCTTTGCTGAGAGGGCAGCATCTTGCAGTGGGAGGTCGGAAGTACCACCACGTTCAGCCTTCTCGACAGCTTCGATGATGATATCTTCCATGCGCTTTTGCTTGACCTTCAACGCTTTGGGGTCACCGAACGGCAATGAAGCGTACCAGCTACCCCAAGAAGTGACCTTCTTATTCAAGCTCAGCGTCTCGGCAATGAGTCGGACGATCTCGTGCACGGGTGCATTTGGTGACGAGAAGTGTTCTAGATCAACACCGAGGGTGAGCTTTGCTACTGCTTGCGAGCCGAGTTTGAGCATGTAGATGTATACGTTAAACGACTGGCCTTGTTCGTCGAAGTGGTCGAAAACCTTGTATGCCTCCTCGATGGTCTTTTGCATCGTTGGCGCATAATGCCTCACTGCCTTAGGACCCAGCGCTGGAGGGAGGAATTTGTGTGTTACCCGCCACTCAGGCGTGTCTGTATCGCCAAGGAAAACTCCAGCCTGTGGCTGCTTGATACCGAATAGTGGATGACTCTCATTGATCTTCTTCGTAAAGAAATCAGATTCCGCAAAGGCGATGGCGGCTATCTCTGGGTCGTTGGAGTGATACACAGTACGACCCATATTGGTCGTCTTAAAGAGCGGTCCATAATGGTCGAAGAGTCGTTGATGATTGCCTAGATGGTCGGGGAAGACTTCAAAGAAGTTCCCTACGTAAGGGAGGCCCTTTGGACCAGGAGCGTCTCGCACGGCGTGGCCATCAACGGTGATAGCAATCGCGTCGTCTGATGATATTATGTGTGCGATCTCTGTCGTTACAATGCCATTACATTCGAAATCGATTCCTTTTTTACTATTAGTGATTGCTTGTAAAATAGTTGATCCCCTTCCCTTCGCTTACCCTGAGGTACAACTATCGCAAAATGCGACGCGATCAAATCTCTCAAATCCTCCAATGAAGCATCCTGATGGAATTCGATTGTCCGCGAGGATGCAGGAGACTCTCCTGATAGGTAGAACTTCTGAGCTTGCATTTTGTTGAACTTGTGAAGAGCGAACTGAAAAAAACTACATTGCGACAGTCAGTCGCAAGCGTGTCTATATGTGGCAGTTAGAGGCCACTTTCGCACGCCATCATAATTCTTCAAGATACTCGGCCACTTTGAAACCGAGGCATCATGAAAGGACAGGGATAGGGGTTTTGTCAAGTTTGCGCTACCAGATTCACTTTGATTGGAGAGTTGATGCGCTGTAATATGTCAAACGTGCCGAGGTTCACGTTTTCTCCGACGCATCGTCATTATGCTCCGAAAAACTGTGGGACTACCCGTGCGGCTCTGCTTGTGAACCATGTTTCAACCAGTCATACAAGCGCCATTTTTCGGCTTTGCTCCAACCCCTGAAGAGCTTCGTCAACTATACGATCTGCGTTCCGGCGGCGCCGAACATGCTGCAGCCCTACAAGTGGATCTAGCAACGCAACCAACGCCGTAACGGTCAAACTCGCCCCACCCAGGAAGGAGATTGAGGACTCAAAGCTCGTACGAAGTCTTGATTTTGTATTAGACGACTAAGAAGATGCCGAGGCAAACTGAAGAGTGCGATAAGCCTTGAAAGGTGCTGATATTGTGCAAGAAAACTTTCGTGATAAAAGTGATATCCTTCTTCCTTCTGTCTCAACCTTAGTGTCTGTATGCAAACCACAATGTCAAAATCCGACATTTTTAGTACAGCTGAGATTGCGTCCCACGCAACCAAAGACGATTTATGGGTAGTCATCCATGGAAAAGGTATCATCGTCCTTCCGTTCTTTAGATTGTTCTATCCTCAAGAACCCGCATACTAACAGGATATCTAGTCTATAATGTGACAGACTACGTGCGAGATCATCCAGGTGGCGTCGACGTCCTCCTAGATACCGCAGGCAAAGACGCTACCGAAGCCTACGAGGACGTCGGCCACTCAGAAGACGCAGACGAGATCTTGCAATCATACTTGATTGGTGTTGCAGCAGATAGCAACAAAGCCCGCAAGACCAAGGCCGTGAAACTCGTCCAGCAATCAACTCCATTACCCAACAACACACATACGTCTTCTGCTTCAGCAACTGTACTTAAAGCCATTCTTGCTTCAGTTGCCGTAGCAGCGCCCACGTACTACGCCTCACATCGCGGCCTTCTTCCCCGAATACCCTTCAGGTTGCCCACCTTTGCACTGGTTAACGGCAGTGCATCTGGTAGTCCGCACTCCTCCTTCCTTAAAGGCTTTGCCATCGCCACCGTACTCTCCAGCGTTGCCTTTGTCGCGCTCGGCAAAGAGCTCGCCAAATTCACACACGTCGAAGAGGGTTTTGGGCGTTACCCGCCCTATCGCACTCAACGTCGACGCGTTGTGGCTGCAAATCCTCATTTTGCTAAGGGCTTCCTCGATGCAAAAGATTACAAGCCGCTCAAAGTCTCCAAAATCACTAAGCTATCTCCAAATGTTTATAAGTATACCTTCGCACTCCCCTCCGCGAAAGACGTCATAGGTCTACCCATCGGCCAACACATCGCCATCAAAGCCACAATCGACGGCAAAACTGTCACTCGCTCATATACCCCAACCTCAAACAATCTCGATGCCGGCGTGATTGAACTCGTCATCAAGATCTATCCCGACGGCGCGCTCACAGGGAAGTACTTCGCGAGCCTGGAAGTTGGGGATGAGGTACTCTTCCGCGGGCCTAAAGGAGCCATGAAATATAGCACAGGCCATTGCAAACACATTGGGATGATTGCCGGTGGAACGGGCATTACACCCATGTACGCCCTCATCCGCGCCATCTGCGAAGATCCGCTCGATACAACCACCATCTCACTGGTATACGCGAACCGCACCGAAGATGATATTCTCTTGCGATCCGAGCTCGAGACATTTGCGCGGCGGTACCCTAAGAATTTCAAGCTGTGGTTGATGCTGGACCATCCGCCAGCAGGCTGGAACGGTGGAAGCGGATTCGTCACGCGTGACGTTATGAGGGAAAAAATGCCGGAGGTGGGCCCAGATACAAAGATTATGTTGTGCGGTCCACCAGGGATGGTAGGAGCTGCAAAGAAGGGGTTGGTAGAGTTAGGGTTCAAGGAGCCTGGAGCAGTCGGGAAGATAGGAGACGAGATATTCTGCTTCTGAGGAAATTTCGAGCCACCAACCTTCGTTGTACAAAATTTTTAGACGTACTTAGTCTTCGTGGGTGGGGTGCTCAGGCATGTTGAAGACAGATAGTAGCAAAATAATACCCTAATTATGTTAAATCAGCTGAGAATAGTGTGTGGAAATACATTCGTCAAGTTCAAACAAACAATAGCCAGAGTGGAGGACATCCCAGTGACAAGCAATATCAGCCAAGTTATCTATAACCAGCTAACAGTATGAGAATCTGCGCCAATGGCACAAGGTCAACTGCAGATTCCAGTGGGGCGACCATGAAGAAAGCGAGCTCCCGCCCGCGCTGTTACGACGCCAAGCTATCGTTGATCATCCTTCTAGAAACGGTATCTATGATTCAAAATCCATCACAGTTTTGCAGCAGGTGTTCCAGACGGTAGAAAATGCACTACGACCAAAAGTGGTTGGCTTGCCTTGTGATAAACCGAGTAGATGAGCGATCAACAATGGACCAAACCCGATACCAATTAGTATCGGGAAATTGACTTGATTCACTGGTGACCATCCACTAGTAGTAGAGTTTAATGAAGTGAGGCTTGCACTGATGTCAGCAATGTTTCGGCTAGTGGCTGGATGGAATGGAAGTAGCTGTTCACTTCAGTAGTCAGTTTCGGACCCAAGCTGGACTTTCAAGACCATGTCATTGCATAAACATTGAGCCTTATGGAATCATTTATGTGATGATTTTGGGAGCACTGGTTGGAATGCTGTGGGATCAATGCCTATAAGCGCAGACTGTGGAGGATTGTCAACAGTGAAAGCAGTTACAAAGGCGTCATCTCCGATGAGAGCTCCCTTCTGACTCGATTTTGTCCTTGTAACAACAGCGTACACAATCACAAGGATAAATACAGAAGCGGTGTTTTGTGCCGCATCGATATTGGCTCTTATTTGCGGCAACTTGGATTCATCCTGTTCCAACAGCTTACTGCGTGGCACAGTAGCTGACGCCAAGATACGCCCTCAACATAAGCACCAAGATATATCTAAACTCGAACAGATCCATCCTCTCGCAAATCTCTGTCTTATCAAATGTCGATTGAAGTGACGTCCATACGTTCTAGCCATGATTGGCAAACGGTATCTCGATTTCTTAAAGGATCGCTAAAGAGCGTACATCAAGATGACGCCGAGGCATGGAGAGATGACCAGGATTGCTATATATTGAAAGCTATCGACCCGGGTGCTAGAGAAATTGTGGGAGTTGCTGTGTGGTCCATTCATGCGTCTGCAGAACGGAAGCGCGTAGGGGCCGCTCCGACCACCTCGCCGCATTTGCGTATGTACTTAGTCGTCATTCCGTACTCACACGCATAGCGTGCCGCTAATCTATGAGAATGTACACAGATCTCTATGGCATTGTGGTAGAGCCGAATAACGAAAGTGGAGGCTATGCAAGGTTGCTCATGCAGTGGGGCATCGAAAGGGCGGATTCGCTCGGCTTGGAGATTTGGGCTCATACGGATGAATCAAATGCCTCGTTGTGCAGTTCGAGCGACTTCGTGAAAGTCAAGCAAGCTACTTCAGGACCTCAGTGCGGTTGGAGTCTGCGAAAGGCTGTCAATAATCATCGTGTACACCAAGATGCATATCTCGATACTCGCGGTTTCTGGTGAACACCGAAAGACTATTGGGAATGATGACTTACTTAAAGAGCGAAGTGATTGTCTTGAGCTGACAGGAAACCCGTTACTATGGGTCTAGATCAAAGCTTCATTCCACGACAATGCAGAAGTTGTTCATGTCCGGTCCATCTCTTACTTTCTTTTTTGCGATTTTATCGAAATCTCTCCTACTTATCATATTGAATAGGTAGTAGCAAAGTTTTGGTGTTTTCTTTTCATTGATCAAGCTGAAGCCAAGGTTCGTCAGAATACGGAGGAGCAGCTGTTCGTCCAAATATCGCGAGTTCTCGACGCAGGGCAGCGGTAGCACAAGGAACATAGCTGGGAGCACAGTGGCATTTATCTCTTGATTCGCGTCGGTGCGACGCAAGAACTGCGTTATGCGCTTCAACATTTCGCCTCGCTGAGCCGAATCCGGGACGTAATTGAGCACCAAAGAAAGAGAGATGATGTCGAAGCGTTCACTTGATGAAGACGGAAGTGGACGCTCCATGAAGTCCTGTTTCTCAATGCCGGCGCCTTGGCTGTTCAGGTCGATCCTGGTCATCTGGATTTTGCTGGGATACTTTGATATCTCGTTATCAGTCGAAAGCGCTCCAACTTCCAAGCATCGAAGCGTCGGCCCTGCAGCATCTTCGTCGGGCCTCTCTTTTGTGCGTTCAATGATATTCGCATCTCGTAACCAATCGACAAGCACCTTGCTCGAATCTCCGCCGCGATCCTTCGATTGGCCTTGCTTACTAGCTGCTTGGTACACCTCGAGGCCTCCATTTTCTTCAATAGACCTTGCAATACTTGCTGCAAGCTCCGTATCACCCTTCTTGACGGCAGACGCGTGCTCTTTATGCAATCGATGATGGGTCCGGATAATCGTACGAGATCGCTGAGAAGTCATGCGCTCTCTCGGTTTACTAATGGGCGGACGACCATGCGAGAGAGTCTTTTGACGCTTTTTGACCGCCATACTCTTCACCTAATCAGATATGTCACATGGTGTTATCAACCCATGAAAGTTGGCGAGCAGATGCCCAGACTTCGACAATTTCGCGCTAGCACTGCTAGTAGTTTGTTCGGTCACGTGCTCGCTCGCTAAGCGCACCTTCGCAATTTTGACTTGTCGCAAAAATCACAACTTCGATCTTCGACCTCTTCCCACGACAGCTACTAACACACAGCACATCCGTCGCCATGCCTCCCAAAGCCACGAAGGGTACGCAACCATTTCCCATTCTCAGCGAAACGATCAGCAACACTCGCGACACTTCTCACATCGCGAAGTCGTCTTTCAGGCGATGCTGGCTCGTAACCTCCCAATCTATTCGCTGCTGTTGAATAAAGAATGTGTGCTAATAAGTCGCAGCCTCCAAGCCCAGCAAGCAGGCTAACGCCGCTGCCAAAGCTGCTCTCAAGGGAGTAAGTTAGACCTACAAGGCGTGCCAGCACCCCGTCGCTGGCGGCTTTTACTTCTCGTGCCATGGGCGGCAATTCTAACGAGATGTAAAGGTCAACTCGCACAAGGTCCGCAAGGTGCGCAAGAGCACCAGCTTCCACCGCCCCAAGACCCTCGAGCTTTCGTACGTATACCCTACTATACATCCTATCATGATTCTAGCATTCTAGATGGCAGCAAAGAGAAATACTAACGCGTGAGCAGCCGCGCACCCAAGTACCCCCGCAAGTCCATTCCTTCTCAGCCCCGCCTCGATGCCGGCAAGATCCTCATCCACCCGCTCAACACCGAGTCCGCCATGAAGAAAATCGAGGAGAACAACACACTTGTCTTCATCGTCGATGTTAAGGCCAACAAGCGTCAGATCGCTGCTGCGCTTAAGAAGCAGTACGATGTCACTACCATCAAGATCAACACTCTCATCCGGCCCGACGGCTCCAAGAAGGCCTTCGCACGGTTGACCCCCGATGTCGATGCTCTCGACATTGCGGCCACCAAGCTTGCTATCGTCTAAGGGAAAAGTGTATGATGGTAAGGGTGCGTATGCGATGGATATGACGGATCTGGGAAATACCTATACCTGGCTGGCATCATGGAAAAGCGGATACGAATTGCATGGCGTTCATGGGCATGTAGTCCACAGTGACTGGAATGAATCAATTTCTGACATGGCGCCTATTTGATGTCCACATTGCTCATATCATACCTCAATACGAGGCTGTACAGCGACTGTGATCAAATCAAGTTCCAACGAATGTTCTTGTCCTATGATCAATCATTGCGGCAAGACAACCGGTCAACTCATTAGACAATTAAACAGTGTGTATGCAGCGTCCGCTATACCATGCCCTCGTGACACGGAGAACCCACGCTCTCTTAGATATTATACAGCGGTTATAAGTACAGATCACACGAGGTATTCCGTTGCAGCAGATCCACCTCATCCAATTAATGTCTACTTGCGCGCTCATGCTCCGAAGTTGTTGTGTCTTTCTTGCTCTGTGCAGCTCTTGCAGCTTTACTTCGTAATCTTTTCGCAGCTCTGGCTGACTTCCTTGTGTTGGCGTGCTTATCTTTCACGAACATCTCTTCCAGTACAGCCTCGCTCCCCTTAACCTTCTCGATATTTTCATCCCATATCTACCATGGCCTAAACCACCCTGGACTGTAGCGCATATCGGTGAAAACCTTCCTGGGTCCTCTTCTCTATCTGAATTTTCCGTAGCGGACAAGTCTTGCATCGACATCGTGTATGTAGTCCCCTTTCGTAATAGTTTTTCGAACGCGCAGCTTGTTGGGGAACATGCGGCGCACACCACGGCGCTGAAATCTGCTTAACGCGAGCTCGCGAGCGAGATCACGGTCGTGATAGCGAATGAGACGAACCGGAGCGATACGCGGGGGACGGAGGCGGCGCGTGCGAATAGTGCGCTGCAGTATATTTCGGTCTGCGAGCTTCATTGTTGGTCGCATGGGGATAGGAACGTGGACTAGGCGGATGCTTGGCGTAGGGACTGAGGATACGGTCGATTGTGAGTATTGTTCGCGGATATTTTGCAGGTAGCTGTGGAGGGCTTGGGGATTGTAGTGCGGATGTTCACGCATATATTGCTGACGGTGGGATCGTAAAGTAGATCGAAGAGATTGGCGGTTGGTGAACGAGGTCGGTAATTGTTCAGGATACTTAGAATTGCGTTCAGGAGACGATGGCGATCGGTCTGACGGGTTAACATCCAACCACATGCCAATTGCTTGCTCGGAGTTGGGTAAGGAGAACGGTGATAGGGTTGCTGTCCCTGTTGGCGTGGCTTCTCCAAGTCTTGTTGGTTTTTGGCCTTTATTGCGGCTGCTGATTTGGCGGACTATGGTCACATTATGCCTTGCGTCGCTGGTCAGCGGACCTCTATCTGTAGCGTCAGAATCAAGCTCAGAGACCACGTTGCGATTGATAGGCGCCGTACTATACGAGTTCTTGCTCGTCACGCCTTTAGGAGCCTCTTTCAAGATTTCGGATGGAGCGCTATCCGTACTACCAGTTCGCGGTAGGCTTTTGTTGGCCACAACCTTGTGCAATGGGGCGGACAGTGCTGTTGGTGTATGGTTTGGCCGAGATACTGTTCGCACAACGCCTTTCACAGCCATTCCTCCTGTCGGAGCTTCGATCCATATATCATATACCCTGCAATCTTCTGTACGTGCGCCCTCCTTTTCTCTCGCACACAGTCGTAATTGCTCGCCACAGTACAATGGCGCAAGGTTTCGGTACTCGATGTTTTGTACCATGTGTGGGCCTTCTGGAAGCGACTCCAGATGTGTGCCAATGAACTTCAGCATAAGCGTCAGAGTCAACGGACCGTGAACAAGGAGGTTACGGTGACCTTCAACGTTTCGAGCGTACTCTCGGTCGAGATGGATAAGGTGGGCGTTGAACGTGAGGGCCGAGAAGCGAGAGAGCAGTGTGCTCGTAGGGGTCAAGGTGTGGGAAATATCGGGTTTTCCGAGTGCTGCATATGTCAGTCAAGTGTACGAGTAAACCAAAAGAAGCACCAACACTGAAGATATTTAACAGGTGTCATCTTGCCCGCCTTGATATCTTGAAGTTCTTTAGGCGACCGCTCGCGCATAAACACTATGTTACGATCCTCTATCAAAAAGTTTTGCTCCCATTTGCGCATTTCCCCTTTCAAAAGTGCGTTCAGTGAGGTGTTTGGATGGTGACGCTTAGTATCTGACGGGATAGCTTTGTAAACCGGGTCGGATCTTGCGAATCTACGCTCTATCGTAATGAAAATCTTCTCGCTCTCACCCTGGCCTCGCAATCGCACATCTTTTATACGCTCGGAACATAGGATGAATTTGTATGGGGCCCAACCTGCGTCTACATCATAATACAGGTTCTTATTTATCCTAACAGCGCCACCCGCCCACATACGGCGTACAAAGGAGCCGCCAGGGCTGTGTAGTTGATCGGTGCCATCAGGCAATAGTTTGCTATCGGGGAGGACCGGATTGCAGAAGATGAGGTGCTCGCCGATTGTGCCAGGCATTGCGCCCTTCGGTTTACGTATCGGCGCGACCGTAGGCGAAGGGAAAAACGAGTATAATGTGCGCTCAAGTTTTTGCTTGATTTGGTCTTCGATGATGTCGCGCTCTAGGGGCAGCTCACGGTTGAGCATCTCCTTGCGGAGGGTTTGGAACCATTCTGGGTCCTCTGCATTCGTCGATTGCGGAGATGGCTCACGGTTGCCGGAGTCGTCGGGTGTACCGGACGAATAATATTGACGAGGCAATCTTATCAGTTGGCATTGTGTACGGTGAGCAGGCGTCTTCGCCAGGCTGTGCAAACAGCGCGTGCGAAGAGCCATTGTGGTCGTCCAGCAAGGTGAATCGCCTTGGGAAGGAAAGCAGCTCCAGCTTAAACGCAGCAAGTTTAACCGAGCTTGGCGTCAACCACGACCCCTCGCACCATCGAACCATGACGCTTCCCATGATATCGAAACTAAGTCGACGCTATCTTCGTTGGCTTAGTTCCGACTGGCACTATTCACATTCAACAGCGCAGTTAATGTACCATTTGTCACAGTTAACAACCTTTATGTGCTGTACCTGAAGACATTCCATGTTCATCTTTGACTGATCTTCAACTGTAACACCCGAGTGGTCTAGTGGCGACTAATTTGCTTTCAGGGCAACATGAATGAATGCTGGCCTTCAAGCATTCTGGCAATGCCTAGAGTATGGTCATAGATGTCGGTCAGACGATACGCGATTAAACCTACAATATGCCCCGAGTGAACAACTCATTAAGATAAAGTTTCCAAGTCGCTATATAAGCCTCATCTCCTCGAACGTCATCTCTTCTACATTAGCTTCTCCAAACATAACACCGTGCACATACGTCTCACCAACGAGCAACCAACCCTCACGCAGTCCCTTCACCTGTTCCAGTTTGTCAATACATTCTCTGTAAGCCTCCATGACCGGAGCTGGGTAACACCATTCGAAGTGATCTACATATTCCTTATGTTTAGCAATCAAGTTATCGATATCATCGTTGTAATCCGCGATGAGATAGGGTACATTGCCGCCTTTCATGAGAGTGACCACAATGTTTTTGCCCATTTCAGCCGGCCCTAAACCTAAAGAACCTCCCTGAGTCATGAAAAGACATCGCCCTATTGAGGGTTGCGATTCGGCCACGAATTGTTCCAGAAGTTCATCGTCTTCTTCGTTCTTCGGGGTGCCTAGTGTTGGCCAATGCTGGTGCTGATGACACGATTTTAGTTTCTGGTAGGAGGAGTTGAGTTTCTCGAGATCTTTATCGTCAGTAGACGCGGTGTCTTCGGAGAATTTGGCATTGATCCATAGTAGCATCCCACGTATGAGTTTATCCAGGTCAATGCTCATGCGATCCACAGCACCAGCAGTGATCGTGTGCGCTAAGCCTTCGAGACCACACCGACCTCCATTGCCAGCCTCGCAACCAATGTCAGCAATGAAATCGTAGAACCTCTGAGCTTGACGGGTTGCCATATCTCTCGTGGTCCTAAGAGGCTCACTGTAAGCTCTAACAGTACCCAGCTTCACAGCCTCAATAATCAAAGACCTGCAATCTGGCGATATCCTGGGTCGTTGAGGAGACTGAGTACATGCGCAGAATTTTGCACCGGATAGTCCAACTAAAGAGTACATGTCGGTTTCGCCACCGCTACGTGGAAACCACGAAGGCATTGTGTACTTGTCACCGTTGCACTGCTTTGTGATGGAAAACCAGTCGAGACCTCGTTGGTGGGTGAGCAGGCAAGCGGTGATATTAAGTAAGACCAGGTCAATAGAGGCTGCATAATCCGCACGAAGATATGGCCAGAGCTGCGAGTCGCCACTGCCTTTCATGACAGATTCTCGATCAATCGTTAGTACAGTTGGATCAAGTAGGCCTAAACCGGCGAAAAGGATATCTCTTGGGTCCGTTGAGCTTCGATTCAAGCAGATTTGCAACCATTGATACAAAGTCCACTTGCCACCTCCTTCGAACACGGATCGCCATTCGAAGATGAGTGGTAAGTCTCTAATATGGCTGTTGATTGAGATCTGATGTTCTGCAAGTCCATTAAATACCGAGGGACTTTCTGATTGCTGAGTAAACCAGTTGCAGGTCCGGACGATATCAGGTGCAGACATTTGGTACTTGTCGAGGAGAAACGTAATGTCTCGAGCGAGGCAAACTTCTTGTATCACCCACAGCCTCTGGAACCAGCGCCTAGAGAGAAGATAGATTGCTGTGATGCATCTCCTTGTGTGAAACACAATATCTGCTTGGGATATTGAATTAATTTGCGAGCGCATCAATGGACTGTAGATTTCTGTGGGTGACGCGAGTAACTCCTCAAAAGCTGGTCGAAGTATTGCTGGACATGTCCCTAGCCACACGACGACATCTTTCGCGGAGGTATATATGTTTCCCATCATGTTGACCTGGGCTGTTCGCTCAGCATGATCTTGCTGTTACCGATAGTCAGAGCCATAGCTATTAGGATTTATATTGTTATCTGACCTGATTTATGCAAATAGCATCGATCCAGTATGGTCCTCGTCTCAATGATCTAAGTTGAATAAGGCAATCATAGAGATTCTCTTGGATATGCATCAGCTGCCCATTACACCAAATCGCCTTCACCAAGCTAGTATTTCGAGGATCTTTTGGTAGGCTTTCAAAGATCGTCATAAAAGAGTGAAGAATATCTAGCGCAGTAGTTCCAGGACTGTCTTCTTGGCTACGGAACATCTCTGGGAACATATGTTTCCAAAAGCTCTTAGCTTTGATATTGGCAACTTGAATCGTTAACCGAGCCGCGATAATAAACAAGCCTGTAATCGGGATCATTATATATTGGGTCAATGATATGTCTTTGATCCAGGAATATGAAAGTGCAGTGTAAGAAGGGTTATCAATTAGGTCGACTTCGTGCATAGTGCATTCAATAACATCCGACGGTCTTCCAGGCTTCAGCTCCAGAAGTCGGATACAAGTTGCAGTCGACAGGGGACCGTAGTGGTATCCATTCGAATTGCCATTCTTCCAGCTTTAGCGGAGAGACTCAACATCAGGATTCATTACTTTACCCAATACTTCTGGAAATTCTCTTTGTATTTGCGCAGCAGGCTTTGTGAACCCACTGGCGATCGGAAAGCAGGCTGAAAAACTCTATAGGCGAAGCCTGCGGCGATGTACGTGCATCTGGCAATTGTCGCAATGGCATTTATAAGTGTTGTAGCTGAAGGAATCTCTTCAGAAGACATGTTCATGTGTACCGTACGAGAGGTGGGTGAAACAAGGGCGCGCGACAGCAGGATTTCACGGTTCGAAATGTAAGACGCTAGGCCAAGAGCAAGGATTTGTATCCCCAGTCAGAAAATAGACTGCAAGCCATGTGCAGACAACTTTTAAACTAAATTTATTCCATCTTCTCTTAACAGACATCCAGGCTGCGTGCTAATGCAGCATCTGTTGCTTCCTTTGCATTACTCTGCTCTCCATCAAATATTGTGGGAGAGCGGTGTGTGTACGTAATATACAAGATGTAGAGTATGGGATCAAGGGTGCAGTGTTGACAGGCTATGAATAATAAGTGGAGTCGCTTAGGGAAAGGCGGGGAAGTTTGAACTGAGCATTGGCCTACAACCATCGTACTACTCTCCTCATCATTGACCACCATTGATGCTAAGACAACAAAACAGCGTTCGAGCCCGCCCAGACTAATAGTTTGTTGATTTTGTTTGACGCTAGAGACCATGGCCGGCTTCCTCCAGCTCCAATGGATTTTTTCTTTTATACTCATTACAGGTATCATGTCAGCCAACGCAACAACTAAGCAACCTAGATACATCATGTACTTGACCGGGTAGGTCTTCCATATACCATGAATACAGAAATTTCGTCTGTTTTAACTCGCCACAGACAACATCCGATTGTTCCCAAAATCGATCTCGTCAAAGACGTTACACATGTAGCCATGGCTTTCATGCGCTCAGAAACATTCAACGATCCAAATCGAGCAGAATGGCCCTTATTCATGACCGTGGAAGAAGTGAGGAAGAAGTTCTCAAAAGATACGAAAATCATGGTTGCAATTGGAGGCTGGGGCAACGAAGCAGGATTTAGAGAGGCGGCGCGCAGTGATAAAGAAAGGCAAATGTGGGTAGATTGTATACAGAGAATGGTCGAGAGTACTGGTGCCGATGGTATGTTCATGTTATATTCCGGTCGGCTATCTAAAACATTTTTGACTCGTGTACAGGTGTTGACATTGACTGGGAATATCCAGGGCAAGTTTCTCATACTTCAGATTTCGCTCTACCTAACAGAATATAGTGGAAATGGTGAAGACTATAAGCAAACCCCCAATTCTGAACGGACATGGGAAATCACCGCCTACCCGCTCCTGCTCTCAGCCCTCCGCAAAGCCCTCGGTCCGTCAAAGGTCATATCAGCCGCAGTGCCTGGTCTCCCTCGAGACATGCTTGCTTTCACACCTTCCACTATTCCATCCATCATGTCATCCGTTGACTTCTTAAATATCATGACATATGATTTAATGAACCGGCGCGATAACGTAATAAAGCACCATACAGGTATCAAAAATTCCCTTGAAGCTATCGATGCTTACATCGACGCCGGCGTTACCCCATCAAAAGCGAATCTCGGGTTAGCATTCTATGTGAAATGGTTCAAGACCGATCCCTCCGCTAGACAAGAATGCAAGACGCGCCCCATTGGCTGCCCGGCGGCGCTCATGGAAGACCCAAATACCGGCGCCGACCTAGGTAAAGCAGGTGCATTTTCCTGGCACGACGACATTCCTACTGAGCTCAAAGAATCTTTTGGTAAAGCATTGGAAGGAGGCACATATTATGAGGGCGGCTACTTCTACTTCGACGCCGAGGAGGACATGTTCTGGAGCTTTGATACACCAGACGCTATCAGAAGGAAAGTATCATATATCAGGAAGAAGAGAAGAATAGGTGGTACGTTTGCGTGGGGACTAGGTGAAGATGCTCCAGAGTTCAGAAACTTGAAGGCAACGAATAAAGTTGTGAAATTGTGGAGAGATGGGAGAGTGGATAGGAGTGAACTGTAGATTATCGGAGACTGAGGTCGCAGTTCGTGGTTATGTCAAAGAATCCCTATAGCACCGCCATTCGCAGATACTTTACTTCCAGTGATCCATCTGGCTTCTTCACTACATAGCAACCCAATAACGTTTGCAACGTCCTCAGGCTTGCCCAATCGCGGCAGACTTTGTCTCCCGACCCAGTAGTCATGAAAGCCTTTGAAAACATCCTGGCCAAATTGCTGCGGCCCGTCTGTCTCCGTTAATCCCGTAAACACGCTGTTCACAGTCGTACCGGCCATAAAGTCAAACTCTGGGTGGCAGCCACCAAATGCATTTGCGTAGCAGCGGACCATGGCCTCGTTGGCGGCTTTTGTTGCGGCGTACAATAGCCTATACCATATCGTGAGCAGGGTTCAGTTGCTTGTCAATTTTGTGGTTGCGGATAAGGATGTGCATACTAGAATGAAGAAGGGTAAAGTCATAGTCACTTACGCTTCAGGTGCACATCGTGAGCTTTCAGTGCTCGACATGAAGACAATCCTCGAGTTGTGACGAAAGTACCGCCGCTTGACCATCCCGTCTACGATCAAAGCTGGAGTTTGTATGTTACCAAGGCACATCCTGGAGACAGCCTCCGATTCCAAAGCCCCCACCGGCGTACGTTCAACCGTTGCGGCATTGATGACGAATATGTCCAGCTTAGATTCAAAATGTTGGGCAATGGTATTCGCGATAAGCTCATGAGCATTGGTGTCGGTGAGGGAAACTACGATGCCTTGTAATGTCGGGGTTTGGATGTTCTGTTCGCTAGATCTTGTTGCATCGTGAATTTCATCGCGAAGCGTGCCGATTAAAGACAAGGAGCGCTCGCCGGTACAGGTGCCCAATATACTGCAACCGCGCAAGGCTAGGTTGGTTGCGATTGCGCGACCAATACCTCTGCTTGCGCCGGTCACTATTGCTACTTTGCCAGCTAGGTCTCGTTTGTTTGTAGTCATTACTTGTGAATACACTGCGTGAAGTTTTCCGACGTTTCCAATTGCTCAAATATGCAAGTGATAAAAGTGGATGATATTTAAACTTGCCACCTCGTGCTGTTGATGGATGACAGAACTCGGGGTTGTATATATTTTGGTCAGGAAAAGGCAAAGGGAAAACGGGGACAGAACGAAGTACTCTGAGGGCTTTATGAATAACTTTCTGGATGTACAGATTGAAGTGACGTTTTGATGCCACCAGCAGACCGAAATCCATCGGAGGCAAGCATTGTCGATGGGTCGGCTTGGCTCAATCAGTAAGCCTGCACTTACCCCGACATTGATAGCTGTTCAAATTTCAAGAATAGATAGACGTTAGATTAATTCGGATCAAGCCTAGGTAGCCATTACTTGGACCCGGGAGTACCGATGGTACGTTCGTATTGTAGCAGTCCAGGTGAATGCTAAACATGGTATTGATGCTCAATATATGGTTGGGAACAAACTGAACAATAGCATGGTGTATGTGGCACCCTCGTATTGTTGGAATGGCATTCATTGCGCAGCCATTGTTCCTTTGCTGGGGTGAAGGTGAAAGCGCTTTGACGCAAGGCGCGCTGTCTCAAAGCTCGAGCACAGGCCAGCCGCCAAGCCATCGCGACTTAGAGCCGCAAGTTCGAGAAACTGTCTATCAAACCCACGCGACCGCGACTCACTCGACCTCAACATCTCACGCGTGTGCGACGGCGTGTCAATCGCCTCGGATTCCTTCTCTTGTCGCATCTTCGCCTCGGATCCATCGACATATTGACAACGACGCCCTACGTCACCTGCGCGCGTTGCATGCTCCCCGCAGCTTCGTCTGAGCCTCACCCAAACTCGCTCTCTTTGCGATAAGAGAGTGCGGTCATGGCCCCCGCCGGCAAGCGGAAGCGCGGCGACCGTAGCTACTCTTACGACGAGGACCACTCCGGCCGTCCATCGCCGCACCGACCCCAGAACCTTGCCCTCGCAAGCCCCCAGCAGAATAACTCCCCTCGTGGCGGACGGCGAGGTAGCCGAAACAGCGGACGGGGCGGGTACAACAACAATAGCGCGCACATTGCAAATGCAACGCAAGCGTCTCCCACGGCCATGTCACCGCCCGCGACTGCACCCCAGGCAGCTCCTAGACCTGTGCCGTCTACACCTTCGCACCCACCGCCGCCGCCGAAAGAGCCAGCTTTCAAGCCGGCATCTCGCGACGTCCCCGGAAGCAACGAGCACTTGACACCCGAGCGTGTCACCAACTGGAACGTCGATGCCCGCAATGCTGTGGTGCAGGCTGCCATCTCGGCACAGCGCGCTGGGAATGGCTTCGATCTCAACATTGTCTTTCTCGAAATCATACACGCGGCCGGAGAGCAGCTCATGTCCCCAGCTGAGCTCGGCTCTGTAGTTCGCGACATTGTGGCTACTCCAGCCGATGAGCTGATTGACCCCGTCGTGTTCTTTCTGGATTGCATAAGTTCAT
Organism: Paracamarosporium sp. OC-R06-R3; assembly: GCA_019828545.1. Classification (NCBI taxonomy): domain Eukaryota; kingdom Fungi; phylum Ascomycota; class Dothideomycetes; order Pleosporales; family Didymosphaeriaceae; genus Paracamarosporium; species Paracamarosporium sp. OC-R06-R3. The sequence continues at coordinate 49,493 of JACVRA010000064.1, read as the reverse complement.
ATACAGAGCTCGACCCTAAGCACCCAGACGATGGAACCAGGACTCGGCCGATTCAGCACCTGCTGATCGCGACGGAAATCGACCCCAACCAGATGCGCCGCCAGCTTGAGGAGAAGTTATTGGAGCAAACAGAACTAGTCCGCGCATCCTTCCACGTCAAAGGAGTCCGTGCTACGACCAAGGCCATGTACCAGCAAGCGAACTACAATCTTTTGCGAGAGGAGACTGAAGGCTACTCCAAGCTCATGACGGAATACTTCACCACTGTCAACAGTGAGCCTCCGCGACACGATGTCGTCTCCGATACCTTTCAGCGCGTAAACGCCCTCATCGGAACCTTTGACCTTGATGTCGGGAGAGTTCTCGACGTCACGCTGGACGTTTTTGCGAATCTTTTAGTCAAACACTATCGATTCTTCATCAAATACCTCCGTGTCAGCACCTGGTGGCCGACGCAGTTGGGCATCGACAATGTCGAATGGCAAGAACCCGACGTGAAGACACTTCCTAACTGGGCTCTGCCAACCTCCCAGAATTGGTACTATACAGACGAAGAGAAGGAAGAGCAGCTACGCCTTCGAGAGGCCCGTGACGTTAAATTCTGGCGGCGCGTAGCGGAAAAAGGCGAGAGACAAGCCATTCAGGCTTTCTTTGAGCTTGGTGCTCGCCCAATCACGCGGAATTCCCGTGACGCGGAAAAACTGGATGCAAACACTTCGAACATTAGAAAGAAAACCGCGACACAAGAATGGATCGACCAATGGATAGCGGATACCGGAACGCTACCTCCTCTTGGGAATGAGGTTGCTGCTCAGCTTCTCGGCTTCAAACTTCAGTTCTATGCTTCCAACTTACGCGATGCTACCGACGTGTTACCAGACAATCTAATTTACCTGGCTGCATTACTCATCAAGATCGGTTTTATCTCTTTGATGGATTTATGGGAACATCTATACCCACAAGGCCCAGATATGGAGAAGGTCCAGGCGAAATTGAAAGCTGAGAAGGAAGAGAAAGAAGCGAAGCGGAAAGGAAGGACCGCAAATGCTCTGACGATGGCTGGAGCACTTTCCGACGATACGCCTTCTGTCCCCGCTCTCTCTCGCTTACGAGACGCCGAAAGCAAGCCATCGTCCAAGCAAGAATCAGAGCGAAACACACCTGCTCAGTCCGACGAAGAGCCCAAACCCACTTTGCCAGAACCTGTAGACCAGAAGGTAGCGCTGCTGCGAAGTCTTCTTTGCATAGGTGCCCTTCCAGAGGCGCTGTTCATCCTTGGTCGTGAAAAATGGATGCTGGAACTATATCCCGACTTGCACTCATACATCTTCCGCGTTGCTCATCATTCCCTTAGCAAAGTTTACGACTCATCTCGGCCTGTTCCGCTTGGACAAGTGCCTGTCTCTTCTAAGAGTACCATTGCAAACCCAACATCGCGCGCTAGCGATTACATCCCACGACGGACCCTTCGATGGGCAAAACCTGAACTCAAGGACGCTGGAGATGGCGTTGACTACCGCTTCTATTGGGATGATTGGGCAGACAATGTGCCCATTTGTCAGACCGTGGACGATGTCTTCTTATTATACCAGTCTTTGCTAGGCTTGGTCGGACCTGAGTGCGGGAGAGACGTTTTGCTTCTGACCAAGCTTGCCCGGATCGGAAGAAAGAGCATTATCGACGATTCGTCTAGTCAGAACATGAAACGATGGTCGGACCTCCTCGCAACATTCCTCATGCCCGCTCTTACCTTTACTGGCGAGAACCCTGGTGTTGTGAATGAGATGTGGGAATTGCTCAAGCGCTTCGATACAGCAACTCGCTATACCATCTATCACCAATGGGAGCAATCCTTCAAACCGGTCATGAAGACGGCCTTCGCAGAAGTCATATACAAGACCAACCAAATACTCAACAGAGTAGCAAACACGAACACGAAGCAGATGGGTAGAGCCATAGCCAAGCTAGCTTATGCTTGCCCTGTTAAAGTTTTCAAGCAGACACTGGAACGGGGCCAACAATACATGAACATGATTGAGGCCCTTGTTGCATGCAGTCAATACCTCACAGAGCTGGGCTACGATTGTCTGACCTTTTCGCTTGTTGTCAACATAACTTCAGGCAACAGGCCGACGCTACAGAGTGATGGTATGTTGACAGAAGGTTGGCTAAAGAACGCAGCGATCTTTGTGGCTAAGGTCTACACTGAGTATTCTAAACGCATGGATCCCAAGCCTATTCTGGAATACATCAGCACTCAGCTACTGGCGCGAGAAGGCGAGTTGTTCGTAATGAAGGTCATGGAGGAACTGATTACTTCGATGGGTGGTATCAGCCTCAGTGGAGCCTTGAAAGAAGACAGCGTCATCGCACTTTCTGCTGGACCTCGCTTGCGCAGGTTTACTTTGGAAAAGCTAGGAGATCGACGCCACAAAGCCATTGTACAGAGGCCTGCCGAGCGTCTTATGAATCATTTCAGAGAGTCAGCGCTGGCGCCTCCAATACTCATTGCCCTCGCAGATCAAGTCCAAGCATACCTTTACCGAGAGAACCAACGCAAGGTTCCTGACAAGGTTGTCTTGTTCAACTACGATAACCTCAAACTCAACTTTGTCCAATTCCTCGAATATCTCCGTCAATACCTCACCATTGAAGAATTCGATGAACAGATTCCAGGCCTCGTCGAGTTGATGTCGGACTACTACTTAGACACGGAGTTCGCCTTCCACATTTCCCGCGACAGCATAACCGCTAAGGCAAACGCCATCAGGTTACAACCTAAGCAGGACAACGAAACTAACCACACGAATGGAGACGCGATCATGGAGGAGGCGCCAGAGACGGAACGCGATTCTTCGAAGGAGACCACCGCTGTCGCCACCGACGGTGCTGGAGATGTGACAATGGAAAATGCAGCGAGCTCTGGCAAGCCAGCTGAAGTCAATGATGGGCAGACAACAAAAGAGCACGAATATTCCATCGTTAGCCCCCAGTCAAACCCGGAAATTGATACCTTGGCATCGCAACTCCAGGCCGCCCTGCCGGACAAGTTTGGAAATCATCCCTGCCTCACGTTCATTATAACATTCTGGCAGCTTTCGTTGCAAGATGTTCAGGACCCTAAAGGAGAAATAGTCAAGAGACAATATCAGGATGCTAAAGAGCGCACAATCGCGAACGCCACGACTGACGCCCGCCGCAAGGATGTAATTGCAATTCGCGAAGCGAGGAAAGAGGCCGACAAGTTCATCGACGAGTATGAAGATTTTGCTAAGCAGTCTCAACTCATCCAGTCCAGTCTACGACAGGAGATGTATTTCTGGTTCCGAGACGTGGCGTCCATGGATCCAAGTCTACACATGACGCTTCTCCAAGATTGCTTTCTTGCACGTGCCCGCATGTCTTTACAGGACGCGCAGTATAGCGCCTCCATGCTATTCTTCATGCACAAATGCAAAGTACCGAAGTTTCGTTTGATCAAGGTGTTGGATGACTTGTTCAATACCGGCCGACTTTCGGCGATGTTTTTCTCCATGAGCGAGGACGAGTCAAAGAACGTTGGCCGCTTCATGAACGACATACTCCATGAGTTAGGTCGTTGGCATAACAGCGAAAGCGTTTACAAGCAATTTGAATGTGTCAAAGTCTTCAACGACGAAGGACGACCAAGGAACTCTGACTCATTCCTGAAATACTCGGAATTTCGATTGTTGCTGGGGAAGTGGCACAACAAGATTCACGATGCTCTGCATACATGTATGCGACAAGGAGAGCCAGGAAATAAGAGTCTCAAGACCACGGCACAGTACACAGAATTGCGCAACTCTATCAATATCCTAAAAGCTGTAGCTCCATCGTTCCCCAGGACGCGCGAAAACGCCACCTCACTCAAAGAAGACCTTAAGAACTACGAAAATGAGAGCAAAGAAGAACGGAGCGATATTCGGGTTGCCGCGAGCTCTTTGCAGTATGAGTTCAAGCGGAACGAGAAACGATTACGGAGTCACAACATGTTTGTCACAGTAAGTTTACTTAGTCACATGGCAAATGATTTACCAACACGCAAGCAGGGAAAGGAAGATCCAAAAGAGGCGACACCCGCTCGTGCTGCCACACCTGCCTCCACAAGAACTGATGTTCAGGATAACGGGTCCAAGAAGCTCAGTGCCTCCGCCCAACCTTTCCAACCGAAACCTTCCTCAACGTAAGATCAAACCTCTCTTTACCCGAAAGCCACTGATTCATCGACTTAGAAATGGAACTACAACCACTACAGCCGACAGGAGCGGATCTGACGAACGAAAATTTCCCGCGCCAGCGTCCAGCATTGCTACTCCATCGTCACGCGTAAACGGTAACGATTTAAGTCGATCACAACCTCGCATACATGAACAGCCAACGTCTTTACACCACCCAAGCAGAGATAGTGCAAAACGTTTGGGTCCTGGCCCTAGCTCTACATCTGCAAATAGCACACCTGTGCCACCTAGACCAGATAGCAGAGGTGGCTATCAAGCGCAACAGTCCAATCGTGTTGCACACAACCTACCGATAAGACCAGACACACAGCCGCTACGAACGAGACCGAGCGATCGTCCAGGTGATCGTCCAGTAGACTATAATCAGAGCCATGGACGTCATGATCCTCGTATTAACGGTCCAAATGAATATGGGCGTCTCGAGCGTCCAGGTGCTCAGCGAGGCCGCTCAGTGTCTCCTGGTCGTCACTCGCGTCCGAGATCCCAAGATAGGGGAGCTGCTATTGGCGAACGCCCGGAGTGGCCAGGACGAGAACCTCGTGAGTACGACGATCGTTCATTACGAGTACCACCACGAGATATGCGTGGCCCGCCCGACAGGAATACACAGTATGGAGACAATCATCGGGACCATCGGGACAATCGCGATCAGCGAGACTATAGGACGAGGGAAACTCCGCGGGAGCGGACTGATAGTCGAGGGCCTCAACCGTTGCCAAGCACACCGACTGACGGTCGAGGCCGACCCCATACTGGACCTGGCCCGGCGCCAATCGATGCGCCTCTTCATCGGCGAGATGGTCCAGGTCATCACGGTGATCGAGGTCCTCTTCCGCCGCGACCACCTGTCAATGCTGGCCCCCCAGCTGCGAGCATCAATCCTCAACGTGCTGCAATGATCGAGCAGGAAGTTGGTTTAGACCGAGGGCCACCCGCACGATCAGCTTACACAAAAGATGACCGGATCAATCCCGACCGTGCGGCACTGATTCCCGATGATCGAAACAGGAATACTCCAGTACGGTCAGACCGTGACAATCGTGACTCGAGGAATCCTTTCGATAAAGAAGGGGATCGCCATGGGCGCGATATACGGAACTCGTTTGCTGAAGCAGGGGATCGTCATGGACGCGATTCTCGTATTCCATTCGCGAAAGAGGATCAAAGTAGGACCCCAGGTGGAAGACCGGAGCGTGATGTCCGTCCCGATGATCGCGATATACGCAGGGGCCCACCATTGGATCGCCATGATGAACGACCCCCCACTGCTTACTACGGGAACGACAACCGCCGGGACTATCGTGACGAGCGATCGCAGCCTCAACCATACCCCAATACTCGCGACCGGCGTGATGAGTTCTCTGGCAACGCTCCCACAGGACCACGCAGTGGGCGCGACGGTCCCAGTTCCTCACATGTGTCGAGAGAGATGTTCCAGCCATCACAGTCATCTCGACCAGTCGCATCACGACAGGATCCAAGCTATGGACGGCTAAACCAACCAGCCGAGTCCATTCCATTGGGCCCGAGAAGTAAGCTCAACCACTAAACTAACATTCAGATGCTAACCTTTCTAGACCCAGCATCAGATAGTCGTGACATGCGATCGCATCCGTCAGCATCGACCCAAAGCGCTGCACCGATGACACCTCAGCCTGCAGGTGTCCATCCCAGCCGTATGGGCAATTTCGATGGTCCACGTGGTCCCCATGGACCTCATGGCCCGCCACCGCCGCCTCTCCAGACCGACATCTCAAATGCGCCTAGTGGGCCCCGCGGTTCAGGAAGGACACCATTGCCCTCGCCGTCTACTCGTGGACCACCTACCGGCCCTGCTGGCCCGGATCGACACGTTCGTCGACAAGACAGCCGCACTGCATTGGGCGCTATCAACAACGTCCTCTCGCAGAGCAACCAAACTCAGGGTGCTCCGCCTGCTGCTCCGCCGCCTGAGCGGTCTGGCGATCGGACTCATCGAAGGAGTAGGGAGGACGAGCGCAAAGGAGATGAGCGGACGCGAGAGAAGAGGGATGGTAGTCGACGGGACAGGAACGACCGTGAGTCTCGCGGTGAGCGGGATAGCTCGCATCGCGAGAGGAGTGAGAGGAGTGATCGAGATCGTCGAGGAGACGACCGGAGGAAGGAAGAGCGCGACCGTGACCGCAAGGGGGAAAAGCGATCGAGAGATCCGGCTGATCAGCCCCACGGGGAGACGAAACGCTCTCGGCGCTAAACCAGCACCAGATCCGTGCTTTGCTTGCGCACCTACTACATTGTTTTCTTTGTTTTGCTGTTTCTTTTCTAGCACATCTAGGGTTCACTTTAGGGCAATTTGCATGCATAGCGATGGCGTATGTTGGAGATATCATTGGGAGATACCCATCTGGAGATCTGGAGGCATTCTCGGCGCTTGGGAACTCTTTTAGGGATCATCTCGACTTTTATCTGTGTATTTGAGCGACAATGAGGGCTCGCCCTGTACATTTAGCATAGTGAACAAGTGAGAGTACAAGTGAGAGTAAATCAACGTAAAAAACAGTCATTGGCATGGTTTTTTTATCCTGTCGTCCAAGGCGATATATGTCGCAATGCGATCTTAGACATCCATCACTAGAGTTCTTTCTTTTGGAACATCCCTTGATCAATGATGTCACTTCGACCCATTCTCTTTCGATTTCCATCTAATCCCGCTCTATTTCGCAACGATGCTCACGACGTCCTCATCAGCAACCACGTGACCCAGACCCACCCTCTGCGGCACGTGCCGTGCACTCGCGCCCCATACCAATGCATACTTGAACGTCTCCTTCAGCGTTCGGTGCACCTGGTCGCATACATCCTCTATCGTGCTGCCCGTGCGCACAATCAGTGCTTCGCCGAAGTCAGGGTCCACGCCCTTGCGCTTCGTGTAGATGCGCATCAGCCGCAGCTCAGTCCAGCACCGTTCAACCACATCCTATATCGATCAGCTACATCTTCTGCAGATCAGAGCAGCGAAGAGAAGAGCGGAAACCTACCTGGATACCAAGGTCAAGCTCACAGGACATGACTACTGTGTGGGGTTCGCGGGCAAGCTCGCGCAGATGCTGTAGAGAGATGGCGTCGATCTTGTTGTACGCGTAGAGGCACTTGATGTACTTGCGATGCGGGGCCATAATGGTATCGATGAAATCGTCGACAGTAGCGTTCTCGTCACGGACGAGAACGTCGCAGTTTAGAATCTTGTAGTCGCGCAGAATGTTGAAGACCATCTTCTCGTCGAGGTTCTTGGGTGGCGATTGGAAGGTGATTTTCATACCGCCGGCTTTCTTGGGCTTGAGGTAGATGTTGCTAGTTCCATCACGTTAACAAGTCGTCTAAAAGGGATTTAAGAGGAGGAAGTGGCAAGGGAAGGAGTGCGTTACGGTGGTTCACGGTTAAGTCTTATTCCCACAGCCTCAAGTTCTTGCTCAAGCAGTCTCCTCTGCTCAGCCTTTTTCGTAGCATCCAACACCATGAGAATCATATCGCTCGTCTTTGCTGCCGATATAACCTGTCTTCCTCTTCCTTTCCCCTCGGCGGCGCCCTCAATGATACCGGGCAGATCGAGGATCTGGATCTCAGCGCCGCCGTACTCTAACACTCCAGGAATAGCCGTCAGGGTTGTGAAAGCATATGCAGCCACTTCGGATTTGGTCTTTGTGATCTTAGAAAGGAAGGTCGATTTTCCGACTGAAGGGAAGCCGACGAGCGCTATACGGGCGTCACCGCTCTTCGACACATCGAATCCGGAGCCGCCACCTGAGCTTGCGCCTGGAGCAGGTTCAAGCAGTTGGGCGCGAAGACGGGCAAGTTTTCCCTTCAGGAGACCAAGATGGTATTCTGGATGCGAGTTTTAGTTCACGTGATCTCGACATCCGTCAGATGAATGTCGACTCAAAGGTGTCCGTACCTGTCGCCTTGTTCTCTACCACTCGTCAGTATGGTGTCTCATCTAAATCACAGATTCGATTCTTACTCTGCGTCCTCGCCATCTCCTGCTCGATCCTGCGGGGCGTCAGTGCGTTCTCCACACAAAAACTTCAGAACACCATACTCCTTGATCTTCTCCGTGATGTTCACCATCTTTACGGTTTTTCTTCCCGGTCCTTACTAGTAAATAAAGATACGAAAACAAAGGAGTGCCAAAGTGGGCCCTGGGGTGGTCGTTGGTGTACGATATCGCGATCAAAGTGGCTTGGTGTTGAAGTCGCCGCGACCCCCACTTCGGGTGTAGCGCTTCGCAAGCGAGCAGGCGTTGCACGCGGTGAGATCCAAACGTCATCACATGGTCTTCGCGTCGACGCCACGCTGATGCGGCGGCGTAAATATCGCTCTGTGTCTTCGATTCTATGACTTTCAGATTGTTTACTTCGTTTCGTTTCGTTTTTCTACGGTGCGAAGCAGCCTAGCATGATACCTTCTAATTTCTGGCCACACACGCACCACGATGTCACGCGCTCCTACCATGAACAATATGAACAGGACATTCAGGCTGGTAAATATCAGCCAGTTCTGTACCCTTGGGATACTCTTGGATTGCTCGTCGTCATTGTCTACATGCTGATTCCGCATCGAAATCGGCCGTGGCTGCGGAAAGCAAGGTTCCTTGTCTTTGCGGTGAACTTGGCGTATACGGTATATCTGATCCGGGACGTAAGAGCCAAGGGCGTCGCAAGCACCCTAGGCATTGGATTGATTGCTGCTTGGAGTACGATCTACATCCTAGCGGTCATCGTATGCAATGACCCGCAACGAGAGTTTATGAGAATCGAGAAAACAGAGGGATCCTCGAGCTCGGACAAAGAAGCAAGCAAGAACTCACACAATGGTATAGCAGATGCGTCTACCAGCAAGAGCAAGGAGCAAAACGGCACCCCAAAACAACTCCCAGAGAGAAAAGAAACACTCGGCCCATCCCAACGCCACGGAGAATTCGCCTGGCAACCTTACCCCTCCACGCCCTTCATCGAACGACTAGACTGGGTCTTCGATCTCTTCGCGAACTTCCGCGGCGCAGGCTGGAACTGGCGCACAATCAGCACACCGCCACCTCCAAAAGACGTCCAAGAACAGCTCCTCCGCAACTCCTCCACCCAGCCCAAACACACCTTCCGCGCTCACCCCTCGCAAACATACGCCTACCCCACACGCCGCGCGCTCCTCATCGGCAACGCGAAAACCCTCGTCACGGGATACCTCATCCTGGACATCATCAAGACGATAGCAAGCCACGACCCGTACTTCTGGGGCTACATCGACCGCACGCCAGCGCCGTACCTGCCTTCTTTCATCGTCGAGTCTCCCATCTTGACACACGCGCTGCGTCTCGTAATCTGCCAATTCGGGATAAAATGGGCGCTGGAATCCATCTTCGCGCTCGCGCCGCTCTTTTTCTCAGGCGTGCTGGGCCCCGGGGTTCTCGGCGCGCGCGCAGAGCCGTGGATGTACCCCGCGACGTGGGGCTCGTACGGCTTGGTCTTGGACAAGGGGCTCGCGGGGTGGTGGAGCGGGTGGTGGCATCAGACGTTTCGGTTTGCGTTTGAGCAGCCGAGCAAGAAGGTTATTGAGGTCATGGGGTGGGATCGCAGGGCGCCGGTGGCGAAGGCGCTGCAGCTGGTCGTCGCGTTTGGGTTGAGCGGTGCGCTGCATGCGAGTGGGAGTGTGACGTGTCATGGGGCTACGTATCCTCTTGGTGGGCCTATGCAGTTCTTTCTGCTGCAGGCTGTGGCGCTGTTTGTTGAGGGTGTTGTCCGGCAGGGTCTGCGGGGGAGTGCGATGGCGAGGAGAGTACCGCGGTGGGTGAAGCGTACGTTGACGTTTGTGTACGTGCATGTGTGGTTTTATCACACGGCTCACTTGCTGTGCGACGACTTTTCTAGGGGCGGCGTGTGGCTCTTTGAACCGGTTCCGTTGTCGTTGTTCCGAGGACTGGGCTTCGGCGCTGAGGGCGACGGCTGGTTAGCTATAGAGGCTTTGCCGTCCTGGCATCGGGGGTCTACGTGGTACAAGACGGGAATTACATTTTAGATTGGTTAGACGTATTAGTTTAGACGCGGTCAGATACCCCTATAGATATTACGTAGGTTCAATTCTTCTGTAGCGGCTTATACGTTCGTCATGAGGCCAGTCATGGCGTTCTAAACAGATGCTCTGCGTGTAACCCCAGGATCTGGTCATCTATTTGTACATGTGCACTTGTTTCTACCCATGGTGTGCACACAGAGAGTCTTCTAAGAAAGGAGTTGCGCAACAGCTATCTCAAATCGTCTAATCCATCTGGTCCAATCTATTTCATATATTTTAAGACAATCTCATCTCAACATGCCTTTAGCACGCACGAAGCATACGCGAAGCAGCCAATGCAGCCACTTCTGAATTACCCAAATGCCCGGAACTGGATACTCAACCGCAGTGTTCCGCGGTCGAGCGCGCACGCGCTACGTGGGGCCGGACCCTTAAAAGCACGTACTCCCGCTGTCATGAACGGCACCACACGTCAGCTCCGCACCATTACACGGGCACCATAAAACGTTCATTTCCGAAATCTTTCAAATTCTAATATATACAACGAATGTCCAGGACTCGACACCAGATCAGAGATCCCTTGGTATTAATATTAAAACATACTTCGAGATCCAAATGAAACGCCGACCTTCCAAACCGATGATACTTTTAAAAGCTGGTGTACAAGAGCACCGACTGCGATGAATAGTATACACAACGCCATCCGAACCCAATCTGCCATTACGCTCCTGTGCTCAGGATCTTTCTTGTAACGGCGTGTCAAATCTTCGTCGCGACTCTTAGTTTTAGCGAACCTTCTTAGGCTCATTAGGAGTGTACTTCCTGTCATCGGAACCTTCGACTTCGACAATCATCTTGTCGACGTCGGAGTTTTGTTTGCTCCATGTAGTGTGGCACATCTTGAGCTCCTTCTTGAAGAGTTCGTCGCTCGGCTTCCTGTAGCTGCCACCGAGGCGGTCCCATAGCGTGGTGAACTGGCCGTAGTTGAAGTTGAAGTACAGGTGGTGCATGGTGTGGCATGCAGCGCCGTTGATGATTGGGTTGTCAGCAACGTACTCGCCGTCGTGAATGAGGACAGTCCAGATGTTGATGAAGATGAAGAGGAAGACATAGGCGAACTTCTGGAGCGGGAACAAGAACGGGTAGATGTGGTACGGGAGACCCTGTGCGTAGCCGTCAAAGGGATGGAACGCGTGTGAAGCATACGGGGTGGGCATGATCCATTTGTGGTGCGGCTTGTGAAGGTGTTTGTAGATCAATGGGTGGTGTAGGTAGCGGTGGATCCAGTAGATGCAGAAGTCGGTGAACATGAAGAAGAAAGGGAACTGCATGAAGTTGTACCACATGCCTGGGGCGTCATCGAGATTGTCATAAATCTTGGAGTATCCGCGAACTTCGAGGAAGAAAAGAGGGGCGGTAAAGACGGCCATGATAGGAAGAGCGATGTTGGTCTGGCGCATCTCGAGACGGATCTGGTTCTTAAGGTATTTCGGGTGGTTGAAGGTGGCCTTGTCAAAGATGAAGACGTACGAAAGCGTGGCGAAGACATAGTAGATGACGAGACCAAAGACCCTGGAGGGGTTGTTAGATGCGCCCGAAGCAATGGGGATGGTAGCCAGGTACGTACCAGGTGATGAAGAACAAGGTCAACATCTGTCGGCGCCAGTCATCACGGGGCCATTGGCTCATGTAAGCATACTGGCGGGGCGTGAAGCTCAGGTACTGGCTCGCAGGCTGGTACTCCCAGTTGTTTTGCGCCGCGTACGGAGCGGCGGTCGGGACCTCCTTCAGGCTTGTAAAGGTGCCATTGGGGGCAAGACCGGGCGTCTTTGCAGGGAGCAGAGTCGCGTAGATAGGGTCGAACAGGAAAGTGTCGAATGCCTCGAGGACGAGATCCATGGTGGTGTGGCTCTGGCGGCGAGCAGCCCCTCGGTATGCGGGCGGTGATAGGAGAGGTTTCGGCGCGGGAAGAAGCGAACTCTGCAGGAACGCTTTCCTTTGGGAGAAGTGGGCGCGCAAGACTCGCACGACTGCAACAACGAGGGGCGTTCGAACGAGAGGATAAAGAGCGCAGCGAGAACGACCTCGCCGTATTATTAAAGATGCGCAGCCGGACTCAGGTACAGAAAACAGGGGCACTAGACCGTTAACGCCGACAATTTCGAGGGCAGGTGGAGAACAACGTCGCCCCACGGGCCAATGGGAGCGCGTGGCCGTCCCCACCTCCCTCGAGAGGCGGACCGGGAAAGTCGCGTCCCGGCGGGAGCAAGTCACCTCATGCTTGTCTTTTTGTCGCCTCATCGTCGCCAGTCTTTGTCCGCCGCCCGCTGTTCCAGCCAACGCGAGCAAAAGGGGCGCCATCTCGGCCTGAGCACCTTTCGACGCGTATCAGCTCCACACCGCCTCCCGAGCTTCCGCCATGACAACGGCGACGGCGACCCTGCCCGTTGCGCGACCGCGTCCTCACGTGACCTAACCTGCGCCGGATATCCCCGTAAACTCTCTCCTGGTTCTGAGTTCGGTGCCTGTGAGGAGTCCATGGCGGATGCTTTTAGCCTTGAATGGATGGATGATCGTAATATACATCATTCCGCAAAGTGTCGAAGCAAGGAGACTGCACCTTGGCGGCTGATACCTCTGGACTTCAGCCTTGTGATGAGCAGGAGCCCGGCTCGACTGATCTTGGGAAGCGATCATGCCCTTGTCGATGGGCTTAGCTCGCATTCAGCTTCTACTCAGAGGACTGTGAGATCTTGTCAATCTTTCGAACATCGATAGCCTCCACCATGGGCTTCTTTATCCCAGTCAGCAAGTCAGATGGCCAAGGTGTTGGGTTTCATTTTCTTCGCCTAACACCCATACGTACCTTTGTGTAACTCTTTGGTTGACTTACAACAGACATCCAGCAGTCTATCAGTATCACGCCGTGCACATAGCTACCATATTAGCCGAACGTTGAGATGGCTTGTCCACGTCCTGTATAGCCGATGATTGTCATCTATGATCCACGGTTTCTTAACGCCTTCGTAGTCCGTCCAAAAGCCATTCGTTGATACTAGGAACCAGCGCTCAAGAGCCTCGACAGGTAAAGCTCGGTCAAAGCACGGATTCTTCCAGCCCTCTTACTTGCTCTCGAAGATACACTTCGCCCAAGTAGAGTGCACCCGAGCTGTGCCGAGTTTAAAACATATGGAGCTTCTTCGTGGTTTGGCGACCTGATCGTTACCTCATTCGTTCGACGATGGCACCACAGACGGAGTCTTGCAGTTGTTGAACGGAACAGCACAGGAATTGTAAAACAGGGCCCTATCAGAACATTCAGAATAAGGTCACAATCTGGTACAAGTTTTGGCGGCGGAGTATCGTGCAAGAGTGCTTTGTTCGCAATATCAGGTAGCAGCAATACCGATTGGCATATCTGGAGCGGACACGTCCTTCAACGAAGGTCTTTCGGGAAAGCTGCCTGTCAGGAATTCGGTGCAGTAGACTTGCGAATGGACTACTCTAGCATTTCGACCCTCTGTTCAACATGATACAATACGACCCGCCTCGTTTGGAAGTACTGCGCACTTACATGATATTGACTAATTCTGAAGGTACCATTGAACATTCCCGGACTTTCGAGTTGAGGAACGAATGGTCACAGTGATCAAGGTGAAGATATTTCCGATGAGATTCAGACTGTATACCAAAGTAACCCGAGGTGGTTTCATTTAGCCCATTAGGAGACTGGCGAAGGTCACTGCACCGGAGACATTTGACACTTGGAAATCACTATGACGACTGCTTTTACCCTGGTGATCGCAAAGATCGTACAGATGAACCCAGCCCACTACGTCTTCTTTTGGACGCCCACATGACTGAACGACAAGGCAGACTCTACACGGGTCCATCCTGAGGCAGCCTGTGGGGCTTTGGATTGTGCTCTGTTGGAGGATTTGGCCCTTCCACGGTGCTTGTGGAGATAGTTTCGAGACCCCAAGGCCAAAGTACCATACTGACTCAAACCTTATTTCCGGAGACGGCGACGTGGACCTTACGCCATTCAAGGTCGACATTGGTATTTTCTGCGCCGAGTTGACGCAATACGTCGGTAGATATCGAAATCCACGATCTCTTAGCAATCATCCTCGATCCCTCTAAATCGCTTCCTGCATCCAATCATACAGTACTACGGCGAAAACTGAGATATCGTTTGTAGGCTGCTTTACCTAGAATTATTGGTTTAGTATCCAATGGTATCCCTAACAAGTGACGTACAACTCTACATTTACATGCCCCACATCGTCTATATCCCGCGGAAGACTACGCTTGCGAATCCAATTTTCTGATTCGACGACTTGCAATTTTCACCGCATATCTCGGGTTGATCCTCAAAAATGCTTATTATTTAGCGCATGCATACAGCGATAGAGTTCGACTATGGCCAGCCTCTCAACTTCTTTAGCCTCTTCTGGCTACTTCGGCTCCGCACGTATTTTGCCCGACGATGCGGTAATCTAGTGGGGGAACCGTCTCGCTAAGAAGTCGATCATGAGGGCTTGAATCGTGCCATCCAGGGCGTTATTGCGGGGTGTCCAAGGTGGTTGGTGGGGATATAGGCCCCCTAGATCATTGGTGCCATACTCTGTCGCCATACCAGATGGGGCAATTGATGCCTTGAACAACGTGCAAGTCCGACTCGTTGCGGTGTCTCCTTGGAGTAAGTGCTCGGTGTATGAACGAACGATCATGCAAGAGCTCGCGGTGGCGTACGCCAGATGACTTTTGCAGCGCCAACCCCGGCCGTCTGCTCTGCATCTACTCTCATCACTATCTCCATACACCTGCTTATCTCGAATTCACCACACATCACCGTTACTCTCTCCTAATCCCCCTTTATCAACTATCATATCATATCACACCCAACGATACACAGCCCCTGCTACATTCCACTCCTCCTCAAAACGTCTCCGCGGCGCGCCTCGCCCAACCCCAGATAAGCGAAGCACGCCCTCGCATGCACACCCCGGCCGATAAGGCAGACCTTAGCGAAACGAAACGAAACACAAGTCGGCGCGCATGCCACTTCCCCCGACGCTACGCGACGCTGCAAGCACCCTTCTAGGCTTTCCTCCCCGTATGCATAATCGCACGTACGCGACCCTGTATGCGTGACTCGCTCTGCTGCCGTTCTTTCCCGGCTATGCAGCTGCTAGCGAGGAGGTTTCGGAAAAGTAAACTTCGGTGCGGTACGGTGCGGTACGTCGCAGTCGGCAAGGCGAGGCGAGGCGGCCATGTAACTATCTATCCATCCATCCATCTATCTATCTATCATACATCCATCCATTACAATAAAACCCCCTGTATACATCCACTCGACTCGACTCCAAAACAAACACAAACGCAAACAAAACAGATAAACAGACCCCGCGAAGCATATGACGTAAATCCAGCCCCAATCCCAGTCATATTCTCATCCCTTCTAAGCTCACGCACTCCATCTTACCACCCGCTGTCTCCGCCCGCCCAAGCGTGGGGTCCTATCCTATCCCATCCTATCCCATCCTAACAGCCCGACCTGATGTCGCGATAAGCTTTTACCCCAGCGTTTCCCGCGCCCGCGCCTGCGCGCATTTACCCGAGTCGAGTCGCTCGACTGGCCCGACGACTGGCCAGTCCGGGAGCGAACTGGGGCGGGCGGGTGCGAGGCCGTGCGGAGTGGGTTGGTGGATTGGTGGATTGGCGGGAGTCGGGCCGGTGGGGAACGTGGGCGAGGTTTGGTTTGGTTTGGGTTGGTTTGGGCTCGGTTCGGAGCGGTGTTGAATCAGGAGGACGGGGGATTGGGAGGGGGTTTGGGCTCGGTTTGGAGCGGTGTTGAGTTGAGGGAGGAGTGGCGAGTGGGGAGGGGGTTTGTGAGCGGGGGGAAGGGTTGTATGGGGAGTTTGGGAGGGGTTTGGGTTGGGAAGTGAAGGGGGGTTTAGAGGTCGGGGAGGTGTCGTTTTGAGTACTCGGGTTTACAGGCATGTCGTTGGGCTGGTTGGTAGGGAAGTCGTGGGAGTAGGTATGCGTGGTTACAAGAAGCCGTTGAATCGGCGAAAGCTAGTTTGATCGATTGTTAATGGTTGTTTCGTTGAAAATCGACTGGATGGGAGCATTATAGTTTCGTGATGGGTCGACAGCTAAGATGGGTTGTTGGAGCGGTACCGATGAATCGTATGTGTGTGGTTAGGGTCTGAGTCTGGTGTTTGGGTGTGGTGGGGTTAGATGGGAGGATGGCGCTGCTTATTAAGTGTGTATGTAGATGTGTGCATGTGTGTGTGCATATAGCTGTGTATATACGTGTATATGTGTGTATATATGTGTGTGTATAAGTATGTGTATATATGTGCATATACATGTCTATGTGATGCTCAAAACGAGACACTCCTTTCAAGTATAACAAAGTCTAGACATAATACCGCAGCGTACACTAACTCAGACCAGCACAACATGCAAGAAAACAAAGACCTAATACAAGCCTCCTATCAACAACACATCGACCTCTAAAAAAAAAGGCAAAGGCCATCCCATTCGAGCATCCTGCATCCAAGAACGCAGCAACCCCAACAAATACTCAAATCCACACCCCTACGCACACACCGTGACACAACCACGCGTCCTCCACCATCCTACCATCTACTACACACACGCCCAATCTCAACTCGACGACCAAACAATCTCCACACGCCTCCGCTCCGCACGGCACGGTGCCATCTCCGCAAAAGCCACGCACGCTCCTCTACACCTTTCCATCCACGCCCGCATGCTCTCCAGCCCCTCGCTCCCAGTCCTGCGGCACACCACCTACATACATCCATCACACACATCACACACATCACACATCACACTCCCCACCGCACCAAACAACGCACAACAGGAACAGGCACGCCCCGGCTCCCAGCATCCCTGAATCCCTCCCCAACCACAGCACAACACAGCACAGGTGCACCGCAGCAAGCGCGCAGGACGGGCGTCCCAGCAGCAGCGTCGCCGACTCGGTTCCCAGGGCGCTGGAACCTCGGAGGAGACTGCGGGACGCCTTGTGGCGGGGGCGTGATCCAGGGGCGTGGGTCCGGGCAGGAGGTGCGACGGTGGAGTGTGATGGGGAATGGGGAATGGGGTGCAGGTGGTTATCGCGGCGGGAGGGATGGTGGCTGGAGGGGGGAGAGAGGGAGGGAGGAGGGCGCACGGCGGGAGGCCCGCGGTGGTGGATTGGGATTGGGATTGGGGACTTGGAGGAGCGGTGCGGTGCGTCGCACGGAGGTGAGACGGCGTCGATTCTGCTGCATGCGTGCCGTGGGTGTGTGATGTGGAGGTGACGAGGCGGCGTGCCGTGATGGAGGCGTGTGGTACGGGGCTGCACGAGACGCTCAGCTGGGCTTGCGCAGCAGATGGCGGGGTCCCGCCGGCGTGGATGCAATGTTGTACACGGGGACGTTCACGGTGCTCGCGCGTGCGATTCGGCGCTGAGTCGATCTGGTGGAGAGCACAACGGACCCGGCAACCGGGTTTGCCCTCAGCCCGGCCAGCGCCATCCATCGCTAGTGGAGATTTCTCGAGATGCGATCCGACGTCGATATCCAGGCATGCTTTGGTGGTTGACTGAGGTTCCCCGACCGACCGAATGACTGCCTTTGGCAAACCACGCAGCCTCGCGTCTCTCCCACGTCAGGTCGAACCGAGCCGGTGCATTACATAACGCGTCCGTCTTGAAACACGCGCCTGGGAGCGAGTCTCGTCGGCGCCGCAAGCACCTTCCCCTCTCGTGTCCTCGCCCGCCTCCGCCGCGTTTGGCAACCGATAAGACACGGCCTCGACGCCTTCAGCGCTCCGTCTGCGGACCGACGACGAGCCAGGGCGATAGACGCGCGGCGGCAGCTCCTCCTGCGGCACACGTGCACCCCGCCAAGCCCAGTATCAATCCCAATTGCCTAAAATTAACGCCCTGCAATAGAGGCGTGGATATAGCTATGGCGGTCCTGGGGGCCAGGCACGTGGGACTCGGAGCGCAGGTTGGGCTCCAAGCTCAGGCGCCATGGAGCCGCTAGAAGGGGTCTCAAACTCGTGGGTGCTGGAGAGGGTGTGCAGAGTGCAGTGTGCGCTGAGTCCATGTTGGTTGGGTTGGCGGTGAGGTGGTTCTGGATGCCGGCGCGGGGTGCATGGTGCCCTGGGGAAGCTCTGCATATACGTGCGCGTATGATTGGGGTGCGGGCTCTTGCATTGTGCGGTTCGTGCTGCATTTGCCGTCACCGTGGGTGTGCTTTGCTTATCCGCGGCTTCGTTTTCAGCAAGAGGTCGTCGTTGCTTTATGGTGGTGAAGCAGCATCAGCATCGCCATCCTTCCAGGTGGTGGTCGGGGTGCGCGAGAATCCCAGACGGATGGGTGCAGGTCCCAACGGCATGCGATGCGCACGGAGAGTTCTTCCTCGAGAATCCGCCGTTGGTGTGCTGGGACCGCGAATGTCTCCGGCGCGCTGGGGAGATGAAGATCGCTCACGCCGGAGTCCGCGTTGGGAAGGACGGGCGTAGGGCCTGACAACGTGCCTCCCAGGTGAATGTAACCGCACGTGCTCCATGCCTCCGTGCGTCCAGGTTGCGTAAACCGTTTGGTGGAGGATTCGCACTTAGATGGCGTCAATGCGCGCATGTACATACTGCTTTTGTCCGTCTGCAAGTGGAAGGGCGCATGGGTGCGGTGCACTCGCCGCGTCAGCGAATTCTGAAGAGCACACCCAGACAAGTGTAGTGTACGAACACGTCCAGGATTGTGAGGCTCAGGTACTATATGCCGTGAAGCTCCTTCGTCAGAGTTTACACTGGCAGCTGGAACACTATACAATCTACGAGCCACACCACCACTCCTTCCAAACCGTACGTCATGCGCTAGATGGGGAGAAAAGTGGACCGTACCCCGTCTGATCGACGCTACAGCTGGCGATCATGGTGCATGCGTTGCTGCGACGACTACCTGCCAGCGAACATGTTTGAATGCAGGAGGTCACTGTATCATCACCGGCAGCCAACAGAGTATCATCCCGGCCATGAACTTCCCGGGGCCCATGCACGCTCCGTGATCCTGTGGTATGCGACTCGTCCACTAGCAACACAACCCTCTATCGCCATGGAGCCAGACACGGCTATTCGCGCGAGCCCGGTGCATCCTATATGATCTCCGTGTTATTTCTCTGTCGTGGGATGCCTTATACGTAAACGCTTTGAGATGGGATTCCACCGTGCTTCTGGCTCGGAGGATCTGCGCGTCCGTATCCGGAACCCCGACCTATCCCAGTCCGCCCACGTGCGCTGCAGATCTCCGTAGAATGAGGCGCGCCCTCTATGGAATCTCGTCTCGAGTGCGCAGAGCCGGTGGTTGTGGCGATGAGAAAACGTCATGCGTAGGCGCGGAAATGGAGTGGCAAGATGATGGGAGGATGGGAGGGAGACGAGACAGGGGCGTGGTCGCGGCGAGGCGGTGATTGGGCAGGGCCGGAGGGCATGCTGGAGTGGAGTGGAGTGGGACGGGACGGGATGGGATGGGATGGGGAGGAGAGAGGAGCGCGGGATGCTGGCGGCGGCGGCGGCGGCGGCGGCGGTGGTGGTGGTGGTGGCAGACAGCGTCTCTGCGGGCTGGCCACGTCGTCTCAAGAGGACTCTGGTTCATGTGCGTGATCGCTATCCGCGGGACGGTGGAGGACCAGCTAAGCGCGGGTACGCTTAGAATCGGGCCTTCTCGGCGCCAGAACGGTGGGTCTGTGTAGACCTCAGGCCTCGACACCTCACTAGCACACGCGCCCGGTCACGAGCCTGCCTCCACGTAGTCGAGTCTCTGACCATATTAAATATTAAAATGACACGGCACATGTGCATGCTCTGATAAAGCAGACGGCGTGGTGGCAGCCCGAACAAGGAGGCCCCCCGGGCGACTCCGCGAGAGCATGGGAGCACGCCTCGCATCGCATCGCACTTCGCACGGAACTCTGCACTCGCAGCTGCGCAGGTCGAACCATTGCGTCGTATGCTACTGCACATGTTAGCCGAATCGCACGTATGGGCTGCTCCGTAGCGTAGCGGTGTAGACCCAGCAGGGACACCCCCTCCAGCGTAGGCGCTCAATACATTGCTGCTACCAAATGACTCGCTAATCCATTGGCCTGGAGTCTCCTTCGCCGCAGACAATGACGGAGCTGGAATCTATTCAACACGCTGGCCGTGGTCGCGCCCCCGGAAATAAACACTGCTGAAGAAATCGTGCAGACACTCGTTGCATGCATGGGTCAAGTACGCCGAGGGAATAAGCAACCGAAAATTTTTCATGGCCGACCTGGGGCTGTACCGTACGCACAGCTGGTGCCAACGGGGGTATCTGCAACCGATGCGCCTGCCACAATTGTAATACCACTTTTTTTACACCGACACCATACAGGACAGGGGTTTGCGAAAAGCATCGCTAAGTATATCAATGACAAGGAATGCTGAAACCAAAGAAAGAATATGAAAGCTCCTGGATTCGTGCCGTGTCCGCTCCAGGTTGGGTATCATGCCTCGCCGTTTAAACTCCTTGGCCTGGTGTAACGGATGACGCCCATGTACCAATTATCCCCCAATCCTCAAATCCTCAAATCCAAGCTCCGCAGTTACGCCGCGCTGTTGTTGTAAAATAACCGTTCGTCAAATTAAATCTGTTGGGTCCCCGTCCCTAGTAGAGCCTGCGCTCGGGGAACGCAGAGTCGCCGTAAACGCTCGGTTGTTGCTGGTATCCCGAGTGCATAGAGACACTGAAATCGTAGCCAGTGTCCACTTTAATGGTTGCATCGGAAACAGTGGACGAGCAGGGGCTGCTGGGGTCGCTGCCAGAGTGCTGATAGTTGTACTCGTGGCTCATCGAGGTGAGCGATGGACCGCTGTACGACGCCGAACTCCCACTTGCTAATGCGGTTGTTGTGGCTATCTTCCTGTCCTTTCCCCGGCCTTTGATGCCCTTGTTCGAGTTCTTGTATAGAGAAGCAAAGTACTCCCATAGCTCTTTGTCATCTTGGTGGACAGGGTCGCCTGGGTTGATGCAGGCAAATTTCTGAGTGAGGAAGCGCAAAGCGGGAGCGTGGAATTTGTTCTGGTGAGACTGGAAGCCGTCAGCAGTTGAAAATGTGTAAAAGTGTCAGTCTTACCTTGAGGTTGCCCAACTGCGTGAACTGCTTCCCACATTTGTCCAATTTGCAGGTGAAAGGCTTGACCTGCAGGTGGACAATCTTGTGAGCCCGGACATTGCCCCTCTGAGCGAATGATTTGCCGCATTCGTCGCATTTGTAGGGACGTTCTCCAGTGTGACGCCTCTCGTGGGTCTGCCCTAGTCAGCGTATTGTTACGGCGAGTGTTCCAGAAACCAACCTTCAAGTTTCCCAGCTGCGAGAAGGACTGGCCGCAAACTTTACAGACCTATGGCTGTTAGAATGACCTTGTTACATCAGCGTGAAGACGTACAAAAGGCTTGTCTCCAGTGTGCGCCCGGCGGTGGATGTCCAGGTGTGTCTTCTGGTAGAAAGATTTTCCGCACTCTGGAATGACGCAAAAGTATTTTTTTGACGCCCTTCGGCCGACTCTGCCTTCGTCATCCTGCTGTGCTGTTAGATGCCGGTGTTTGTGTGCACATGTAGTCGCTCACCTGGACAAGCTCTTCACTCGGCTCGGCTGTCTGTTTCGCCTGGATGGCCCTCATCAAGGTATCGACGTCGGTGGCGAAATTAGCGGTGCTGCACTCGGAAGGTTCAGAGTTTGAGCGTTTATAATCTCCGCTGTACGATCCTTGGTTGAAACCATGGTGTGATTGAACTGGCGAGTTGGTTTCGGACTTTACGGTAGGACTTCTGATGCTCGTAAAGCCAGTCCGTGCTGTTCGCACAGTCGGTAGAGAGTGGAGGCTCGAGTTTCCCGCATAAGGTACGCTCTGCGCCATTGTCGGTGGGTAGCTAACCGGAAAGGCTTGCTGCAGATTGTATGGATTGGCTGCAAGGGAATCGAATGCAAAAGCTCCAGACTGGTATGGCACAGAGGTGGTCATGGTCTGCGCAGAATACACGGGCAAGCCGTGCATTTCCATGTGTGAAGAGGTGGCCTGATAAGGTCTCGAGACGGGCGAGTTTGTAACAGTCCTGTGGGCACCGTCGTAGGATGGGGTGAAGTTGGACATGTTCATGTTGGAGAAATGAAGGTGTTGGTCCGATCGTTGTTGCCAAAGTCCTGGATGATGGCCCGCAACAACGGCTGCCATTGCTGGTAAACAAGTCCGTGCTGGCGGGACAAGGCGTGAGCCAGGAACCTAAGCCTACGAGACGGGTGGATAGCGGCAAAGAAACAAGTGCAACAGCGGACGACGGAGACGATGGGTGTGTGAGTATGAGTGGCCTAGGAAGGGATATGTATACAAGATACGAGATGAGTGTAATGATTAGCTCGGAGAGTGGAGAATGTAATGTGTCGAGTGGCACCGCTAGTGGTTGGGGGGAGAGAGCTTGGGGGTTGTACATATAGGTAGATTTGCAAATCGAGGGCTATCCTATGCATCCCGCTCGCGGCAAGGATGACGAGGTGTGGAGTATACCGAAGAGGCTAGATACGGAGGGGACAGCCGGAGATCGAGACCAGCGAGACCAGCGTGATGCAGACAGGGCGAGCTCTTGCCATGCAGCCAAGAAGTGATGAAAAAGAGGGCCGAGCTCGCTCGGCATAAGGCAGCGGTTTTAGTGAAGACTAGGAGGCCATGGAGATTGTGGAAGGGACCCCTGCCCTGTACTGTGCAGAGTATGAGCAGAGGGTGCATGTGCAGATGGATAAGCGCGAAGGCGGGAACAGGGTCGGGCAGGGATGGCATCTCAGCGAGTGCGCACCACATCTTGATCCCTGGGGGCAGGCGGGACAGGATCAGGATGGTGATGGGCGGGCTTGGGGTGGCTGCGCCAGGGTCGGTGTCAAGTTGCATCGTGTGGGGGTGAGGGCATGGCGTCAGATTGGAAGAGAGGCTGGCCATGAGCCACAGGGCCGCGGAGGGAGGGGCGCAAGATGGATTATCTCCGGGACGTGGTGGTGGTGGAGGGGCCGGGCATCAGTGGACGAGGCCAGGCAGCGGGTCGGGCGCAGTCCAGGCGCGTGGAGTGCTGGAGAATCAGAATCAGAATCACGAGCTGCCACGGATGCGGCCGAGCGGGTGGAGCAGCGCGGGCGACGGCAGCGTCAGGCTGTCGCCCGGGAGCCGGCGCCCGGCGAAGACGGCACACCAATACGCCCCGTGGCGGGCGGCGGTGGTTAGGTAATTTGATGGCAGCTCCCCGACGAGGCTAGGGGGCAGAGCGGGCAGAGCGGGCAGAGTGGACATTCACCGGGCGCGCCTCTAGCGCATCGCGAGGTGGCTGATCCTTGCCTGTCAGCGCGGAACGCACGCGGGAGTGTGCGGGAGCTCCAATCTCCCTAGCAGCGCTGCGACCCGCCCGCCCGGGTCGCTGCGACTCTTCCGTGCGAACGGTGCAGACTCTCGCTCCTCAGAGCGTACCTGCAGTCGATGCTCCTCAGCGTCGCCATGCACCGCCGCCCACCCCTCGGCACCGCACCGCCGCTGCGCCCGCCGCGCCCGAGCCCGACCCCCAGAGCCGCCGCCGCCGCGCCCGCAGCCCCCATATCGGTGCCGACGACAAATGCCATTACTCCTCCGAATCGCCCGTAGCGACCCAATCACGGCCCCCGCCCGCCGCCCTGCCCACGCTCCCGGATGGTCGCCTCCCTGCTGCCACTGGCTCCGCGCCGCTACGCCCTCGCGGGGCATGCGTTCCTGTTGCCCTGCCCGCCCGGGCGACGTGCAGCCAGGCCCGGCCCTGTTCGCAGTCCGTTCACGGCTGCTGTGCTCGGAAAGGCTATCAAACACTAGCTCTGCCGCCACCCTCTCATCATACCGTCACCGACTGCACACACGACCGCCCCAGCCCCAAGCCCACCACTCACCGCCCGCCCTCGCCCACGCCTTGCAGCTCTTGTGCTCTGCAACGGCGACCCATTACCACGGCTGGAGCCCGCCTCGATCGGAACTGCAGACGCCATGCCTACCTCGCATTCTCTTTTCATGGCCCCCCTGCCGCCTCTGTTTCTCGCTCCACCGCCTTGTCTACCCCAGACCCGATTCATGCGCTTCCCGAAATAGATGCCTCATTCACCCCCTCTGCTGTCTTTGGCCATACTTGAAACATGTTCGGCTCGTCGTGTCAGATCCACGAGGTCTGCATGCAGGGGCTCTCTAATTTGGCATGGACATTCCCTTCCACTTTGCCATCAGGGATCAAAGTCGTCAGAAACGTACCCTTGGCCTGTGCTTCAAAGACCCTGCCCTTGCCGCCAGCAATCACTACTCTATCCTGAAGCACGCCTGTGGGCATTGAAATTGAGGCTACAGTCGCTTCATCTTTCGAGCCTGCAGCAACGAGACAAACCTGTGCTGATCATCCATAGAGGCGGTACTCAAGAAGATGCTTCAAAAAAAAAAAAAAAGGAAGAAGACCGGTAGGTGTTTCTCGAGCATTGCGGCGCCACGCGTCATAACACATCGGTAGGATGTGAGCTCCGACTTGCAAAACATCAGGCATAACAGACGTTTTTGACGACAGTTACAAACTATGCACCCCCACGCATACATCATTACGACGCTCTTTCAGGCCCCCTATGAGCTGAGCGGCTGTCGTGAGAACTTTGAACGCAGCCTCGACCGGGGGCACGTCTATCCAAAACCATACGTCAGTGCACACTGTCCGAACACGCGACTACCCACTCTGGTCCTGTAACCTCACACCCTTGCACGTTGACTATCCATGACGACTTGTTCGCTCTCGGATTAAAAGTTTTTTTTCTTGGTTCCCATCATCAGAATACTTACTCGTTTCTAGACTGGCATTGCTCGAGTGCTTTTTCGCTCAAATGCGCTGTAATAACACGGTCAGCGTTGTAGAGCTGCTGCGACTCATGCAAGGTGGTGCCCGACGGATTTCCGTTCCAGGCAGCCCGCTTCCTCTCCCACGAGCCAAACGCCACCTGGTTGGTACTAACGCATCTGACTTCAATCGTCCCTTCCCATACGTACTGAGTTTTCGGCATGCACATGTATTGTTCCCGATCGGTTTCAACGATCGTCGCATTTCCTTTGTTGGGCGTCGGTCCTTGAGCCGAGTGCAAACGCACTTGCGTGGTCCACCGTTCGTCTTGCAGGATATGCAAATTCCTCTGTATGATTGGAGATGTTGGAAGCGAGCACATCCGGCATAGCCTCACAATTCAGCAACAGTTGCAGGAGCCCACGATCGGACTGGGCAGGGTGCTCCTCTCCAATCACGAATACCGCTATGGACCTTTGCTGGACTCACTTGGAAAATCGTACGATTATCGTCTGTGATAACTCGTGTTGTCTACGCTAGTCGTGGCTTCGAATCCTATTCCTTAGCTACACGCGATACGCGCGGAGAGGCTGATCGGATGAAGACATCCGTAGCAGAGAATAGCTGCAGAAGTGAGAAACTTATCGGTATTTGCGGACAAAATGAACTACCAAGTGGTGTTGCTTGAGTGTCGATCGCTCCTTAACTTCTTAAGACTGTTCTAGAACTATGCCTCAAAGCTCCCGTCGGGATCTTCGCGCAGACTTTTCATGGCAACTGTGAGTGATATGCCTGACTTCAGGAGGTGTATGTAGAAAAATGACACAGCGTTTGTCAATCATTCGACATTAGTGCACAAGAATGTGAACTATCCAACCTAGTCAGTTGGTCTGTTAATCCGCCTTGTTGAAATGAGATTCGACCAGTGGCTAGAACTAGACCTCCAGACGACTCTGGTGAGTGTACAAGTGCCCTATCGCACAAAATGCCGCTTTTCAACATATTCTTTGAGTGTCGTCCTTTAGCGTCATCCATGTTTCATATCCTTCGTGTCGTTGAAGGTCTAGCACAAACGGTGTATCAGGTATTCCTACGATACCGAGCTGGTCCTCTCTAGCAACTCAAAAACCTCACACTAGAGCCCCGGCTCAGTGCCACAAGTGACCGCATGACCGACGTTGCATACGGATTCAACCAACACGAAGACCGCAACGCTTTCGGGGCTTAGGCTGTCCGTGTCATTACGACGCCTATCAGCCCTCCTTGAAGTACAGAACAATGCAACGATGCCACTGCTTCGTAAGCGGATCTGGAGCGTGTTGATAGCATGCCTATCAACGACCATTGGTCACCGAACATACTGGACTTGTGGCAATCCTGTTGTCGGTGTGAGAACTATACTGTTGAGGGCAGCTGTTGCTCGCTCGTTTCGAAAGCCGGGTGGCAAGGCAGACTCCCAGCCTCGTTCGACAGTGTTGGGTGCGGTGAAGCGGCGTGGGTGTCCAGCTCGAAGGTATCCCTTTGGGCAACAACAGTCTTTCCAATATTGCATACCATGATCTTTGCACGTTTAGAAGTCCAATGCGTAGACGAGGGTTGTAGTAGTGTCCAAAGTCTCCTCTGTTTCTCCTGAGCCACATCACAACTCTTTCTCAGCTATTCCTCACCAAACCTGGGCAGACCTAAGGCGATCACAATCTGCACACTAAGCCACCTACCACTTCTCATGAGAATAGGAAACTCAGCTCAAAAGGATGCAAGGACGGCAACTCAACCCCATCCCGTTCCGCAGGTAGTGGCTCAGCAGTGTTCGTACGCAGCTCTCACAGCGATCCCACTGAATCATACTGAAGGTTCCGCCGCACAAGGATGATAGACACCCTGAACGGTTGGTTCTTTATGTTGATGTGATGCTCGAGGCAAACTGGGGCGAGTTGTCCGTTTGGTTGGAGAGTTACCCCTGCCTATTGAAGTTACCATGTTCCTGGAAAGAGCACCTCAGCTCAACACGCTCCCCACCCTCCGGTGAAGAGAGCAAGTCAGGAAATCATGACCGTGGATGCAGATGCCCATCTGCACTGTACACACGCAATTCTCACACCGTTCAGAACCATGCTTCCTACACCACTGCGACCGTACGCCGCGATCCTTCCACCTGCAAAGCTCGCATGCCAACCTGGAGACAGGCGGATGTCAGACCCGCTTCCGCGAACGCGCTTTCCTTGCTCGCATCACAACGCCAGGCACATGGCGAGCTCGAAGTGGCGAACAAGTTCCCATCTCTTTCGGCGGCGAACTCTCGCTTCATTCCGGATGATCAACAGGACCTCTTTGTACGCGACACTCGGCGCCCCGTAATTTCTAGCCTCACTACAAATATGGGGTAACAAGCCGACAATAACAGCGCCGACTGCGGCGCAAACGTACACTACCTCTCACCACCATTTTGCAGTTTCGGCAGCTGCTTCGCGATCGAGCAGGGGTACGGGATCTTGGAGCAAGGGTGCCGGAATCGAGGCATCCGCACCTCGCCTACGCCTCCCGCGCAGTTCCTCTGAAAGGACTGCAACATCGTCTTATCGAGTTTGTCCGGAGACACTACAAACGGACGGCACAGGCATATCAACGTCCAGGGAACTCGGCGGCCCGCAGCTCGTTATGCTAGCAGGGGAAGTGCAGGATCTGTATGATGAAATTTTGCTAGGGTGTCCAGCTCGTATACAGGGCCCACGCGGACATGGCAAACGGGACGACCAGCGAGAGGGCAAGAAAGCGAACGCGACCCGCGGGTTTGGAATGTCCATGGCCATCTGCAGGTACCTTTGTAAACGGCCTAGTCCCATCTTGCCGCTTCGCGAATCGGAATGAACTGGATGCAATCCGCTTGGGTCAGCCAAGTAACCACACATGTCGAAATGGCACTTCGTGACCACACCCAAACGACACCATTATCTCTCCCCCAGCAGGCGCTCGTGATCAAGCGAAAAGGCAATGGGATTCCGGGGGCAGGGTCAGACGATGCGAAATAAGAGAGCGATGCCGATGGCACCTCCGTTTGGAGCGACCCGCATACCGAGAAGCGAGAAGCGACGGGGCCCTCTTCTCACCAGACGAACAACAGGACCAGGCCTCTTGAGAGATCGCCGCTCAGCCTATCGAGGCACACCTGTTTTCAAAGTATTCAGGGATTTGACGTTTGCTAATATTGGGGCAGCTAGGTCTCAGGTGGGCACGCATCGAGCTGACGGCGACAAGTTCGGGGTTCCTAGGCAAAGGCGTCCCGTCACTTCTTCAATCTCCATGTCTCCCACGAAGCTGTGAGCCAAGCGTTGTAGCTGAATGCAGCGTCTAAAACATCAAGGTTCCTACCCAGCTGCTATGCATTGGTTTGGGAATGGCAGCTGAAGGGAAATTTCCCACCAGTCCGGCGGGTGATCTACCCGGCTGCGTCCACCTTCGCGCGGCCCGCAACCCCACACCGGGAGTGTAGCGCCCATCTTACAGACCCCTCTAGCGATCTTGCATGCGCCGCGCAGATGCACTCTCAAACAAGATCAGGGACCCTAGATGCCCAACCATCTCCGCAAGCGAAATATTACGTCTCGTACAGATCTACCCGGACTGCGTGTCAGATTGAGGGAGCAGACTGACTCGACATAGTCGTACGATTCCTCAGATCACATCCAGGATTTTTTGCAGCAGTAACCCTCCATACGGGCTGCAACTTCTTCTGTTGGGGGCTTCAAGTGGAGACGATGTCGAGAAAGACTGTACCTGTGAGGTTCGAGACTGTGCGTGACGTGCTCGCAACGATGCATCCGAAAGTGAGACTCCTGGATCATGGATTGAAATCTGGCGGCCTAAGATTCAGATTGATCGATCGGCAGATGCGGCGAGATCAATCTCGCAGATGCAGGTCTGCGTATCGAGATGATGCTGCAGAGGCAGATTATGTCAACGGTCCGGTCATCGGGCGTTGCAACGGAGAGTGAGACACGTCGAGATGGTCTAGACGAGTGCTCATGAAAATATTCTGCGGCCCCACTGCTGGATGCGTGGGGCCAGGCAGCCCTCAGTCGGGCTCGATTACACTACGGGAATTGCCCGACCTGCCTATGGTACGTTCTCCAGAGTACTGCTGGACCTTCGTTTTTCCATCAGCCTGGTCCGGAGCGCTTCTACCAGCATGTGCACTGCCCGTATACTCAGCCGTTCACCTACCTTCACGTAGGCTCTTATGTTTCTCCCTCTAGTAGCGAATCAATTTTATTGCGTTTTCTCCGTCTACACCCTCTAATATCCTTTCCACCTAGAATCCGAAGCAACCTCCCGTTGCCCGTTCATCCGCAAGAAACCACAAATACATGCTGTCTTCAGACACTATCTCATCCCTATCTAACACTTACCCACACACAAAACACTAAACAGCATCGCAGCGCTCCATCCTTCTCCCCGCCCGCTTCTCCATCCGTCCGTCCGATGCCCACCTCGCACCGTACATCCGTTGCGTCACCCGAGGTCGCACTCGCCAGCCCAGCATACCCAGCCTTGAGATATCCCGAGCGAGAGATCTGCATCTCCATCCACGCATCTAATATGAATACTCGCTGGGGAAAGGCACCGCCATCCTCTGCATGCGCTCATCCTGGAGGAGAATTCCTCCAGAGCGTCTCGGGGCTGTCGTTTCGTGAAGTCTTTGTGTGATAACGGGGTTGTGTGATGTATTGGGGATGTCGGTGTAGGACTTGTAAATCGTGTGAGAGAGGTATGCGTTGTGGTGGGCTTGGGTTGGGAGATAGATGGAGGAATGTAGTGTAGGCGTCTGGGTGGGTGAATGGCGGTGAGTTGTTGTGCGTTGGGTGCGAGTGCATGTATCTGAGATTTGATTGATGCGAGTGGACAGACGTGCTACTGTGTGAAATGTCCGTCTGTCTGTTGCTTGCGCGGTGCGGGGGATGGGTTGTGCATGTGTTGCTTGTGGACTAGGTCTGCGGTTTGGAGGTGCTGCGTATGCTTCTTCTCTCTCTCCTTATCTCTCCCTTTCTCGACAAGAAATTCTACGTTAGGCTATGCGAGAGGGATAGCGGGGATCTCTGGATAGTGAGGTTAGTATTGTCGTGGACTGGGGTTGGGAAATGGGTCGGAGTATGGTATCTGTGTTCTCTTCGTCAACGCGTGGTGTTTGTCCGGAAGGGATGGCGTGGGTGTGTAAGAGCTACTAGTATAATAGACTCACATTTCATGCTTGGATGTTGGGATGGGATGGGAGCAGGCGTAGGCTTTGTGGTGAGGGAGATGTGTGAGTGAATGAGCGCACGAGTAATGACGGTATTTTCGATGGAACGGAGTGAGTCGTGTATTTCTACGCAAACACGGCTTTCCCTTCTTTGAATCTGCTCATCTTCTGTCTAATGGATATCTACATCTACACTATTTACTCGGCTGGATTGTGCGGTTGATCCACCCGCTTGCTACGTTATTACGTCGAGCCTTTACATAGTGTTTTATATGTCGTGCTCAGTCCAACGCTGCAGTCTTCCTCGTTTCTTTCTTTCTTTGCCTAATTGATGGACAGCTCCGGTGTGTACTCCTACTCCCTTTTCTACCCCAACTAGAGAGCAGAGCCACAATCATTTCCCACCCCGCCTTGTCTCTATCTTCACGCACCTCCCCCCTGCCTCCCTACACACCGAAGTTAAACTCACGTATCCCCATCCTATCTTATCCCATCATACCCTACATCTACATCTCCACCGAACAAACCCCTCACACAATCAGATCTCCCACATTATCCTCCCCTTCCCTCCCTAACCTGACGAATGTATCACCCTCCCTCTACGAACACGCTACAACTAGAGCGAGAAGTACCACCGTAGCATTCATACCCACACGGATACGTATACGTATTTAGCGTAGCATCGCCTCGCCTCGCCTCACCCCGCGCAGCTGGTAACGAACGAAACCTTATCATTTCACGAAGTAAACGGATACACAAACACTTAAACAAATATACATCAACGCCCAACACAACACACACACGCGCGATCACAACAGTAAGCAAAACATACACATGCCATCCTGCTCCAAGCAGGAGACGAATCATCTATAGAAAGGGGACATGAATTGGAGGATGAGCGATGCATGAGTTCTTCGCTGCTGCATACATACGTGATAAAGCGATACGAGCGGTATATGTGGGGAGTACATGTGGTGTGCGGTGGGGATGGGGAGGTGTAGCTTGGTAATGCTGAGGTGCGTGGTATGCCGTATTTAGGAGGCGGGAAGAAAAGTGAAGGATCATGGCGGAACAGCAAGGGAGTCGGAAGCATGCAGCGACAACACCTAAGCGCGTTAAGACTAGATGAGATTAAGCATCACGACCCCAACACATACGAAGCCCGTCGCAATAGATGAAGAAAAAAAACCACCTGCATTAAACGCGCCACACACTCGCGAAACAAGACAAGACATTGATTCCTCCAAACGGAAACGTGTATACATGAGCTATCTAGAGATCGGACCGTGCCCTCCTTCCCCTCATGACCAAGGATCCTTGCGTGTCCTCCCCATGCCTCAACAACAAATGATGTGAATTACCAGAAACAAGTCGTCCAACCCAAGCCGATCCATCCACGTGTCCTACATCGTAAACACCCTGTACGCGTAAAACCAAGATCCGACATGAAGAAAAAGAGTGCCCATGAAGCTTTTATCAATGATTGATCCGTCGAAAAACACCGAATGATATTGATGAGGATGGTACCACGCGCACGGTGTTGGCTGGAAGCACGGCACTGGGCTGGAGCAAGGCGCCGAGGGAGCGGTGGGTCGAAGCCGTGGGAATGATAAGGAAAGGGGTATAAGTGATCGCGGCTTTCTCGTAACGACCTTGCGGAGAGACGTCCCGCGGTGGGCTCGACGTCTGTGGGTCACGTGTTTAAGCGCCGGCGTACCTATCGAACCTGTTTAATGTTAGTCAGAGGAGCCGGATAGGAAATGGCGGTATGAGATGGTGGGAGGCATGTGATGCAGATGCGAAACGGCCAGAGTAATGGTAATCCACGCTGGCACATGGGGGCGAGGGAGCTGCCGATGCTGCACGGCCATTGGCCCCGTCTAGGCCCCACGCTCTTTCCGCCCAGGTCATGCCGCGTGGGGTGCAGAGGAGCGGGGAAGTCCATGCCAAGCCCGAAATAGCGACTCGGTGTTTATCGTTCGTTGTGTAACGCAATGTCGACATGTGTCATATGACAACTCTTGCGCATCCTGCAAGGCAGAGGGTGGGATGAAAGGGTGTTACTTACTTCCAGATGCGAGCACGCATGTCGCCGCTGCCCGTAGCGAAAATGCCTCCCGTCGGGCTGGGGGCCACAGAGATGACTGCAGCGTGTCAGCATCATCGGCTGTGCACCTACCTGTGTCTGGTGTCGGACATTCGGGCGGTGTGGTGCAGCATAACGTACCTGAGTTCTTGTGGCCTTGCAGCATGAGTTGGGCAACACCAGTGTGCGGGTCCCAGAACTGGACACCACGGTCCTTGGATCCACTGAGGACCCAGTCGCCATGTGGAGTCAACGCGACACTAAGAACGAAGTCCTGGAATCGAGGTCAGTATCAGCGCCTGTCACCTACACTGTGACACATACCTTGTGGCCCTCAAATGTGCGGATGCACTTGCCACCAGGTGCAGCACCGGGGACGAGACGGGATGGCGTCGTCAACTCCCACATCTTGATTGTCTTGTCCAAACTGCCACTGACCAAGCGATCTCCAGAAGGAGCAAATGCCACACTATAAACACTATCCTTGTGGCCCTGTTCGCCCTCCAGACGCACAACAAGGCTGCCAGTGTGGATATCCCACACACGGACGCTCTTGTCAAGAGAACCGGCCGCAACATAGCGGCTGTCCGGAGAGATGGCTACGGTAGTAACACCATCCTCGATGGACAAGTTGAGTACTTGCTGATTTGTCTCAAGGTCCCAAAGACGAACGCTCCTGTCGCCGCTTCCCGAGGCAATGATCCGGCCGTTCTTCGCAAAGTCTAGCGAGTAGATATCCTGCTCGTGGCCAGTAAACTGATGTTTGATCGTGCGGGTCGCAATATCCCAAACCCTGATCACCTTGTCTTCGGCACCCGTGGCAAGGTATTGGCCGCTGGGGCTGAAGCAGACGCTGCGGATGTACAAGTCGCCGTCTTCAGGGAGGCTTGTGTCTTGGAGATGGGCAATCGGCGTTCCAGTCTCGACATCAAAGATTTGAGCTGAGCGGTTGCAACCAGTGGCCACATATCGACCGTCAGCGCTGAACCTGACACAGCAGACAACACTCTGATGGGGCAGGTTGTGGACCAATTCCACATCCAACACACGCCTGGCGCGGGGATTGAAAACAGCGAACCAATCTTGTTCCTCCTTCTTCAGGTTCGCAGGCAGTGACTCGAGGTCGAGGTCAGCCAGGATGTTGCTCTGGCTAAGAGGGATGCCTCCCGGTGGGCCAAGCGGGTGTTGCTGGTGCGGAGGAGGAGTGGGGCGGGGAACTTGGGGCGATCCGGGGTAGGGAGCCGCGCTGTTCTGTTGAGGAGTCGCGGGTCCAGGAGGCCCACGGGGACCAGGCCCTGGACCGGGACGTTTACCACCTGGCGAAGCAGTCGGCTGCGGAGGCTGACCGTAACCTGCAAAAATGACTAGTCAGCCTTGAACACTCTAACGTTGTAATTACAGGAAACGAATGCGCTGGTGCTCACCGTTCATCGAGGGTCCTGACCCATAGCCACCGAAATGCTGGGGTGGTCCTGGTGCTGGGTTCAGACCTGGCGGCCCTTGGGGTCCTCCGCCTAGGTGCGGAGGAAGACCACCGGGCTGCTGAGGCTCTTGGGGAGGCGGCGCCAGACCAGGACCGCCTTGATTGTTGCCAGCCATGATGCCACCAAAGAGATTGCTGGGCCCGTGACCGATTGACGGAGGTGGTGGCTGCGATGGACCATGATGCTGCGAGTTCTGGCTGGGGCCGCCGCGGGCCTCGAGTTCGCGCTGCAGACGCGCAATTTCTTCTTCGTATCTGGAACGATTTTTGTCAATAGGCGTCCAGTGAAGACTAAGTAGCAGGCACTCACTTTTGCTTGACCTGGACGTGCTGTTGCTCCAGCGAATACACCTTGCCTCGGATCATCTCGATCTCCTGGATGTGGCGGGTGACTTGTTTGTGACGCGGTCAGCTCACTGTGCACTCGGTGTAGGCTGCCGCGCAGCCTGCCTAGTTTGCGGTGGTGCGGATCGCGTTGCGTGTCGCTCGGAGGGTGGTTTTGCAAAGCGACGCTGCCACAACTGGTACGGCTGCGCACAGTGTGTTGTTTTACTCACTCTGACCTTCATAGTCGACGCTGCGGCTGGACTCAGTCTCGAACTCAGCGCGGATCTGGTCCAGCAGCTCGTTCAGGCGCTGGCTGGGCGCACCCGCAGGCGGCCCAATGCGCGGGGGGTAGTGGTTCATGACGCTGGGGGCGTGGGCGTTGAGCTGGTCGCGGTGTCGGCTGGGTTGGGCAGGTAGTGTGATGGGACGGGAGCACAAGGCTGCCGTCGCACGGGTCGCGAGGTGGGTCGGGGGCGGAGGGGGGAGCTTGCGCAGAGCTCTGGGGGAGATGCGCGGCGGGCGGGCGATGGAGAGGGCGCGCAGCTGGGGATGCAGCGCTGGGGAGTCGAGGTAGTTCGGGTGGTTGGAGGTGCGAGCAGGGTGAAGTCTGCGGAAGCAGCTAAGTGGCCCAAGCCTCATCAGATTCCCGCCGATGCACCGTGCAGAGCTACGAAACGAGCGCGCTAGGCCGGGGCTCAATCTCGACCTTGGGGCCAGCAAACACTGCAAGACGCGCTGCCGACGTTCCAAGGCGCAGCGCACGAATCCTGTCCGTCCCTGTCCGTCCCACCGCGCGCAGTCGTGTCTGCCTCCACGTTGGCCGTGTGACGCTTTGCCAGAGGTCATGGGGGCCAGCCACGCCCTCGCTCGGCCGCCCGCTGGCCACCTTGGCTGGCAGCCAGGAGGATCCACCGCCGCCGTCGGACATGCCCGCTGCTGGCCTGCAACTGCCCTGCCGATCCGACGCATGCCTTGCGGTGGTGCTGGGCTGGAGGAGCTGGCGATGCTGGGCGTCGTCGCCCGGAGGCGGCGGCGGGCGTTTGGCTGCACCGGGCAAGCGCCGTCAGCCACGCGAGCGGAGCGGCAAGCGCCACCATCCCTGTCGCTCCTCACCTCACAGCTCGCTCCTTCGCCTAGCTCCCAAAGCGGCTCTCTACTCCATCGCCCTGTTCCTTCGCCGCGCTGCTCAAACGCTACACCGTAACATTGGCTGCCTGCTCCATGCCATGCACCTTGTCGTAACTGCTCCACAGGAAACTCCCATTCACGTGTTTGCCCCGCCAATTCGCCGCAAACAAGTCACGCCGTGGCCGGGCATGCAAGAGCACCACCACACTCACCGCATAGCCTGCAGTCAGGTGCTCTCTGTCCGCGACCTCGACCCGGCCATCTTCACAGACTCGCAAAGTATGACTAACCTATCAGGCTGCAATGCTGTGCTTCACATCCTCAATGACTTCTCGCAGTCACACGCCCCTCACGCCACGAGGTGGCGTTTCCAGGACCCACAACACAACCTGCTACATAAGAGCTCTATATCTGGTTTGATAGCATTGTTTTTCTACTTACGAGCTGCTCAGTTCGTGTGGTTTCAGTGACGTTGTACAGTCGATCATTAACCCCTGCGAGTACAACTGACGTCAGACGCAATCCACAGTCGCGAGCATACAATACAGGTACAAGTACAACGGTACCTCATACGCTGTCAGTATACTCCGGACACACACAATGGTACCAGCAAATACCCGGCTTCGAGCCCCACGGCCGGCGATGCGGCGACAAACTACGCGCCATGCTTTTCAGGCCCAGACCTCCCTTCGGAACCAGCATCAGGGTGGGAAAGACATGATTCTTAAAGTAAGCTAATAAGACATCCACAAGAAGGAGCCAGGGTACTTCATCAACCATGTACACTCGCTAACGGGATATTGTGTAGACACTCTATGTGGGTATCGCAGTTCAAGCAGGGGTCAAAGGAACCTTGGACGTTGGCTTGGCCTCTCACGACGGCACATACTCTATTGACTTCCATGTCACCACCTTCAACATCAAGACCTCACCATCCGGTTCTGACTCTGGCCTATCCGGCACTGACTCTGGCATATCCGGCACCTCTACCCCTGCCGACAATGCCCTAAGCAACCGGACCCCTGTTTCGAAAGAGGAGCTGCCCGAAGTCTTGGCCAACTTCGTCATCAACAAGCTAAAGGAATACGAGGAGGAGCATCTGTACAAGTTTGTAGGTGCAGGTATTAACAAGCAGACCTTAGAACTCAGCCCACAGCTTGCAACGCGCTTGTGGCAGGAATTGGATATTGTTCCGCTGGTCTTGCCAAATGATCCCACGCCAGAACAGTTGCATACCAGGAAGAGCAAACATACTGTGCTTGTTGACGAGGAGGCAGATTCCATGGCAAGAAAGGCATTAATGTAAGTTTAGTTGCACATCTACACGTGTCGCACAACGCTTACCCACATACCAGGCAATTTGGACCGGCGAACCAGCCACGGCTACTTGTAGGAACATACCAGAATATGGTCGAGGTCGATAGTGATGGACGTGCTCAGCTTACCGTCAAAGAGGATTACAAGAACACTGTCAATCCCGAGACAACATGGGAAGCTACGCTCAAGTATGCTGAGTCTCTGAAAGACAACAATGTCCGAATCGCCTTCTTCAACAGTACCCCTCAGGGTGGAGGTGTGGCTTTGATGCGACATGCTTTGATCCGATTTCTTCGAACGCTTGAAGTGGATACTTCTTGGTAGGGTTACCGGCTGTTTGGTCAGACATCGATGTTAACAATGCTCTAGGTACGTGCCAAAACCAAAGCCAGAGGTTTTCCGCATCACCAAGAACAACCACAACATTCTCCAGGATGTTGCTGAGAAGGGTGCACGTCTTACCCCTGACCAGGCTAAGGTATTGGATGACTGGGCTAGACAGAATGCTGAACGCTTTTGGCTCCCCGATGGTGGCCCTCTCGCGCCCCGCAAGAATGGCGGTGCAGATGTCATCATTGTCGACGACCCTCAAATGCCCAGCCTCGTCAAAATCGCCAAAGAACAGGATCCAGAAAGGCCCGTCATCTTCCGTTCGCACATCCAGGTCCGCGCCGATCTTGCCGACACGGAAGGAACCCCAGCAGCAGAGGTCTGGAACTGGATCTGGAACAATGTCAAGCTGGCGGACCTCTTCGTCAGCCACCCCGTGCGCGAGTTTGTCCCGAAAACCGTCGCTCCCGCAAAGGTCGGCTATCTACCTGCCACGACCGATTGGCTCGACGGCTTGAACAAGCAGCTCAGCAACTGGGATACGCAGTACTACATGCACGAGTTTGAAACCGAATGCTTCAGGGACCGCATGGCGACTCTCGCTTACCCGGACCGCCAATTCATTGTGCAAATCGCTCGTTTCGACCCCGCGAAAGGCATCCCCGACGTGCTCGCCTCGTATGCCGAGCTCCGCCGTTCCTACCTAAAGGACAGGCCTATCAAGGATATCCCCCAGCTTGTCATTGCAGGCCACGGCGCCATCGACGACACAGACACCAAGCGTATCTACGAGCAGACGACCGAAGCGCTGGAGGGCGAATACAAGGACATGAAAGACGACGTCGTCGTCATGCGCGTCGGCCCCGTAGACCAGATCCTCAACACGTTGATGTCTACCGCGCACGTCGCGCTCCAGCTTTCCACGCGCGAAGGTTTCGAAGTCAAAGTCAGCGAAGCCTTGCACAAAGGCGTGCCCATCATCGCAACAAAAGCCGGCGGCATCCCCCTACAAGTCCAGCACGAGAAATCCGGGTATCTCGTCGAACCGGGCGACTACAAAGCCGTGGCTAAGCACCTATTCGATTTGTTCACCAACGAGGCGCTGTACGAGGAGATGAGCCACTACGCTGAGACGCATGTCAGTGATGAGGTAAGCACCGTGGGGAATGCGCTGAGCTGGCTGTATCTTGCGGATGCGCTGCACAAGGGAGAGAAGCTGGAGCCGAATTCTAGGTGGATTAACGATATGGCGAGGGAGAATGTCGGCATCAAGTACCGGGAGGGCGAGACCAAGTTGCCGAGGAGCGAGAATCTGGATCTGACGGGCGATGAGACGAGGGGGGATAAGGGTAAGTGAAGGGTGGAAGTGAAGAATATGGGTCGTGCGGCCTTTTATAACTTGTGTATATACTCCTGGTGGGCGGGCCGGTCAATTCCGCGGTCGGATTGCTTTTGTTTGTCGGATACATATATGGGGGTGGTAGTTTGTGCCGTATTATACATCGCGGACACGCCAGTAAACGGGTTGCTATCTCTCTAGTCTATCGATGATGCTGGTACTCTGACCTTTCTTCCTTCATACTTGATGACAATCTACAGCGGATAATAAATATCCAACCCCGCACACTGAATGGCGTGTACATTGCTACGTCACGTTTTCCCTAGCGTACGAATTGGCGTCCTAAGTCGTCACTAACAGGAGGCGGTCTGCGTACCTGTCCGAGCAATTGCTCATGTTCATGTTCGGCATTCAACGATACACATGTCGATGGATGATGACCTCGGGCTTACTTCAGAGCCGTCAAGCAAATTGAAGTGAAGAGAGAATTGCTTGAGCGACTCGAACATTCGAGGACACGCATTGACCACTGCTATCAAGCATCACAGCAAGTAAAGTGCAACAGAACATCACAAAAGACCAGTCGAGCGCACACCAAATTAGCCACGAATCGGTCACATTCATTCTCCCTTTTGTGGCGATACACACGCATTCGTCCAAAAGCTCATCCTCGGCCGTGCACATTACACGCGAGATGAAAACCCCCAAAATGCTGCAGATACTGTGCCCAAGGTATTTCCCATCGACCCAAACATACGCCTTTTCCAAGGAGCTCCTAATCAGTGCTCGTTGCAGACTGAGAACATCGTGCGCACGCCACGTTTTGTCCGGGCAATGCGCTGTTTCATGCAAACTCTCCCGTTACGCCGTGCGCTAAAACATCCTGTGTAGTTAAACAAACAAAGGAATAAGTAGGAAGAAGCGAGCGAACCAGAAGAGTCGGCGCATCATCTCATAAGATAAATCCGGTAGATCACCACCCTCTACCCGATAACGCGTAGCTCGCTCTAGGGGCGCTTCCCTGCGTAGCCGTAGTGGTGTTAGCAGGAACCGCAAACGTGCAGTAAAGAACAACAGACAAGAAGCAGAAGGAATCTCAAGGGGAACTGTCTATGTACGCAGGGTACGTCGAAGTCCCCTGGCCGGGGTAGCTCGTGTGTGATTGCGATTGCGGCTCGCGGTAACCACCATACGAATGACGACTTTGTGTAGGGGGAGGAGGATCCATTCGTAGGTTATCTGGCCGAGAATGTATCGAGGAATAGGATGGCAATTGATAGCGGTTTATTTGGTCTAAGAGGCTGTTGGGAGTGCTGTACGCTACCTTTTTTGGCCGTGGCTCGTCGTCATCCGACAGCGTTAGATCAATCACTTCAGAGGTACGCTTGCTCCCAGTCCTCGGGGCTGACGAAGGCTCTCTTGATGGCGCGGGTGGGGTCCTCAGGCTTGGCAGAGATTGCGGTGTTGGAACGGTCTCGCTCTTGATCGCTGCGAGACGGTAGTCCGGTACTTCTACAAGTTCTTCTTCGCTATCATCTTCCCCATCATGACCATAACCGTAACCGTTGCTGTTACTGTTTCGATTAGCCGCTGGAGGTTCCTTTTCACTCCGCCACTGGCCATCGGGTTCGACCGTGACTTGGTCTGTACTTCTTGAAACGTTGCTGAGGATGTCTTGCACGTATTCGTCGACAGCTAAGGATTCAAATGAAATGGTCTTGTTGCAGATTGGGCATGTCCAAGTTGGCGCTTGTTCTTGTAGTTGCAGGAATGACTCGCCATCGAAGCATCGATTGTGCGAGCATACTGTGGACCTGCAGGGAGTGCTGATCTTCAAAGTCGAAATAGGATCCTTGAGCGACATGACGCTGGACCCGACTTCAATATCGGTGTCGTCTGCTTTCTTCCTCACTGTGTTTGTTTAGTGTGCGCCGCAAAAGACGAGCTAATCAATAGCTTACTTTCACGTAGAACCGAGTCCTTGGTGATTACACTCCGCTGCTGGATGCGTTTGACCAACTCCTCAACTGAGAATTTGCGGACCATATAAATGAACACATTGTACTTCTGTAGATGAATGGTGTTAGCCTGATTCACGAGAGAGAATTAAATAGGGTTGGGATAAGAAACCTGTTGGGCGCTTGCCTTCTGCGTAAGCGCATAGGTTATCGCAATAGTGTTGCGATAGTTTGCTGGGTTAATGCGGAGAAGATTAGTGATGTCAGCTGGCCTAGTCGAACCCGGTTTGTTCTTCAAACCCTTGTAGTTCGCCTTGACTTCGTCTTGATTGACACGCACTTCTATCTGGCTAGGGAAAGCGATATCCAGTCGGGTAAAGGGTGCGAGTGGCTGCTCTAAAGCGCAGAAAAGCAAGACGCGCAGGGTAGGATCCGAGCGTAAGCGAGCACTCTGCGCGTCGTTGAGAGTTAAGGACTTGTTGACACTCTGGCGGTGGCTTGGAGAGGCTGAGACGTATAAGTTAAAGGCCAATCAACATGGGGCATGAGATCCTACTGTCAAGGGTAATGCCGGACAGCAGCATATCCCGAATCTCGAAGAAAGGGCTCTCCTT
The DNA here is from genome assembly GCA_019828545.1 of Paracamarosporium sp. OC-R06-R3. NCBI lineage: Eukaryota > Fungi > Ascomycota > Dothideomycetes > Pleosporales > Didymosphaeriaceae > Paracamarosporium > Paracamarosporium sp. OC-R06-R3. The sequence goes on along the minus strand of JACVRA010000064.1, from coordinate 8,447 downwards.
GAAGAAATACTGCGGGCCTGCTGCACTATCAGTTTCGTTTCGGCTGCGACTGTGATATTGGGAGACATACGCGCTTGTTGCGCGGGCATCTGATAACCGCTGTAAGACGATTGTGAAAGCCCGTTTGTTACGCTGCTACGCCCGCTGGGCATGTTTGGAGAAGCCCCGGCAGGAGTACGCGGGGGAAAGGAGCCGTTCGCTGGGGCAGGCGCGTTGGGACCGTTGGAGATGTGGTGTTGGAGACGGTTAAAGAGGGCGTGGTCGTTATTAACGACCGCTCTGTTGATTACTGTGAAAGCGAATCAGTACGGTGAAGGACGGGACGGCGGGCCTCGACAGCAGACGGCAAGCGCCGTCCGCAATTGAGGGGAGACGCGTGTGTAACGTACAATCCGTCACTCTGCCCTGCAGCTGGCTCTTGACGCCGCTCGTGGCAACTCCTTCTGCGCGGCATATCTTTTGCAAGTCCTTGTTCAACAGAGTCTTGGACCGCTGGACCAGCATCGGGGCCATCTGCTGCAGGCTCGACGACGCCATGGCGGGAGCAGAGCTCGGAGCGAGTGCTGGGGATGGACGGGACTGGTTGCGCGGGCGGGATGCTACCACTTTGCGTCGAAGGAGGCAGACATGGAGCACCTTTGTTCACGGAGGCGGCACGGCGAAAGGCAGTGAAGGGCGTTTGCGGGTGAGAGGCCGTGGTCGTGGGCGAGCAGGTGAGGTTCGGGTTGGAGGGTCCAATGGCTTGCGGGAGCGACTTCCCGATCCTCGTCGAGCACCAGCAAAGGCGACAGGCGGAGCGGCAGCAGAAGGACGCAGCGCGCAGAAGGCAAAACTCGAGACGCAGAGCCCCAGGCAGCGGGCGGGCGGCGCCTCGTTGATACCGGCGGTTGTCGCGGCCGTGCTCACGCATCGCAAAGTCATCATCGTCCCAGAAGCCGCTCGCTAACTCTCCCAACCCTGCACGGGCCGATCGCTCGCTCTGCTGTGTGCCCGCCGCCACCTGAAATTCTCGGCCGGCCCACAACTTTTTCCTTGTCCTCCGCAGCACAGCACCGCAAACACCAGACCCGCCCCAGGACCACCAGTACAGCACCGCAGCAATGGCCAAAGGTCTCCGCTCCAGCGTCAAGAAGTCGAACCGCTCCAAGCTCCGCGCACGTGTCTTCGAGCCCGTCGAAAATGCCCGCCTAGAGCGCCTCCACCAAAAGCTCCTCGAGGCCGCCCAGCAGCCCAAGCCCGAGACTGCAAAGGAAAAGGAAATGGACGTTGACTCTGCAGAAGGTAAGAATCACCACCTTGCAAACTTACATCCACAAACGCTAACGCATCCACCTGCAGACGCAGACGCAGACGCCACCGCAAACGACGCCAGCAAAGAGGAAGGCTTCCCCAAAGGTTCGTTGTTCCTCACAGCCAGCATCCCACAGAGCCTCTGCGACACCCGCCCCACAAACGACACCCCCACCCTCACCCACGACGACCTCGACAGCAGAAACCTGTACCACCTCCTGGGTCTCTGCTCCGACGTCGTGGGCTTCACTCCCAAGGGAGACCTCAAATTCGCCTTTGACGCGCTTTCGCCAGCTTGGACAAGTGATCAGGGGCTAACTGTATCATGATAGACATGGACGTTGACGGCGAATCCTCGTCGAAACGGAAGCACAAGGACCGCAAGACGATCCGCAAAGCAAAGCAGGAGCGCCGCAAGAAGCCAAAGAACCAGATTTCGTTCCCGGCGACCCGCGGAAAAGGTGCTCTGAAGCCCTTCTCCGAATCTCGTGTTCGCAAGCGCCGCTCGTAAACGATACGTCCCTCATACTGCTCCACGTCAAACGTCCGGACACTCACAGTGCTCTGTGTCGCCCAATCAGGGTCTCCAAGTCTTTGGCGCGAGCCTCTACCATGTTGCATTTGCAGGCGTTTGGGGAATTGCTGCCTACACAAGGCAGGCATCACAATTATGGGAGATACCACGTCCATGTAGGGCTATCGCATATAGTTCAATTATACTTCTTTGACATACATGTATCAACTTATTCCTCTGAAAGACTTGTGCTCATGCCTTCTTTGAAACCGCACCTGTTTTTTCATAGCGGGTTTGCATTGCTCATGCCCATTAATTTTTTTTTTTCGCTGCTTAGCTATTATTGTTCCTGCCCTCGTCCACAATTTTCAGCGTCCCTTTGACCCTCAGTGACTCCTCATGTTCTACTCACTCTGTCTTTCCCCTACACATATAAAAATCACCAAACACCGTTATCTTTACACTGGCTTGGAACATTGCCGGAACCATATTCAAGAACGAAGAAAGGTACATCGAATTAAAGAATCACTAGGAAGGAAAACCGCAGCACAGAACATCAGCGCAAGGCCTCGACCTTAGCCTCATGGATGACCTCCACCACCCGTCGACTCGCTGCAGAACAAGAAAGATGCAGTACTCATTCCGTTCCTAGCTGGTCATGAGCCCATGATCCAGCAGTAACACCCAAGCAAAAACGATCCATGCGAAGCACATAGCGCAGCATTATGACTCAGCTGTATGCCAACGACGGCTGCTTGCGAGACGAGTCGTAACCGGTCTGCGAGGAACAACATCGAAGAAACCGACAGCCACCCCTTCAGTGAGACTCCCAACTGCCCGCATTCCTCTCATGATACAGCGTAACGCCATCCATGCTCCTCGAATACACGCTCGAACTCTGGCGCGGCTGAGACGGCTGGGCCATTTCCAGGCCGAAGAAACCTCCCGGGATCGCATGAGGATATCGATCCTCCGTCCTCACGCTTGAGCTTTGCTGTGGTGGAAGACGTTTCTCCATCGCCAGGCGCCATGCAAAGACCCCGCCGTTCTTCGTGTAGGGGAACCGATTCTCTGCCTCTGTAGATTTAGTCTTGGATGGATTCCTCGCATTGACTAGTGTTTTGTCGCTGTTGATGGAAATGCTGTGTCGCACAGGGGAAAGTTCGATGTCTCCCTGCTCGCTGTCTGCCTCGGTGTTCGGATGGAGCTTGTTAGTGATGTGCCGCATGAGGAGGAGCATGAGGGTAATGAGGGCAATGACGCCTATGACAGGGAGGCTGATCTCGAGTATCATGAAGAGGATGTCAGCGTTGGGGGAGTTCGAGACCAAGATGTCATGGAGACGGGAAATCGTTGCGTTGGACGGCTTATCTCCTGTTCTTAGTGCCTCTTTCAATGAAGGAGCTGCTCGCCGGGTATGGTTGACGAGATGGACCGCCATGCTCGATAGCGGGCTGGGATCCGCTTTCTTAGGAGCCACTCGGTCTGCTGGAGGGAGAAGAGGTACCATCATTGTGCCTGGCGGCTTTGCGTTGGCTATTTTCGTGATCTTCGCGCCTCCGCCAGCTACATGCTGGAAACTAATCTCGCCCCGACGCCACCCGTGTTTCTTCACCATATCGACGGTCTCCCAGCCGCAAAGATCGTTCCCATTCGGGCCGTGATCTGTACTCAGCTGGAATCCCTGTCCTGCAAGGTCGGCCCGCAGAGCATCCGGGTAAAAGCGCGTCCACGGCGTGAAGATAGAGTAGTGCAGCGAGTCGTTCGGGTTGGTGAAGTAGATGTACTTGCCATCCGAGAGAGAAGGATACTGGCAGCCCTTGGGCTGTTTCCTTTCGAAGAGCGCGAGAGGGGTGAATTGACTGAGGGTGATCGGGAGAAAAGAAATTAGTAGGAGAGAAGTGACGAGTGAACCCATGATTGGAAAGCTGAGTGAATGGATGCCGCTAGTTATTGATGGAATGAATTGCTGGGCGGCAGTTTATGTGAGAAATGCAACAGGCGACGGTATATGAGCTGTTTGGCATGACGCCAGGTGGGTCTTGCCGGTTCTGTGTTATCGGGAGTGTGAGGGAAGAGCAGGAGCGAGCCTGCGAGAGCCGACAAGCGACAATAGCCGTGTGCACGAGTGTGTCTCTTATTCTGGGAGAAAAAGCAGGGAGGAGCTTCGGAAGAGCGATTTGGAAGCCCGGCAGTAGTTGAAATATGTATCTTTTTCTCCGAATAGCTTTGACCAAAATGAGTTTGGCATACCGATTTTTGTGTCGTACGTGAAGGATAGGATATTGTAGGTATGTCTAGGAGGACCGTATGTGTTGCTAGATGTCGAGGCTACTGGAGCCATTAGTGATCTGATAAGCTTCTTTGGAAGGGGCAAGTAGTAACTATTGTTCCCTCGATGGTGTTTCGAATACGATACCCCATAGAGTGAGCTACAAACTGCATGCACTAGATAGACCTAAGGCTTCATGCACTTCCGGGTTCTTCCTCTAACAACATCACACGGGCATCTTCAGGCGAGATTTTTCGAGTGTGTTACAAAATATCATAGGACAACGTCAGCGTGGAGGATACAATGTGCCGTGGTTCTGCGCTTCAAAAACGATTGATGTATGATCCATGCAGATCGTCTATGATTTCTAGTTGACTTAGGAGATCTATGGTCCTGCGCATGCAGGGCAAGTCAAAGATGCCGTCTACTCATGGTACGCACTTCCACTCCGCAGCATTGCAAGCAACCCAGATTATGCCTTGCCATCGGAAAACTGCACCACAGCCCACTTGCCACTCCATGCCCATTTCCGCGACCCGCTATCGCCACCACCTCCTTCGGTCGCCTTTATCCTTTCGTCTTCGCCTTCTGGAAGGCCAACTACGACATCCGCTTTGCATGTTCTTAGCGCAAGAACGCGAATACCGGATCCTGGGCCCAACGGTCCGATGGCTTCGGTGAAGGGTGTTGTCGCAGGCCATGCCGCCTAGTCATCGTTAATTCTAACAGTCCTAGTCAAATATGTGGAAAGGCACCTACATCAGCGGTCAACTTCCTGTAGTTCAGATCGCCTTTGAAAATGACAAGCTCGCTCTGCTTCAGGTCATCAGCCAGGCTCGGCTCTGTCTTCGGCAGTCTCCAAAAGCTGCCACCCGCAGTCCAAAAAGTATTCGGACGAAGGACTAGCTGGCCCTCAGCATGGAAGGTGCTCCAATGCTGAAAGAGAAACTTGAGGTTGTCGACCTCCGCTTCTGAGAGTGGGGGAGTCCTCGTGCCGGATTTGTTGTTATCGTCGGAGAGTGCGGAGTAGAAGCCTTGCGGATTGGCAAGAGCTTGAATGAGAGCTGCAAAGTCCTGAGGCAATACATCGGAGACGAACCAGGGGATCGATTTCGGGTGAAAGACGATGTTGGTTGCTAGACCAGAAGCAAGCAGGTAGCCAGCCAGGATGAGGTCGACAAAAAGCTCGAAACCGGCGTTGTCAAGTACAATATCTATTCTTCGCTCCTTCTTGCCTTCTTTTTGCGCCGTAGATAGCACCTTGAAAGCCTTCTCAAGATCGTTAACAAGAATGTTTTTCTCGGAGTTTTTCCGCGCCTCGGAACCCTGTAGCTTCTGAATATCTTCATATGTGAGGTTCGTGAGAAGAGACAAGTCGGTCGCGTTGCCCCACAAACAGATCTCGCACATCTCAACGAACAACACCTTTTCTGCTTCCTCGAGCTCTTCTGCTGTTTTTGCGCCCTTGATGGTATGTTTCGACTCGAGCTCGGTAACGATTTCTCGGTAACGCGAGGCGAGCTCTAGGACGGCGGGACGTGAAGACTTGAAGGTGGACATCTTCTGGCGGGCAAAGATATCATACGACTTCCAGTGCTGTGTTCGCTTGAAGATACTCGAGATTCGTCTTCCTCGGGCGATTAGACAAAATCGCTACGTCTGTTGCTGAACGTGCTGCTCACCGGTAGAGGTAGCATTCCGAGTACAACCACGGCACTGAATGCCACTTCGCAGGCTTCAAGGCCTCCAATTCCTTATTATAAGCTGCGACGTCTTCTTCCCCATCATCTGGAATAGACGTAAGTTCGCGGTCATGCTGAAGCTCGTACTTCAGGCCAGCGAGCTCTGAAACTATCCATTTGCCCTCCTTTGATTTCTCTTCGTCTTGTGTCGCGTAGATTGATCGATGCACGTCATCAATACCCTGGGTGATGATGATGGGCCATCGTTCGCGCGCCGAGGTGTGGGCGAAGGAGGTGGAATCTGAGGTGTTGTATTGTGCTGTGGAATGTCAGCGTTGCCAACAAGCAATGTGGCGTCACTAACGTGTCTTGGGCTCGTACTCCATGTTGTTGTCGTGCTGGCTCAATGTCGAACGGCGGGGGAGGGGCATATCTATAAATTTCAGCAGGGGTCGGTCGCGCCTGCAACACTAGCGCCACAGCTGTTCCACAAATAGTATCCCTCCCGTATTTTCTGACTCGTGTTCTAGCACTACTTCGTCATCACCGGTGGACTCGATGCGTGACTGTATCACTCACCGGTCGATGCTATGGAGTTGCTCAAGCCCATGTATCTTCCTATTGAGCTTGTTCTGCATATCATCACTTGCTCGCTACCTAAGCCGAACGTGCTACTACAACCTGCACACCCCATCACTCAACTTCTTCTACAATTTACCTTGGTCTGCCATGAAACACGTAGAGTTGCCAATCGCGCGCTCCGAGAACACTGCGTGTACCTCTCTTCTGAAGCACGTCTGTGTTCGTTACTCCTGGCGATTCCTACTGCCAGACCCGACCTGAGGAACATCACAGCCCTCTTTTTGGCACCCTTTGGCGAGACCATCGACGACCAACCCACAGCAACATGGATCCGCGAACTCTTCAGCTACACGTGTACGACGCTCAAACGACTCATCATCGATATTCCTTTACGAAGCGTCTATCCGGAACGAGACCATCTGGGAGTTCGAAACATCCTGCGTGAGGGATTTCAAAGGCTTGAGCATCTCGAGGAATTCGTAAGCGTGCGTGACGAGTTGTTTCTTGATATCAATTGGCATGGTGGCGAGTCTGCATTTTGGACTAAATGGCCCAAGCTTCGAAGACTCGCCATTTACAATCCGGGAACGCACCCAAGCTTCTGGCGAGACGTTGCTAAGATGACAAGCCTGGAGACGATAGTAATGACTCGCGCTGACGGACTGCGGGAATACGACATCAAGGCTCAATACTTCAGGCACAGCAACAGGCCTCTAAAGGTGCTCCTCATAAACATCGACAGCCAACAAATGCGCTATGGCAATTTCCGACGCGGCAATTGGGAGACCGCAGACCCAAAGAAGCTGATGACCATCATGACTTACAGTATACCCCTATTCATGGACGATGACCCTATAGAAGTGTGTCAGGACTATGTGAGAATTGGAGCCGAGCACGGTATGCTTTGGGATTGGGAGGGAGAAATCATCCAGCACCCTCCTAAATTTGATAGACCATCACAACGTACACAACCAGTCTTCCTACAGGTTCAATGAAAGGCTAGAACCCTTGAATTTCTCGACGGTTTTCTAATATCATTGTTTCTGAGCTATGCATCCATATAAATATAATTTTGCTTATTCCCATCATCTTCTGGAAAATTTTCGCACTAAAACAGTTTCTCAGCGATCAGATTGATTCAGCCAGCTCAATAAATGTCGATCATCGATCAGCCCGTTTACAGTTCGAGGAAGGGAAATTAGCTGCAGCAGCATCTGAGCCATTGGCAACAACCTTCTGGCCTACTATCTCTTGCTTTTTGCTAATAAGCTTGTCGGCCAGCTTTTCGGTCAGCTCTTCAATGTTTTTCGTAGCTATCCAACCAGTTATACCGGACTGCTCCACAACGTCGTCTCGGAAGTTCACTGGTTTGGCATTGAAGGACAACGCGGCAGGTAGTATAATGAGCAGAGCAACTGGAAAACTGCGCGACGCTAACGGATCAACGTCAAGAACATATCGAATGTTATGTTAACCGCTTAATTGAAGGGGACATCTAAAGGCAGGATACTATGACTTGCAGGAACACACAGTTGAGCAGGGTCTCTATACAGTCTTATGGTTACACGTTGTTTGCCTACTTCTTTGGATTTATACACTCGTTCAGCATCAGACATATATTTCGTATATCCCATCTTGCAGTGCCTGATTGCATTCCGTCAGTTGGGCTGCTACGGGACCTTGTACTGATGATGCAACAATATGACAATTAAAGTCAGATCACGTATGTTACTCCCATTTCTTGGTTTGATCCTTTGATGTATACATCTGTCTTCGCGATCACAATTCACTTGTGCTTTCTTCGGAGGCGTCGTTATTCTGACTGAACTCAGCGCCAGTTGTTCCGATGTCACATGGAGATACTGAGGGTATAAGACCTTATTTTATACCGCTATACCTCCTATGATGAAACATCTCGATAATAGTGTATGTACAAAATACCAAACAGCAATTAGCATCAAATATCAATCCGTTTGTCCGTACGCAGTACGGATCAGATAAGGATATCTACTTAATGCGCCTGAGCCGTGCGGCCAGACCTTATGGCCAAGCCGCATGACGGCCGTGCGCAGGGGCTGGATATAAAACCATCTCAATCCTGTACGAT
>JACVRA010000637.1:0-25566 GCA_019828545.1 Paracamarosporium sp. OC-R06-R3 | reverse complement strand
CTATAAGTTATAGTAACTAGTAGTTATAAATACTAAAAAATACTCTAAAATTAGGATTGTAATTAACCCTAGTAAAATAAAGGATTTAAAGGTATATAGATAGTTCTCTAACTTTAATAGTTAAGGCTATTAAAAAGCTTATAAAAGGCGTAGAGATAATAGTACATTCTCTAGTATTAATAACTAAACGTAACGTTAAACTTTAAGCTACTAATAAGGCTACTACACGACGTAAATTGTATAAAAGAAAGCGTGTACAGCATAAAGGTATTCTAATAGCTAAAGAAAGCCTACGGCTAGCCACTCTAAAGGACTTTACAGCGCGTAGTAATAGGAAGAAGGCGAAGAAGAGGGTATACGCTAATAGAGGCAAATTGACTTAACAGCGCTATAGATACTACAGCCAGCCTAGGCACAATAGAACAACTTATAAGTAACCTATAGAAGTAGATTCTAAGTAGATTGTACTATTATAATTTTTTATAGTAATTTATAGTAATTCTATACTATCGTGTATAGTATAGACTTTAGTAGGGGCTTGGTATTCTCAGCCACTTGCCCGTGTCGGCCACTTGCCCGTGATGTACGTTAACTATATTCTTTATAGTAGTAAGTTAAGGTAGAAATCTTTATACGTTTAGGTTAAAGATATACTAAACAATTACCTGCTCTTCTATCTTAAGTAGCTTTATTAAGTTAGGCGAGTAATTGCGTTAAAAGGTAATTCTAGCGTATCTTTAGCTAATTAACTTTTAAGGAACGTTGTAGATAGCTACAGCACATTACTAGGTTAAAGTTACGTCTTGTTTAATAGCCTAAAGCGCAAGCTGTAATTAAGCTTTATTTAATTTTAGTAGCTAATTAGGTGGTTAAGACATCGCGTTGTACTATAGGTAATAGTACGTTTTAGTAGGGGCTTAACAGCGTAAGTTGTTCGCCCGTGTAAGTCGCTCGCCCGTGAGGTACGTTAATATGCCAAAAGTTATTCAATTTAGTAAAACATTAGAATTAATATAAATAGAAATTTGAAATATTAAATATATTATAAGATTTAAGAAAAAATACATAGTTATGAAGACATAAATTCTAAGAAATGTTTAGACTTGTATAGATTTATAAATATTCATAGTAAACGTGCGTGCACAGGCTACTAAGATACCGTATAATAAGGACAATCTCACTAGGTGTAATACGACGGACACGAGCCGCCCAATGTATGCCAAGTCTTCTTTGCATTAACGTACTGCGAAAGCTTTGGATATGTTATGTAGCCTGATCGACTATTTAAGGCACCACGTTCTACCTACAGAAGTCTTCACACTGTGTCTTTCTCAAATCAACGTTGCCAATGTATCTTTTTTTTATACTCTCAATGGCATATACGCCGCTGGTGCACGCCGCGTCTGCAACTGATGGTACGTGCAAACCTGATCTCCTCATGAATTCACACTGAGGTTTACCTGGTTTTACTTTAGAATGGGCTGCCGCACTTGGGAAGGCCAACGCGCTCCTTGAACAACTCACGCTGAGAGAGAAAACATATGTCGTTACTGGCGCGAATCCTGTAACTGGACTTGGCTGCATTGGTAGCGTAGGGCCTATTGCGCGTCTTAATTTCAGCGGTATCTGCTACTCTGACGGCTCTTCTGGAGCTAATCGTGCAGATCTGACCAGTGTGTTTCCCGCTGGGCTGACGACTGCTGCAACATGGGATCGTGACCTCATGTACCGACGCGCCGTTGCCATTGGTGACGAATTTCGCGCCAAAGGTATGCATGCTATTTTTGGGTATGTTAGTTGCTACACTCTATGTCGCATCAGAGGATCTGACCAATGATCTGCAGTCCTGTCGCTGGCCCTCTTGGGCGCCATCCGCTTGGTGGGCGCAACTGGGAAGGGTTCTCACCTGACCCGTATCTTACTGGTGTCGCCATGAATACGACCATCCGTGGCTTTCAAAGTACAGGCGTTCAAGCAGTAGCAAAGCATTTTGTTGGGAATGAACAGGAGACACAGAGAACAAACTCCACGCTGCTGGATGGTTCTAACGTTGAAGCAATCTCCTCCAATATGGATGATAGGACCCTTCACGAGCTGTATCTTTGGCCATTCATGGACGCCGTCAACGCTAAGTCAGCAGCAGTCATGTGTAGCTATAATCGATTCAATCAGACGTATGCCTGTGAGAACTCGAACCTCTTGACCACTATCTTGAGAGAAGAGTTAGGTTTTCAGGGCTATACGGTTTCCGATTGGTACGCCACGCACTCTACGGCTGCCTCTATCAACGCTGGTCTAGATTTGGAGATGCCGGGTACTACTATTCCAGGACAGGGTGTTTCTTGGTTTGTAGATCGCGTTGCAACAGCCGTTCAGGATGGAAGTGTGTCAACGAATAGACTCGATGAAATGGCCCGGCGGATTCTGATCCAGTATTACTTACTAGGGCAAGACGGCCATGATTTTCCCACCCTTGATCCTTCCACTCTGTCGGTCATCGCCTCACAGTATCAACAGAACTTGGGCCCTTCCGCCATAAACCCTCCTGCTCGCGATGTTAGAGGAGACCATGCGGCTCTCATCCGACAAATCGGTGCTGCGGGTGCGGTACTGTTAAAGAACGTCAACGATACGCTTCCGTTAGGATCGCCCACGAATATCGGGGTTTTTGGCAACGATGCCGGAGATCTCACGGATGGACTAGTCTACCAGGATCCTCTTGCGACGAATGTGGGATTTGAATACGGCACGCTAGACATTGGTGGAGGTCCAAGCAGCATCCGGCATACTTATGTGGTCACACCTTTAGATGCAATCAAGGCACGTGCCAGGCAGATCAAAGCTAGGGTCCAATATATTCTCAACAATGATCGTCTCGCGGCAGCCGATTTCCACAGCATATATCCTATGCCGGATGTTTGCATAGTCTTTCTGAAGACTTTTGCTGCCGAAGGGTATGATCGAGTGTCCTTCGAGTCTGATTGGAACTCAACAGCGGTTGTTAACAATGTTGCTGATAAATGCCCCAACACTGTAGTGGTTACTCATTCAGCTGGTGTAAATACTATGCCTTGGGCGAACCATACAAATGTTCGAGCTATTATCGCAGCTCACTTTCCAGGGCAAGAGACCGGCAACTCGATCGTAGATATCCTCTGGGGCGATGTTAATCCTTCTGGACGGCTGCCGTATACAGTACCAGCTAATGCGGACGATTACGACATCCCTGTAATAAGCCTTATGAGCCAGGAGGTCACTGGTTCTAGTGCCTGGCAGTCAAATTTCACAGAGGGGCTTCTTATTGATTACCGTCACTTTGATGCCCTGCAGCTCGCGCCATTGTACGAATTCGGTTTTGGATTGAGCTACACGACGTTTCAGCTCACCACAGATCTTTCCATTTCACCAATCGTCGATGAAGCATCAGACTCGATTTCGGCCGGCAACCGGAAGATCCCACTGGGCGACCTGTACAAGCCGTTGACAGAGATCATGGTGCAGGTTTCAAATACTGGAGGTAGGGAAGGTGCCTCTGTGGTACAGTTGTATCTGTCGTTTCCAGCCGATTCAACTCCAACAGGAACTCCAGTCCGCGCTCTTCGTGGCTTTCGCAAGGTGCAACTCGCACCTGGTGAAGCAAAAAATGCCACTTTTCAATTGACTCGAAGAGATCTTAGCTTCTGGGATGTTGGGGATCAGGCGTGGCGTGTCCCGGCTGGTCAATTCCAAGTACACGTTGGGTTTAGCTCCCGAGATCTACCAAAGTCTATTCCGCTGGCTATTTTATAAGTTCCAAGCCTTAATAAATAGTTGATATGGCCTATTTTAGAGAGCTGGATTGGTTACGCTATGTTCGGTGCCTACGTGTAGGTACAGGACGTTGGATAAGGAAGAAAGGTTCTCTCCCCCTATCCAATGTATCTATCTGCCTCGCATGACCAGGTGCTAGATACCGGTATAAAGAATGTTAAGTGAACTGATGTATTGTCGTTGACAGTTCATCCATGCTGCGTAACTTATGGTTACCGTGACACCCCCTAGGCTAAGTCCTCTCTCTCTATACTAAAGTTCCCGTAAGTACATAGAATCTATCAAGTCCTCCCGCTACCTCAATTTTTCTACAACCCATACTCTTCTAGATAATCAAACATCTTCTTATAAATAGCTGACGCACTCGTAGCTACGTTGATTACATGGGCAGTGTCGGGAGCTAGGTAGACCGTCACATTCAACGCATTTGGAAACCACTGCTCCTTCATCTGCGCGAGGTTGTACGTTCCTGGGCAGTACCCCCTGCAGGTTACGAAGTCGGCTTCGCCAGCGATCAACTATACCAAAGCGTCAGCTCGTCAACTCTCAGCAACACCGATAGTTATGTAAATACAAAGGGGGGTGATATCAACTGGGGCGGAAGGGTAACATACCTGCACAGGCCCCCTGAATGCGCCCGTATTCTCCGCTGAAAAAACCTGTGCGCCGGCTGCATACACGGCCACGGGCTCCGGCTGCTTGATCTTCTCCGTGTAATCGAGTAGCTCGGCGTCAAGTGTTTTATTCGTGAAGTAGAGTTTCTGCAAAGTATTCAAGGTGGTGAGAACAACGTAGCCTGAGCCGAAGCGTCCGAAGCGAGCAGGGTCATGAGTTGCGGCATATCCGTGTTCGAAAGTGCCGACGGGAACAGCACCTAGTTCCGTACTGTTGAGGAAACCCGTTAGAAGAGCTCCATCAGACATATTGCCGTATTTCTTCAGCAGTCCAAATATAAGGAGTGAGCCAAAGGAGTGACCGACGTGGACGATTTGCATCGGCTTTAGCGTGGGAACGGGGGTGGTGTTGGTGCTGGAGATGATCTTAGCTGCGCTGAGAAGCTTGCCGCTGCGCGCCAATGTGGTGATTGTGGCGAGAATCTCGATTTCAGTATTAGGTTGCACCTCATCGTAGGCATTGGGAAGTGAAGACTGCCCGGTGCCGATTCGGTCGAACGTAAAGATGGAGTATCCTTTCTCGATAGCCGCATCTACATATGACTGCTCCTCCGGCCTAACCTGCACATCCCAGGCTCTATTTCCACACTCATGTTAGTGTTTGAAAAAGAGCGGATCTTGCATAAAAACCTTCGGTTCATTGGGTAACGCACCTTTTGTCCCACGCATTTCCATGCACTGCAATCTGCAATATGTCGGACTTGTCAGTCTTCTTCGTTGGGATGCAAAGCTCAGCACTGATGTTGTAGGTTTCGGTGATGTTCAAAGGCTCGATGGTTCCACCGAAGGTCTGATTCCTTATGCTGAAATCTAGTGCCCATTGGACCGCCTCGATATCGTTGTCGACGCGGGGAATGTTGTAGCGTTCGTTGGTAGCGACGACAGAGATAGGCAGCTCAAGCTGGACACATTGTTTGGTGGCCGCAACGACTACGGCGCTCGCAGCGAGCAGTAAAATCATCTGAGCTCGTCGATTCAAGGCCATATTCACTTCTGATTTTTCAGAAAGGATTATCGATCGCAGGACGGTTCGTGGATCGAGTTATGATGAATAGAGCGCGCCCACGCTTGATATTTATGTCTGCCGAACTTACAAATAACATGACATGTCGTGATAGATTGTCTTACTAGATGCCTCTTTCAGTGTCACGTTGCTTTCCCGTCGTACTGCTGACGAAAACTCCATTGGATCATTTGAAAGCAAGCTATCAAATAATGAATTATTTGTATTCTTTCTAGCCCACTTGTGGAGACCAACATCAGCGACAGTCCACTTTTGTTTGTCCAATTCCAAATTAATGTCATCCGCCATAATCTGTAAGTGGAGATTTAGAGCGTTATGGTCAGATTGGGGGCGGAATGTCAGGTGACAGTGTCTTGGCACTGAAATTATGCTGCGGCAGGCTAGCTAGCTCCTCCACATCATCATCATCATCATATCAATAAATTGCATGATCCTACCATCAAGGACCCACATGCAGTAGTCGAGTAATATTCGTATCAGTCCCGGAAGAATGCATGTTGTTCTAGTGACGCTCAACACGTACGCTAGCAGAGAAATAGCTAACCGAGCCATCGTATAGCTTTTCACCCAAGCCACCGATCTCGTCCGAAATGACTGCTTGAACAACATATTTGGTCATCCCGAGATGCAGCACGAGCGCAGGGGGTCCGAGTCGTCGGTAGACTTGGAAGACGCAACCAGGTACGGCCGAGAAGTAGTGGCACGCTTCCCAAGTCACCATCCGAAGAAGGGCATGGTACTGTGGAACCTTTGTGAAGCCTTGAAGGTCAGGAATAGAGAAATTGTACAATGAGAAAGTGCGAGAAGAGGCGCTCGCAATACTAAAGAAATCGATTCAGGCCAATGGGAGTCTGCTCTCGCACCGTCTCAATCTGTGTTCGACGCCATATCGTGATGGGAGGCCCATCAAGGCTGGTTGGGATTATATCTAATCATTAGGTCTACGACGGAGCTCCGGTAGTGAGGGAGTCCCCAGTCCCTACGCCATGTTGACCAGCAATATCTCTTGCGCCGGTACGCCGGCCTCGCATCAACGGCGGCGGCGGCGCTAAAGCTAGAGAAGTCCAAAGATCATGCGCTAGGGCTTCTGAAACATAGACAAGGCATACCCACCAGCACGTTACTACAGAATCGGCGCAACTTAAACTCGTTGCAACGCAAGCACCCCCCAAGTGAGCCAAAAGATTCGAAGAGCCTCGGAACGCTTTGGATCCCCTGCGTTCCACTGCACCAGAACAAGCATCAGCGTTGGTGATGTCAGTGGAAGACCGCTACAGGACAACCGAGGAGCTGAACAAGCTGCTGGAGCAGATCCGCACAAACAAATACTTTGAGAGGTTTCTACTGCCGAAGACGGAGAAGTTACCGACGGCAGTACAGCCAAACGAGATGACTGTGGTCATTATTGTTGCTCTCTTCATTGTGATGCTTTCCTGATCCGTCTAGATAATATCAGTGTCGTTCACCTCCAGAGTCTCACGCATCAATTAATAGAATCATAGGTGAAACGCCTCAGGAGCAACAAAAACCATCAAGTTGCCTTCAAGGTCCTGGAATGACTATGGAACGCCATTGTAGAGAGAATTTTTGCGCGAATCAGTGCTGATGAAGTGCGCGTGGGGCGCAACCGGGTCCAGTGGCCCAGAATGTATTAACGCCCGGCTGTAAGGAGTGGCCAAGTTCGACATTTGACATGTCTTGAATTATCATGCTACTAGTGTGAGGCCATGACGAGATTTACTGGCCATGCAACTGGTCTGCCATAGATTACTAGTCCATAGGCCCGAGGTTTGGCAGCGAGCCGGAGAGCATGAGATCTCGATCAGAAGCCGCAAGTGCACTAGAGGCAATAACGTCGTGGTGGATGTCTGTAGGGTGGTGCTGGCGTTCAAGGTCTTCCGATGGGCTCGCGCGAGACGCCTCCTGTTCCTTGACGTTCTAGCCTATGACCGGTGCATCAGTAAAGTTATTGCGATATGGTGGATGCAAGGGGGGGCTCACGATGTTTATACTGCGATATTTTGTTATGTAATCTGGTATATCGACCAGCATGGGTAGAGAGAAGCATTCCGACTTACCTCTGCCTTTCTGCAGATCTGGGCCTGTTCAAGGGGTCGCCTTTGCCCGTAGCTGATAGCATGGTCTTCCCTATGTATCATCAAAGCAACAGAGAGCCTTCGGCTTGCCATTATGAATCGCACGGGAGTGCAAAATTCCAGGGCCAAACAATAATTGTCGTGCCTCATTAATGCAGCAGGGTCGACAAATCCGATGCCCTCGAAAATGATTATACACGGCTCTTTTGCCATTGCTCCATATTCTCATCACTACAGTCGGACCAATGCCGAAGACAAAGTCTCAGCGGAAGCGCAGATCTCCTATCTTCGAGTTCAGGTTTTCAACTCGCTTGCACAGCCTCCTAAGCAACGATATCTATCCGCATATAGCACAATGGCTCGCGATATACTTTCTAGATTGGGAAAATTACTAAGAACCGCGGTAAATAGACACGATCATCTAGTTGTTCGCTTGCACGTAGAGGTAGAGAGACTGAGCATTCTAACCTATCGTAGTCTTGTCAACCTCTACGAAATCAGGCCATTTTTGGAGGATTCGACTGACCATGGGAGCCTGATCGAAGCGTATCCGTATCCAATCAGATAATGCTTATATCAGACTAGCCCGAATCTCGTGCTGACCCTGCGCACGCTTGATTGGCCAGGGTGCTGTCGTGCCGCGACACTGCTGATAAGCAATTCGTTGCCTTTAAAATGTATTATAAATACCAAGGCTGCATTGGAGGTATACAGCAGCCTGATCCAGGACATGGCTCTCAAGCCAGATCGTAAAGTCCAGTCACCCACACACCAAGATGCCGTTTTTGTCGACAGCCGAAGAAAACTTGTTCCAACCGCATTCGGCCCAGTTCGACTTCAACGTGGAGTTCGAGCAGCTTTTCTTCTCTATCATTCCATCGGCTATATTCATTGGTGCATCACTATGGCGAGTGATATCCCAGCTCCAGAAGCCTACGGTGGTGAACGCTCCCATATTCCGTTTAATAATCAAACTAGTACGTTACCACATATGTATTTGAGCTTAATTTGCTAAAGAAGCTACTTAGGGTGCTATCTTCATCTATGGTGGGCTAGAACTTTCACTTGTCATCCTGATGAGTGTGGGTTCACTCCGTACAGCTCGCCTCTTCGTAGCTGCTTCCGCATTGAAACTCGTCGCAGCGTCAGCGATGGTTTTTCTGAGCTTTGTAGATCATTGCAAAAGCCGAAGACCATCAGTTTTACTCAGCAGCTACGTCGTGCTTACGCTGCTCCTTGATGCAGTGCAGGCTAGAACGCTGTTTTTGTTATCAGATAGAAGAGTTGAATTTGCTTGGAGCAGCATATTCGTTGCCGCGCTCGGTCTTAAATGCGGTATTTTATTTTTAGAAGCCCAGGGAAAGTCGAAATGGATCCAGTGGGAAGAGAAGGAGAAAGAGCATAGCCCTGAGGAGACCAGTGGAATCTTTTCACTCGGCGTTTTCTTTTGGCTCAATAAGATCTTCCTAAGGGGTTATAAGCAGATCTTAACAATCGAGGATCTTTATCCGCTCGACAGTCAGATGCAGGGCGAGTTTCTCCATGGGGAATTCCGAAAACGTATCGAATATTCTCAATTAAGAGGACAGAGGTTTGGACTCTTAAAGGTGCTGATTTGTACACTTAAAGGACCCCTACTACTTCCAATCCTTCCAAAGTTAGCGCAGCTTGGTTTTCGAATATGCCAGCCATTCTTCGTCGAAAAGCTAGTGGAATATCTGGAGAAGCCTGAAGAGGTCGAGGCGAATATTGGCTACGGCTTCATTGGTGCGAGTGTACTTATTTATTTGGGTATAGCCATCTCCACAGCCCTTCATAGGTGAGTTCAAATGCTTTGCCTTCTTAGGATTTGATCGGCCGTTGACTTGACCTCAAAGGTACTTTCATCATAGATCTCGTATCATGATGAGAGCAATCTTGGTGACCGAGATTTACAACAAAGCGACCAGAGTCCGTATTGGCGCTGGCGATAACAACACTGCTGTAACGTTGATGAGCACAGATATTGAGCGAATCGTCTTCGGTATGAGGACCTTGCACGATGTTTGGGGTTGTGTTCTACAGGTTGCTATTGCTGGCTACATGGCGTACCGGCACCTCGGCCCAATCTTTGCGGTGAGCATGGGGACCGTCATAATCTGCATGGCTTGCTTGGGATATCTCCTCAAATTTACTGGAAGTGCGCAGAGAGCCTGGATGTCAAAGGTTCAGAAGCGAGTCGGCATGACTGCGACAGTCATCGCTAGCATGAGAAACTTGAAAATATCTGGACTATCAACTGCAGTCAACGACTTTGTACAACAGCTTCGGACCGAAGAGCTAGTAGCTGGATCAACTTTTCGAAAGATTACTATCCTAGCCGCTGTGTTCGGATACCTTCCACTTTTCCTGAGTCCGGCACTGACTTTTGCCTTCGCTCCAAGAGAGCTGGATGCCGCTAGGGTATTTTCTAGTCTATCGTGGCTTGTCCTGCTAACGAGCCCCCTGGGACAGATATTTGAATCTATACCTCAGATACTTGCTGCCATAGTCTGCATCGGTCGCATACAAACTTTCTTAGAGTCTGAAAGTACCTTTGATCATCGTGAACTTTACGACCCCGGTCAAGGGAGCTTAGAGAGAGCGAAGAATGTTCATGATTCTGAATCAAGGTCCAGCAATCTATTTATCATCAGAAACGGCCAATTCGGCTGGGAACGGGATAAGCCTGTACTCAAAGAAGTCAACGTTGAGATTCCCAAGTCCTCGCTCACCATAGTAGTTGGACCCGTCGGATCAGGGAAGTCTACGTTTTGCAAGGCTCTGCTAGGCGAACTTGTCTTCAGTGAAGGCAGCATAAAGCTCGGTGCGAGGGTTCGTCACGTCGGGTTCTGCGAGCAAACCGCATTCCTTTTCAATGGATCCATTCGCGACAACATTGTAGGTTGTTCTTTGTTCGATCAGGACAGATACTCTAAGATTATTGATGCAACGGCTTTAAGCGTAGACCTCGCATTGCTCCCGCAAGGCGACCGTACCGTTATCGGATCTGACGGTATCACGCTTTCTGGGGGTCAAAAGCAACGCGTGTCGCTCGCGCGATCTCTGTACCTTCAAGCCGATCTACTAGTTCTTGATGATGTCTTCAGCGGTCTAGACGCGGATACTGAAAAGCATGTCTTCCAAGAAGTATTCGGTCCGCGCGGTATTCTTGCGTATCGACATTCTACAGTTGTGCTGTGTACGCATAGTATAAGACACTTACATGCAGCTGACCACGTCATCGCCTTGAAGGATGGAACGGTCATCGAAAAAGGAAGCTTTAAGGACCTCATGGGTCGTGCAGGTTACGTGCAAAGTCTTGGCCTGACAGGCTCTGATGAGAGCGATTTTTCGTGTCAGGATACAACATCAAAAGAGAAAGTGTCCAAGTCGAGACCTAGATACGGGGTCGTCAATCCACAAAGTGCGACATCTGGTCTCGTTGGAAACGCTAATCAGGCGCGACAAATGGGAGACAAGGCAATCTACAGGAAATATGTCAAAGCAATGGGAATCTCCGCCGCGGTATCCTGCTTGAGCTCTGCTGTTCTTTGGGGTTTTTTTACAAATTTTCCAACAGTCTGTAAGTCAGCAGCACCTCGAAAGAGCCTGGAATGGCGAACATCTCTTGAAAACGTAGTGACTGACAAAGGTCCTTTTTCGGCTACGTATCATGTTGTACTTCCCACTGATATCGCCTGCTATAGGGTTAAAATACTGGACAGAGGACATTTATTCGGCATCTCCGAAACATTCGTTCGCCTATTACGCAGGGATATATGGACTCTTCCAATTCTGCGCAATGATGTCATTGCTGCTGCTCGGCATTGTCATTTTTATTACGTCCGTGAATAGGGTCGGAGCCAATCTTCATCGGGACGCATTGTGCACACTGTTCGGAGCAACATTACGTTTCCTCACGAAGACAGACACGGGAGTCATCACGAATTTGTTTTCACAAGATCTCAATTTAATAGATACAGAACTGCCGGTTGCGCTTTTGAATACTTTGTTTTGTGTAAGTGCTTGGAGAGCAAGTTACTTGCTTCAATACTCAGATAAACAACCCTCGCCCCGGTGACATGTCTAACCAGAGACAGGTATTTGAAGCACTAGGACAAGCTGCTGTTATCCTCACTTCGTCACCTTATATGGGAATAAGTTACCCTTTTCTTGGGATCCTGTTATATGTTCTATCAAAGTACTATCTATGCACCTCTAGGCAAGTCAGACTTCTTGACCTGGAAGCCAAAAGTCCTTTATAGTGAGTTCATATCCCGAGAATTTTGCAGGCGCTATGTTCTCATATACAATTATAGCACACAATTCATCGATACACTTAAGGGTATCGTTACAATGAGGGCTTTTGGTAAGTTCATGTGATACTGACCAAGCTATTCTTGATATCAAGACAAGTCTCCTCCAATTTACTATACCATATAACTAGTCGGGAGATATACTAATCTAGGCACAACGCAGGCTTTCTCTCCGAAGAGCTAAAAAAGAACGCTCGACTCATCGATGCGAGCCAACGCCCTGCCTATTTCCTGCTGATGATTCAGCAATGGTTGACTTTTGTTCTCGATGTCGTCGTCATGATTATGGCAGCAGTGCTCACCACATTTGCTGTGCGACTACATTCTAATTCTGGCTTCACTGGTGCATCATTGGTTTCTCTCATGCAATTCGGCGACAGTCTTTCGGGCATCGTCATCTTTTACACCCAACTGGAGATTTCACTTGGTGCGATCGGGAGACTGAAGAAGTTTGAGGAGACGGTTACGCCGGAGGATAAGGAGGATGAAAACGTTGTGCCCACCGAGCAATGGCCGCACAACGGTCACATCGAATTCAAGGGCGTATCCGCAAGTTATAAGTAGGTCACTGACTCTCCATCACGATCTCCGCGAGGAAATGAGCTAATTCGTTTTTAGCATAGATGGAGAATCAGAAGATAAGCTTGACTTGGCCATCAAAAACGTTAAACTCGAGATCCAACCAGGCGAAAAGGTTGCCATTTGCGGCCGCACCGGCAGCGGCAAGTCAAGCCTCATCGCCCTTCTCCTCAAACTTCTCGATCCAACGCCCGAAACCAAGAATAATATCATAATCGATGGACAAGCGCTTCAGCACATCGATCGCAAGACTATTCGCCAGCGCCTCATCGCTATCCCACAAGACCCCGTCTTTTTGCCCGATGGCACGGCATTCCACGCCAACATCGACCCATTTCAGGTCTCTACGTCTACTGAGTGCCAAAGCGTCCTTGAAGCCGTGGGCCTGTGGGACTTTGTTAAGCAGCGAGGCGGTCTCAGCGCAGGCATGAGTGCCAGCACCCTCAGCGGAGGACAACGTCAGCTCCTATCCCTTAGCCGCGCTTTACTACGCCGCCATGTACTGGCAAGAGGCCGCAGCAGCAACTTCCAGGATTCAAAAGGCGGCATCCTTCTGCTTGACGAAGTGAGCTCGAGTGTAGACCACGAAACGGAACGCCTTATGCATGACGTCATTAGCTCAGAATTCAAGCACTACACGGTTGTGGCTGTGAGCCATCGCTTAGGCATGATTATGGACTTCGAGCGCGTTGTGATTATGGATAAGGGGCAGGTCATAGAAGTGGGCAAACCCAGGGTGTTGGCAGAGGAGGATGGGTCGAGATTTCAGATGTTAGTAAAGGCTGCTGCTAAGTAGATTGCTGATTAGGCTGAAATTTTGACGTTGGGAGTTCCTGATGACGGGTGAGCCACTTATGTGCACTGCCATTGTCCCATAGACTAACTCCTATAGGTTAATACACAGCTGATTGTTCCTTACAGAGGGAGTATCCCCAAGTGATGCTGAGATGGGGGCGAACACATGTCGAGGGACCGCCAAACTACCCGCCACAATATTCATACTCTCCGGTACTTCAGTCACATTGATTAATGTAATCCGGGATCGAACGGTAATCACTCCGTTGATGGAGATTTTGGGAGGCGTAGTTGAAATTATGCTGTGAGGGTTGGCTGATGAAGTCACCCCTTCACTCAGCCACTGGACCCAAGACAAAAGGTCTACACAGTAGCTATCACCGGCTGGCACGCCCTGTGATGCCTTGAATCGATCAGTAATCCTCCATGACCTGGACGAGTTACGCTAGATGCTGATGAGGTGATGGTCTCTGAAGAAGTCATAGAAGCAGTCGATGTTGAGAATAGGACTCTGCTATCGAGGCAGCTTCATCGCAAAGTTAACGCTGAACCCAACAACAGACGATGCGATGGACCAGGAATCGAAAATGATCTTTTTTATTGAAGTTATCATCGAATCAAAACTTCAGATGGATCAGCTCCCTGGGTCGAGGTGCTGGCTAAGGAAGCCTTTAGGGAGATTCTGAACGAGTACCAAAACCAAGCCCGTTTACCAGGCAGTTTTAGCGGACAGTTTTGGCTGAGGTATGGGAATAGGAAGATCAGCGAAGTCTAGTCAAAGCTATCGACAAAGGTGAGGAAGCCTTACATGTAGCCCAACGGTCGGGTCTAAGAGATATCTGCAGACGCTACGTTTCCACGAGACCGTGCCTCCGCTGCTTGCGTACTTGTCGGCATGTTTGACAGGCCACATCAGCGACGATCAACTTGTGGATAAACGCATCCACCTAGTTGATGCGTGCCGCCTATCAGGATTCCAATATGTCATCGGCTTGCTGTGGGACGTGTCGGACCGCCTATGTGTGGATGTCGCGACAATAGTCTACGATACTATACTAACAGCCACTTTCGAGGATACATATAGCATCGAATAGAAAACACACGATTGTATTAAGTGTTCAGTTGCTATCTATATCATTTATACCCCCTTAGATATTTATATCATTACTATGCTCTTGGACTTGCCTCTAATTCGGCTGGAGCCCTACCGTCCAACTCTAGAAGCTCGTGTCCAACGTTCCCAGGCGCCTCTGCAACATTATGCGCGTGTTTCTGTGCTACTGGCGCTTCGGGTATGTGATGTTGCAATGTCTGGTATGCGTTATTTGTGTAAGAAGTGCTGGTGTCGGATGCCGCTGTGCTCGCATTAGGCGCATGCGCATGCGTTCCTGCTTTGTGTCGTCCCCATAGAAGAAAACCAGCTATGCCTGCTAGAGCGAGCCCGCCCACAATACCGCCCACGATTCCGCCTATCGCGCCTCCTGATAGTCCAGAGGTAGTTTCGGATTGGGGGTCCGGGCTATGCGAAGATGTGGATGATGGACTTGAAGCTCCAGTTGAACTTGTGAGCTGGCCGGTCGGCGAAATATCATCAACCTCGACAGAGTATGCTGTCGCTGATGGACTAGCAGAACTCAGCGAAGAGAAGGTTTTGTTCATCCTCTCATTCGATATGTTGACAACTGGATTCGAGGAGGTCGACCAGCAAACATTGATCTGGTCATCTATTTCTGTACACTGCTCCCTTTGAGCCGTCAGTATGTTATCGCTAGCCGTCGCTGTAGGTGGATGTATCGGATGACAAATGGTGGCTGTTTGAAAGGACTCGCAACTGCGCCAGCAAACACAAAGTACTTACCGATTTTTTGAACAGCAAAAGTCTAAGCCGTCACTCTTTTGACATAGCTGTTGACTTCCGGAAGGTTTGTTACCATTTCCGCATGTCTGGGCGCTACCAGTGCACACTCCATCATTTGGATAACAACAATAATACTGATCCACAGTATATTCGTGCGCACATATCGCAGGTGGTCTGCATGAGAATACCATGTCTGGACAAGTAAAATCGGTTGCATTGCTAGAGAATGCAAGCGTATCGAAAGCCGCGAGAACGAGAGGAGGGCTAGCGAGCACAGCCCATATTTGGAAAACTGAAAGTCGCATGATAGGCGGCAGATAATGATGCCACGTTAAGCTGGCCTGAATGGAAGGTAGCGAAATCAGTGATTAAGAGAAAAATTGCGAAAGGGACCACAAGATTAAGATCTCAGACTGAGCTCTGCGATGACGTGCCTAAGGCGAGACAAATATCCTAGTCCTTTTCTTATTATATCCTTCGAGGTCGTCCAAATGAGCCCCCATTTTACGCGAGGGCGAACATCCACCAGTTTACTGCGAATCGGGCTACGTCTAAGAGTAGTCGTCAGGCGGCTGAGATCTAAGCTGTACGCTAGTAATTTATACACTAGCGTCGGGAGCATCGCTGGATGATTATCTCATAAGCTTAGTCAGGTGACCTAGCTTAGTCGTAATTCAACAGCCTGATTGGCGAGGTCGTTCAGGTGAAGATCTCAGCCACGCCGCTTGTCGCTTCGACGCCTATGACTGTGACGTCGCCACAAGCCGTGGGTCAAACTTGGCCGCTATTTGCTTACAAGTATACTCTCCATCGATTCTCTTCGTTCTAACTCACTCTCTACTGCTGCTTCTACGCTCAACCTTATGGACTTGTTCCGCAGTTGAATGTTTTCATTATGTGTATCGACGAGACCTTGATGAACGTGTCGTTTGTGACGCTGCAAGAAGTCCTGCCTAGCCAAAGAGGATCTGCACAGGCACTTATAAGGCTGCTCTTTTGTATCTAGACATATTATACGGTTTATATCAATGCAAAACTTTCATCGGTTAGTCGCAAGCGCTGAGACAGCGACGTTGCAGCCCTTTTCGCCACCTATTTGTGCCTGGAATTTGTGACTTATATGTGCGTAGGGGACGCTGAAGATGCTCCAATTTGCGGAATAGTCTGTCACAGAATATACATTGATGCTATCGACTTGCTACCTCATCCATTATATGACTCTACCACTAGGGGTTAAACATTATTGTTTTAACATGTCCAACACACGATCCCCGGCGTTGTAGGCCTAAGTCGGGCTATTAGCTGGTCCACGTTTCGGCTGGGCTCTGGCTCGGTTTAGAAACACTGATTCATCAATTGACGATTCATTTGTCTTGAGAAATGTTGAGGTCAGTCTGTTTGTTCAATCCTGCCCATGTAAGAAAGCCCAACACGACTGCGCGGGAGATCATCCGCAAATCGATTGCGATGCCACCTACTAGGTTGGAGTGTACATCTTGGTACAACCCCTATTTTCGTATCTACAGTCACATTTTCCGGACGCTCTGGTAGCAAAAGTTCTCAAGTACGATGAAGCGGTGGACATTCTTGAAACTGGGTGAGTAGATTCGTCTTCATCAATAAGCTTTTGCACAGCTGAACTTCTCTTGGAGTGTTTGAGAAAGAGTCTACCGTGTGCTGATATGCTTAGCTGCTGGTGGTTAGGGTCGACGAAAAACACTGGGCAATCCCTGGCGCGTTTAACCAAGAGCACTGCTAATAGCAACGCCGATGTTCTAACACTGGACGAGGCGACCTTAAATCTCGAGCAGCAGATTTCTGGGGGATCTTTTCCATCTTTGTTCAACGGCAACGCTGACTAATTTAACTTCGACAAAATCTTCCTTGGGGACACGGATACAGACCCAGACAACTTTTTTGCAAATACCTTCATGTTACCTACTTTTCCTCGTATGAGTGGCGATGTAATTGCTACATTCTCATCTTGGCTGTACATCCTCTACTCTAGGGCTATTCCCCTGATACTAACTGAACAAACAGTAGCCTGCGAACCTACTACTGATCACTGCACCGCGTCTTCTCTGTTCTGCCCCTACCGGTTGAGTAGGTAGAAAGCGAAGGATAGCTCAGAAATAGAACCTTCCCCTACACCGTGGGACCAATTTCAGATTCGTGCTGAAAATGGTGTCAAGACTGCTATCAAAATACTAAAAGTGTACACGGCCTCCTCTACTTTCATAACAAACCTAGAAGGTCATTCTATAAGTTATGTAATCGCTAGATACTAGAAGGTTCAAAAGCTGATACTTCGTTGTTACAGATCAACTATATAGAGCCGGTTTTGCAAGCGGAGTTATTACCAGTCGATAACCGGCTGTGAGTTAACCGAGCATATGATCTTTTTGAATGTGGATATACAACCTTATATACTCTCTCTTATATATTCCCCGGTAGCGCCTTGGTACTTGACAAGTCGCCGACCCTTTCCGTTCTAAAGTCTAGCTCTATCGTCCTCACAATGCCGGCGCCAAGACCCCTACCACCTGCAGTGCTCATGCGTCCCGGCTCAGCTTCGACGTCGTGTTCGAGTCGCGATCTTGGCAATATTGCTTCTTCAGACTTGGAGAACTCATTGAGTTTGACTAATTGGTGAGAGTCGTACTTGCTGTTGCGGCTTTTACTCCTAGGCCACTTCGAATTTGAATGGGATGCGGTAGAGGTAGTTGTGTGTAGGTAGCCACTGCATTTGATATGCTTGTAGAGAGGCTTGAGGCAGGGGAGGGAACCGCATATCATACCGACGCAAATTTCCATGCTACATGACCAGGTCAGCGTAAATAATAAACAAAAAGGAGTTTCGTCAGTGGATGCTTAACATACGGGGCCCAAAAGCATAGTTGTGCCATAGTCCATGTCTTGTCCTTTTCGTCGTGATCGAAGAGAGCGGGAAGAAGCGCGGTCTTGACGATGGCAATGGCACATGTACTGGACCCGATTAGAGAAGGCTCTGCAGCAGGCTGCGATCGGGATAAGGTACAAAACACCTAAACAACACACAGCAATGACGCCAAATTTTGCCTTAGTTAGCAACCTTAAGCTTCGGAACATAGAAATCGGAATAGCTAAGAGCGCAAGGTCGGTGACAATCGAAACAGCTGTTGATCTCTGTCAGTGCTGATTATAGAGGGAGAGGTCAATGTCGATTCGCACCTTGATACAGCCAAGGTGCTGCCGCGTATAGCGGGCCGCTCAGACAGGTTCCTGGGGTGTCTGGTAGCCAAACCTTTTGAATTGGTCGGCATTGAATGAAATAATTGATTGAAACATAAATGTCGGACACGGTCAGCGCGCAAACGGATACCCAGATGATGCGGCGGTAAAGCGTTTTCGTTAGCGGAATTAGGCGAAGGAAGAAAATGGCGATGGAGATGCGCACGGCGTAAAGGGCGAAGAGGTTGGTTGGTTCAGCGGCCCAGAGCCATTTGAAGCATTCAGGTATCTGCCGTTCGGGGACATAATAGATATGCCTGCCTAAACCTAGCTCAAACGCCTTGAGCAAAATACCATTTGTGAGTATCGTCAAGAACTATACGCGTGAGCCATATATATTCCGATACAGTAAGCTCGAGAGGGAGCGTACGGTGGCTGCGAACATGATCCAATCATCCCACCATGCGTTGTGGCTTAGATACACCCGTGTGTACATACGAAGCCATGCGACCAAGACAGATATGACGGTGAATACAATAATGACAGAAATATAGTGGTGGCGATGGTCCACATCTGGCGGAAGTTGATGATGAAGCTCCTCGTCGGACATGTCTGTGTACTGGTAGAGCAAGAAAGGGCGGAGAGAGGTGAAAAGGTGAGGTGCGAGCGCGAGAGAAAGAGATACCTTCCTCCTGCCTCCCCCGTAAGACGGACTTCAACATGAAGGACAGACACTATTTGACCGCCTGCTGGGGAGATCTTGATGCATGAATGCGGCACATAGGTGGCTTAATTCATCGATTTTTTGTTGATAGGTGAAATGGTATAAACCTGGCAATCGTCATACGAACAAGCACCAGCTAAGCAAACGCCCCAGAAGCCCCAGAACTGGGTCGCGGCTGCTTTCCGGAAGGGATATAGTGATGCGATGATCTAATGACAGGGCATTGGAGCTAACAGTCAGCGGGATGGTACTCACCTTCCGTATCTGGCAAGTCCTGAATCTACGCCAAAAAGACCACAGCGCCAACAATCAGAACCAACCCTCCCCACATTCGGAAGAGTCTGTCTGTGCGACCACCAAAATGGACACTATGCTACACGTAACGTACTCAAATGCATTCATAACGTTCTTTGCAAGACAGGGCGTGCTGCATGAGTTTTGCTGAAGCTACGCCGCAATATGCTATTCACTAGCGCTTACTACGATACCATCATAACCTATTTCCTGCCAATACCTGGGGATGTCCTTGTACTTCACCAATCAGGAGAGCAGCGTTGCACAATAATAACGTTATATAGATGCTACTCCTTTGAACATTGGAGTGCACAGATCCCAAGCCTTCGTTTTATATTCGGCCATTAAAGATATTCTAAAGAACAACCCATTACTGTAGTTCAGGACCCGTATTAGCGGGGCATAAGAAGTAAGCAGCTAGTTAGATAGGTATGATTAAGATCTTTGTTGTTGAAATTTATTGGATAAGCGAAATATTTTCCGCACTCCACACAGTCAGCGCTAATGCTACTAATACTTTGTACCATTGTAGCCGCCGTACAACCCCGGTTTGCGGCACAGAACTGTCCTCAGACCCCTTACCTCTGCTCTATTTCCCCTCCTCCTCCTCGTTGTGCGCAGTAAAGCTAACTCTATTTCTCAGTGTTTTTGTTCTCCTATCCATCCAATAATTGTACCTAGTCTACTTCCACCTACTCAAGGATGGCTCCTTTTTATGGGAAGCGGCTCATGCCTCACGTTGTCGATGAAACGGCACGGGAAAGGCCAGGCCTCGTCTATGCGTCGATTCCTTTGAGCACGAATATAAGCGACGGATTCAAGAACATCACCTTCTCAGATATCGCATCGGCTACCAATCATCTAGCAGCGTGGATCGACCGTTCACTTGGATGCAGCACAGACTTTGGCACCATTGCGTACATGGGTTTAGGTGATCTGCGTTATGTGGTTGTTTTCTTGGCAGCAGTCAAATGCGGCTACAAGGTGAATGGATTCCAAGCATCATCTCCGCGTGAACCCTCTGTCCGTTGCTGATACAACCTGCATAGGTCTTACTCCCAAGCTTAAGAAACTCTCCATGGATGAATGCTAGTTTATTTGAGCAGACTCAATGTGCACATTTGCTGTTTGCGCCCGAGGCTGAGCCCTTCGTCAAGCCTATATTGGATGAAAAGCCACAACTCAACATCCATCCGATTCAATCACTGGAGAGCCTAGTCAATCCGGACACTCCGCACTATAGCTACGATAAGCAGTATGACTCTGCACGGTGGGATCCAATCCTTATTTTGCACTCCTCGGGCTCTACTGGGCCACCCCGGCCCATCGTTATGAACCATAACACATTTGCAGTTGGGGACAATGACCGGAACCTTCCCACAGTTCCAGGTCGCATCAATCAGAACTGGTCGCTCTGGGACTTTCCTGCAAAAGAACCTTTCTTCTCTCCATTTCCAGCATTTCATCTTGCAGGATTCTCATCCATGGTGATGCTCCCGATCTACTACTCAAACGCTACTCTGATCTTGCCCCCTCCCACCAGACCTCCCAGCGGACACTTGGTTAGTGAGATCATGAACTATTTCAAGTTAAAATCCATTTTCTGTCCGCCCATCATTGCTGAGCAGCTCGTCGAAGAACCCTCGGCTCTCGAGAAGTGCAAGTCGCTGAAATTCCTACTGTATGCCGGGGGACCACTCTCCCAGGCCGCAGGCGAAGCTCTGAGCAAAGTGACTGATGTTTGTCAGTTTTATGGGCAGACAGAGACAGGGGCGATCCAAGCACTGGTACCGCGGCGTGAGGATTGGGCAAGCTTAGAATGGCACCCGATGCAGGAAGTTGTTATGGACCCTTCGATTGACGGCACATACGAGATGATTATGAAGCGTAACCCTGACCTAGAAGGCGTGCGAAGCGTATCCTGTAATTTCCCCGACGTTGAGGTCTGGCGCACGAACGATCTCTTCAAGCCCGTACCATCCAAACAAAGTCTTTGGAAGTTTCACGGTCGATCCGACGACATAGTTGTGCTTTCAAATGGCGAGAAATTCAACCCTGTGCCTATCGAGACTCAAGTCGCTTCTCATTCACTACTCTCTGGCGCATTGATCATCGGCCAAGGATATCCACAAGCCTCGTTAGTGCTAGAGCCAAAGGACTACGAGAAAGATGCAGTGGACATAATCAACCAAGTCTGGCCGACTGTTGAGAAAGCAAACGCAGAAGCACCCGCGCATGCCAGGGTAATCAGAGACATGATTCTCGTTGGCACCAAAGATAGACCGTTCGATCGAGCCGCAAAGGGAACTGTCATTCGAAACTCTAGCAGCAGCAAGTACAAAAAAGATGTTTCAGAAATCCACGCAAGAGGTTCCTCGAAGAACCTTCAGCACCTTTCACTAGCTACGCCGACGGATTCCACTACCACCAGCAGGTTCGTGGCCGAAGTCATCCATACGGCCTTCCCCAGTCATGCACTTTCAGAAGAAGATGACCTTTTCGCCTTAGGCTTGAACTCACTTCAGACGACTGAAATAATCTCTCTTTTGAAAGCTGGTATTCAGGCGAATGATGATGACCTCTCTTGGATTTCAGTAAAGTTCGTGTATGACCATCCTACAATTTCCTCTCTGTCTTCATCCATTTTCGACCATCTTAGTTTGACAAAAGGTGCTTCTACTACGGATCCGAATTTCTCTGAGACTCGGCTCCAAAAAATGGGACAACTTATTGAGAAATATACTCAAAATTTGCCGGCACCGAAGGACAAAATATCGTCACCCAATCTTCACGTAATTCTTACGGGTTCAACTGGATCTCTGGGGAATCAATTACTCGTCCAATTACTCACTCATCCGAAGGTCGTTCGAATTTCTTGCTTCGACCGCTCTGCCAATGCACACGAGCGTGTCACCAAGTCTCTTTCTTCCTGGCCTTCACCACTGACTCTAGACCCTAATCGTGTCTCGTTCTACCAGACCGATTTCAGTAAAGGTGACTTTGGCCTTGGTGCTAAAGTATATGACGAACTAAAAGGAAGCATAAATGTTATTGTCCACAACGCGTGGAAGGTCGACTTCAATCACTCCCTTAGCTCTTTTGAGGCAGTACACATCCGCGGAGTTCGAAATTTTATCGACTTTTCCATCTCAAGCTCACTTGCCGTCCGCATTATATTCGTTTCTTCCATCTCATCAATCAGTAATTGGACCAGTACCGTGCCGCAAGACAAACCTAAAAACCCGAGCATCACCGTTGTCCC
This sequence comes from Paracamarosporium sp. OC-R06-R3, assembly GCA_019828545.1. Lineage (NCBI taxonomy): Eukaryota > Fungi > Ascomycota > Dothideomycetes > Pleosporales > Didymosphaeriaceae > Paracamarosporium > Paracamarosporium sp. OC-R06-R3. The sequence continues at coordinate 2,903 of JACVRA010000637.1, read as the reverse complement.
GGAAGTCATACCCCCGACTCCTGCCACGGCCCTGCCCATAGGTTACGCAGAATCCAAAGCCGTCGCGGAGCAGATCCTCGCGAAAGCAGTTGGAACGAATGGAATCACCGCGTCAATTGTTCGAGTCGGACAGATCGCAGGGCCCATTGGCGCAAACAATGGTGGCCACTGGAACGAACATGAGTGGTTCCCCCTCCTCCTCAAGACTTCAAAAGCACTAGGTAAACTTCCTGATGGAGCAACGCTCGATGACATCGACTGGGTCCCCATGGACATCCTCGCAGCTATATTCTCAGAGCTCATCACCCCCTCTTCGTCATCCGCCTTACAGGCATACCATATCGTAAACCCCACTGCAACGCCTTGGGACAAGCTTCTATCCGCTATACAGAGCCAGATGGGTATTTTCAAGACAGTAAGTCTAGAGGAATGGGTTGGGGAATTGGAGAAGGTGGATATGAAGAATAAGGATGCTGTAACAAAGATGCCGGCTGTTAAGATTCTGGATTTCTTTAGGGAGATGATAGGGTCGAAGTATCTTGGTGCAAAGCATACTCAGTTTTCAACCGCAGCAGCCCAGGATGCGAGTCTTTCTCTAAAGACATTGGAGCCAGTGAAGGAGGAGTGGGTTTGGAAATGGATTAACGATTGGGCGTTCTGAATAACAACAAGACATGCCTAGAGAAGCGTCAGGACCTTAGACGAGTGCAATCAAAAGCGGCTGCGAAAACAAATGATTCATCAACATTTAGATAAGCTAGACGACAGAAATTCTCCTGTACAGTAGCTTAGTAAACATAACGAAACTGCAGGAGCTCCTTGTCCGTCTTGTCAAGAGCCAGCGCATCTACATCATCAAAGTTTGCTCCACTGGCCTCAATCCCAAGGCGATCACGCCGATGATTCTCCCATATAAGATAGAATCTCAATCCAATGGTGATAGCCATGCATGCCCCGAAGCAGATGATCATCGCAAGGAATCCTGACGGGTAAGATGGCGACTCGTAATCAAAGAACAAGTGCGGTCCAATGATGTTTCCTGCACAATATCCGATAAAGATCTGGAATGGGTTAGTGCTACTGATACGACAGTCATCGCATACACATCAAAGGCGCCTACCATAGCATTGACAGTTGTCTTCTTAGTAAAGCCGCCAACGTTGCCTGTTGACATGGCTAGCGTCAAAGGGAAGTTGACAGCGTAAGCGCCTGCCAGACAGTAACCTATGAACCGAGCCCATATGTTGTCAGGAGATATTTGTCGAGCCATCACAGAACCTACGATGGCGACAACCGAGTTCCATACCATCCAGTAGGTTCGACTGTTCTTGAACCAAGAGCAGCCTGCTGTAGAGAGGTGGACGAGGATACCCTGGACGACGTAGGTGAGGATTTGAACAAGCAGGGTATTCAGGGTGCTAAAGCCAAAGCCTTCGATGATTATAGAACCAAACTATACAACGTTAATTAGAGCCGCATTGTGATGTTGCCCGCTACGCTTACATTGGAGACCCCACCATTAGGGATGGAGCAAGTGATTTGGATGAAGACGAGGGCCCAGCACTTCACGTCAAGAAGTGCTTCTCTAAATTGTTCCCACTTGAACTCGTCGCTTTTGATACCAGTCATGTTCTCCTGAACCCTGGTAACTGCCTTGTGTCTGTCCTCCTCGCTAAGGAATCTCGCTCTCATAGGATGATCTGGCAGCCAATAGAAAAGAACGAGAGCCCATAGAATAGTGATGGTCCCGAAAATGAGAAATACAGCCTGTACAGAGTTAGCTACCTTTCTGGAGCACGATCGGTTTCTCCCAACCTTCCAAGGAGGAATAGTTTGGATATGACCTATGCCATATGCGACTAGACCGCCGAAGATACCAGCGATAGTGATACCCTGGAACCAGATGCCATGGCGAAAAGGTTGTTCGGATCTTTTGTACCACATAGAAACAACGATACTGAGGCCAGGCGCAATAGCGGCTTCGGTAAAGCCGAGAAAAAAGCGGACCGCAATGAGGCCGTGGATATTGAATGCGGTAGCAGTCAGCATCAAGACCATTCCCCAGACAATGCTGCGGCAAAAGTTAGCACATATTCCCATAGTTGAAAGAACACAATATTTGAAGACGCACATGGATACCGAGATCATCTTGCCCACTGGAAATCGAACAAGCAGAGCAGCTGCGATGTACGACGCCGCTAGGTACCCGAAGTAGTAGATACTGCTTGCCCATGAATAGTCATTGCCGTGCATGTTCAGATCCTTCTGGAGACCTAAGATGGACGTGAAGCTCATGGCGGACTTGTCAAGAAACTGAAACATGTACGAAATAGCCATGATTGGAAGGAGGCTATGTCTGTAGTGAGCCACGACCAGATCTTATACGATCTATTATGGAAGTCTTACTATAAATCAATTCGTCGCAAGACCCGTTTGTCCTCCTCTGCAGTGAGTGACTGGAGTTGCTCGCCTCGTGAAACATCCTTGAGGTTGTCATCTGGAAATGGTTCCTTGGATTCGATTGGCTGCTGCTTTTCGGTCATGGTGAGAGACGAAATTGAGATGCAAGAGCCTCCGTAGGAATCGGAAGCTGCGATCTGGTTGTGTGGACGAACAAGAACGCTCGACACTCTCACTGAAGACGTCCTTCATCAGGTCCGACCTCTGGAATATATGCAGTACGGTCGCAAGACACTAAGCGGCGGTAGCCTTTGTCGCCAACTACCATAACCTGGGGCGCATCAATCTCTGGGGAAAGGAACAAGCTGCGCGCACGATAAGACGCTATGATATGCCTTGTAGCACGTGGATTAGCCGACGGTCGGCTATCCAGGCGCTTTCCATACCTATTGTAGCCGTTGGGGCCGCCTCCTACCGTGTCTTGGCAGTCAATGCACGTCGTA